>JAAEAF010000221.1:0-408011 GCA_011037195.1 Triatoma infestans
GGAGGCATTTTCAAAGGAAATTGAGGATTTACGGAGAGTTCAAATCATTAAAAAATCGAGCAAAATTCGAAACCTTTGTCCCTTTTTAGACCAAAAAGGTTTACTGCGAGTGGGAGGAAGAATAAGCAATGCTCAAATTCCTTATAATCACAAGCACCCAATTTTGTTGCCAGACAAGCACTGGGTTACCACCTTGATTCTAAGATGGCAGCACATTAGGCATTTACAGGCATATCTTTGCTGGCAGCGGTAAGGCGGAAATTCTGGCCAATAAATGGAAAGAGCATTGCAAAGAAGATAGTTCGTGCGTGCATAATCTGCTCCAGGTATGATCCTAAAGTGCTTTCGCAAGTAATGGGCGAACTTCTTAAAGAGCGGCTGAACTTCCAGAGGGCATTTCTAAATACTGGTGTCGATTACTGCAGACCCTACTTATTAAAATTGGCAATCATCGTAATGCCAAAGCAGCCAAGGCTTACGTCGCTATATTCGTATGTCTCGCAATAAACGCTGTACACATCGACCTAGTCAGCGACTTGACTACCGAGGCCTTTCTTGCAGCTCTGAAGAGATTTTTTGCAAGGCGAGGAAAGGCGAAGATTATGACCTCCGATAATGGCACAAATTTCATGGGAGCACAACGAACTCTTCATAAAAATTTGCTGCGAGCAATGCAGGAAAAACGAGTTACAAATTATCTAGCCGAAGAAAACATAGAGTGGAAATTCATACCACCACGAGCTCCTCAGTTCGGTGGATTATGGGAGCTGCCGTTAGGGCATTCAAATTTCACTTTAAAAGAATAGTGGGCCAAGCCCTTTTGACTTATGAAGAAATATCCACTTTCTTAGCATTAATAGAGGCATCTAAATTCCCGCCCCTTGTGTCCCCTTGATTCCGATCCAAATGACTTTCCTCTCTAACCCCAGGTCATTTTCTCGTGGGAAATGCCATGACGGCGATACCACAAGACGATGTAACATCACAGAAGATCTCTACTTTAACTAGATGGCGAAGAGTCGAACATATGTTCCGGCAATTTTGGAACAGATGGTCCAAGAACTATCTCTCGCTTTTGCAAATTAGAAATGAATGGCAAGTGCAGCAACCCAATTTGCAAATAGGTCAACTGGTTTTAATGCAAGAAGAAAACTTACCTCCCCTAAAATGGCCATTGGCTAGAATTATAGCAACACATCCAGCTGATGACAATTTTGTGAGAGTTGTTACTTTAAAGAGTACAACTGGCATCTTTAAGAGGCTTGTGTCTAAGATTTGTTGGTTACCTATTGGTGTAGAAGAACCCATGAAAACTGAGTGCTAAGATGCTTTATTTGTGCGAATTGTGTGCCCATAGAGAATGTAGCTCATTTATTAATAGTTGGTTGAATTAAGATATTTAAGCCTCCTAACTAATTAGGAGTTAAATTAGATTTTATATTTTTAATTGTCATATCTATACTTTAACTTTGAATGTATTGATTATTTTCATTCTTTTATGTATAATGCTATTCAAACAATGTTATTTGGCTTTGTTGAACACTTAAATTGTACAAGAGGAGTAGCATTTTTAAATTTCTCTTTAGTTGCAAGAGAAGCAAGTTTTGAATCAAGCAATTTATTCATGACGTTAGTCATTGTTTCAACAAGTTGTGCGATTGTCGTATTGCTAATCTCTGAGTTGGGGCCATACTTGTTTTAGTACCTTTTTCAGAAACTTCTGACGAGCTTCTAGCTCTCTTTGTACGAGAAATCGGTGAATTAACTGAATCAGTTTTAGAGGAAGAAGAATTGGCTGATTTTGGTGGCATGCAAGGCAGTATTTACGTCCAAAGTAAAATATATGCCCAGCTTACAGATGCAAAATTAAATTTAATGAAAAGGCCAAGAAGTAAAGAAACTGAAGTGATGAAATGTCTGTTTGTTCGAATTAAGAGTCCAAACTTTAACTTGCTATTCTCTCATTTGTAAAGTACAGTCAAATAAAGATCAAGATATTCAAAATTTCCATATTTCCATTAAATTTAATATAATTAGGCTACAGCTATTTCTTCAAGGGATTTTTTTCTTTTTGCATCATTGCAAGTATCAGGGGGCAATCCCTCCAAAACTGCGGTTGGTATGTGCGTGCAACTATATTTGAGCTCAGTTTCTCGATTGGCAATCTTTGGATTTTAGCACCCTTAAAGCTTGCTTCGAACAGGAAATTTTTGTAATTCATTGCTACGCGATGATTTCTAAGTAGACTTAAATATACAAGAAAATAAAGCTTTAAGGAATCCGTTCTACACTTAACCCGTAAAGCGATCAAGATTACCGACATAGATAAGAAAAATTCTTGACTCATAATTCCGTTATTGCAATTCCCATAGTTGTCTCTAACGAGGTAACATAAAAAATCTGGAATGTCTAGTTCTAACGTCCGAAAGGGAGGAATATTGCGTCTTTTTTTCCTTTTTTTCTCTTTTTTTTGTAATTAAACACGAACTGACTGTTAAATCACAATCACCAATCAATAGAAAATTAGAAGCTGAATCTTTGAGAACAAAAATAACTTTCCAAAACTTTCAAAATCAAAATCAAAATTGAAAAAAAAGGCAGAGCAAATAAACGATATGCACAGGTTGACTGATAAACATCGACTCCCACATTTTTGTTAATATTAATTAATAAATATTTTAGTTAATAATTGGTTAGTAATTTTAGTTAAAATAATGCGGAATAAATGTGGCCCCCTAAAATACTTAGGTCTACTTCAACTGAACGGTAATGGACGCTGTATTATGTATTATAGTGAACGCTTGTATTATTATACAAGTTCTCTTAACATTATTCGTATTACTATTATTTTTTTTAATGAATGCATTAAGTCAAAGAGAATGAAAAAGGACATTTGATAGCCTCCATTTTAAATGGTTACAGTCAAATGCCTGATTCATACGAAAAAATGGAAACAGTTTGGCATTGAGGAGAATTAGAAGGAAATTTTCATGGTTTAATTAATTAATATAATTAGATGAGTTATAGTTTAATTTTTATTTTCTCTCATAGTTGTATTGATGGTGTTGCGAATTTCGAATTTTAATTTTCAACAAAAAACCCCTTTTTAAAGATTAATCATTTTATTACGGAAAAGTGTTGAGGATCTATGGGAACGAACAATATGTCTGGGTGAACAATATAACTGTAACGAAAATTTAACTTTTGTAATTACTAGCCATTTGTATTTGAGAGAAAAAAGAAAAGAGGTTAATTAGATTGACTGGGAAAGTGTCATGAATGTGAGGCTGCATTCGTCCCTAATTATTAGTAATACTTTCCAATGTTTCACATTTTTGGCAGCAAAAGCGGCTTCCATATAAATGAAAACCATCAATGTAAAATGAAATTATATCAGATATCTGCACCGGGCAGAAGCAAGAGTACAAATTTTAGAAAGGAGATTAAGCTGTTTCAAAAGCGGTAACTATCCCATGTACATATATCGGTATTTTCAACTTTTTGCAACTCGCGGCACTCTTAACATAACTCTTGACATTTTGCAGCACACCAACAATGTATTTATATTAACAATGTATTTTGGGGAGCGCTTTACACTGAGTATATAAACTGAATTTGCTCTGTGCAAGTCTGTGTTATCACACTGTCAAACAAAACGCATCCTGAAGATGGGCGAACGCCCGAAACCGGTCGATGACCACAAAATGAAGCAGGCTACCACGGAAAATGTCTCTGATGCTTTCCCGCTCTGCGGAACCAACCACCACAACATATATTATTATTATTATTATTATTTATTATTATTATTTATTTATTTCATCAACAAACAGCCTATGCCATATGGTTGAAGTCATAACATGAATTAAATTTGTACATTAAAATAAATAATGTAAGTCAAGCAGTAAACATTTCAAACACAACAATATATATAAAATAGAGGTGTAACAATAACAATATAAATATATAAAAAACATAATTTGTTTACAAAAAGAGGCGAAACTTTAATTAATTTCGCATATAATATATTCGAGTTGATATGTTAATTTTAAATAATTTAATATGATTAATTCATATTTCTAATACGCTACCTATTGTACTGTTTCAGAAAGAGTCGAGCGCTAGTACTAACGGACCAGTTATATGTCATTCTAGAACATCGTCAGACAGCTCTGGCTACCACGAAGCCTCGGTTCTTAGTGAAAGTCCTGATTCTAACAACAGGTATGGTAATGTTATGTACGTGACAAGTTCGTATGATTGGATTAATTATAGCAAACTTAAACCATCAATAGCATGACTGCTTATTTGATCACTGCATTAAATTTTATTGTTGCAGTAGTAGCCTTCCCGATTCTCTACCCAGAAGAAGTAAACTACCATCAAATCATGTTGTACCAAACTGTTCTGGCAGCAAACAGAAATTGTCTCGATCGCTTTCTAATTTGCATCAAGCATCCACATCGACAGCAATAGTAAACGGTTCATTGCCTCATAATAGTGCAATGAAACCTGCGCAGAGTACATCATCCTTAGCACCTAGTCAGTATTTATAAAATTTGGAATTTAAATTGAAAATTGCTGGTTGCAGAATAAAAGATTTTCATTTAAATATTTTGAGATTTAATTAGTGAATGATGAGCTAGTGTAAGTGAGTGACCAAGTAAGCCCACGTACACATCACCTATTTGTGTAGATCCTATGTGTATATTGTGTGAAGCGTTGGATGTTGTCAGTTTTGTAAGGATGCTCGCAGGAATGCCAGGAATACGCTTTCTCTCTAAAGGGAAGAATAGATTTTTTTGAAACTGCAGTGTTTTATTTTCTATTAGATTATGATTATAATTTTGTGTATCAGGTCGTAAAAAGAAGCCGGCGCCTCCTCCGCCTGTCTTCTCCATCGCAGAAGAACGAGAAGAGACGTCGTCTACAGCTTCAAGAACCAGTAAAACTTTGCCACCGGGGACACGATTACAGGAATGCCATCAGACTCCCCTTGTTGTACCACCACCACAACCACCTCCAACGCCTCCTGTAGAACTGCCAGTTGAACCTCTCCAGACAAAACCTGTACTACCTACTCCTATTAGTCGCATTTCGGATTGTGTAGACAACATAGTCCCTAGAGGTAATGCCCTTAATCCTTCACATTCATTAGTGAAAGAGCTTAAATCTGTATTTTCCTCGTTTCAGGAAAGAAGCACATCTCCGTCCCCAGTGTGTGCATCTAAAAGATCCAGTTATTGTTCAAGTAATTTCCTAAAACATAATTCAGCCATTTGTGAAAATCAGAAACCCATTCCCAATCAAGAAAGTAGTCCTCCTTCAAGTGGATGTTCTGTTAAAGAATTAATCAGTCGTTTTGATTCATTGAATTCGCAAAATAATAGTTCAGTCGTATCCAGACAACCGTCTTTTAGAAATAAAATTGCTCTACCCACTAGCCCAAATTCAAAATTTACAGCACAACCTGCTAGTCCAAATTCAAAATTAACTGTACAGATTTCAAGTCCAAAACAAGACATATCTGATAGCTCTAGTCCTGGCTCATCTTTATCCGTATCCTCTGTTATCTTCAATTTTAAGTTTAATGGTTTAAATGATCAATTACCGACTCCTTCGCGCGTGTGTTCATTGAAACAAGAAACGAATGCTTGTAAGGGTGAAGAGATTTTGGAGGAAAAAAGTGCAGAGAAAATTCATGACCAAGATTTTGAAGCTCACTTCAACAATACTGAAGTTCCTGTACAAAAAGTAATTGGCAATTCTGTGTTAAATGAATCGTCCCAAAAATTTAGAGAAATCACAGGAACAAATTTGGAAGAACAAGTTATCGTTCCAATATTAGAAAAATCTAAAGAGAATGATATAGTAAAGAAACGTAAGACTAGTAAAGATATAGCCACATGGTTGGAATCAATATTCTATCAAGAAGATGGGGTAGCCACAAGTACTTCTTCAAACCATGTAATCATTGGCACTGGTGACACACAGGATGATGTTATAAATATTGCAGAAAATAAAGCCAACTATTTTCCACAGAATGAAGCGGGAAGCACAAGTTTACCAAATTCTTTACCACATCCTGCCAATCTCGGAAAATCCTCTATAGAAAATATCAAAGCTGACGATGACTCATTGTCAACATTCTATAAAGAAGAGTGCAGATTTAATATTGACCAGCCTAGCAGCTGGTCACCAAAGCAAGCTAAAGATGATGAAATCTTGTCGGACATATCTGAAATAGTAATTCCCTATATTGATCAAGATGATGAATTGTTATGTTGTTCATCAAGAGAGAAATCAATGGCGGATGAAGACAGTGAAATTAAAAGTGTTAACGATTTTCATGAAGTATCTTTTGTTGAGGATATATCCACTGTCGATTCAAGGGATATCATTTCCACGGAAGAAGAACATTCTATTTCAGAAGATAAGAAACAAAATGTGGATGAAATTATCAATAATCAAATAAAATCAACAGTAATTCCATCAGCTGATATTAAATGTGATAAAGACGGAACAGATGTTGAAGTTTTTGATAGATTTACAAGCATTATTCCTAGAGTTTCTTTATTAAAGAAGGAAAGCTCCAGTGATACTGATGCTTTATCAGAATTCTCAGCAGAAGAAGAAGAAGTTGATGATCAAGATAGTCCTGTGATAAGAACAAAGACTGTAACCTTCCAGGAAAAATCTCAAGTGTACTTATCACCACACAAGAAGAACAACATGAAAGAAATATTAACGTCACCCAGGTTTAAATTGAAAAGTCTTAAACAACATGGTAAAAAACTGTGGAGCAAAGCACGTAGTAAACAGAAAGTAAGATCGTCCAACGATTGGTTTCACAAAGATGTGATCACCACCACTTCCCAGGATTATTGTTCATGCGAAGAGCCGGATATTGTCTATGTTAGAGCTCCTGGGAAATGTGTTCGAACGAATGCATTTAAAGTAAAAACTAATCAGAAACCTTTACTGGACGATGGTGTTTTGAAGAGCAATGAGTTGTTAATATTAGAGAATCAACTTATAAGAGAGAAATTGAAAGAATTATTGGACAGTCGTCCAGAGGAATTCCTCTGAATAAAATCCAATGATCAATAATCTACTCGTTTTACAGAATAGTAGCAGACCACCTTATTTCCACTTTCCTGATATTTCCTTTATATGTTAATATTTCTCATTAGTAATACCTTTGATTATACTTGTTTCACCTGTAGGTATTTTGAATTAACTCAAAAATGTTGCATGCCTATGTCTGACGAAATAAAGACCCTATTACCCACTGTATCCTTGCTGGCGTCCACAAGCAGGGCGGAAATTGTTTTCAGTGAAACCAATCACACGGACTTTCTCTCACAATACTAATTCACTGGGGGACACAGTTGCCGCTTTTGCGTGTGGTAAATTATATGACAGTGTCTCTGTTAGCATCTAGCAAAACTTATTAATGTAAATATAAAAGTTTTATTCTTAGAACCCTATAAAATCTATTCTGTTTGAAAAATATTTCAAGAAAAAAAAAGTCGCGTCAAAATGGGCGGTGTAGTGAGCATGCGAAATTTAAAGAAAATAACGAAAAACTGAGAACAAACATTCAGTAAGCGTGACACTTCCTGGTTGACCGGATCTGTCTATAAAACTTTGTTGTCGAAAGCGATGTGATGGTAGTTAAACGAAATATCATGTTTGAGCAGCCTTTGATTTTTGAGATACATTAGACATATAACTATAGAACATTCGTTAGAAAACATTTTAATTTTTTTTCTTATTCGGGGCATCCCTTAAACACATACACATATTTCCGGTAAAACTCGCATTTTAAAATTTTTGAAACGATCGCTTTGCTTACTCTAACAGCTAATTGATTTACTTCAAACTTGGAATTTTCGCAAGAAATTAATAATAGATAGCTGGGAGGAATCATTCAGAAATGGCAGATCAGAGTATCTTACAGTGCTTCCCAGAACACTAAAATGAAGTTTATCGGAAAATGGTTCATCATGAATTTGTTGATCTAAATAAATGGAATAGATAAACCCAGGTATTAAGTGAAATGGGGGGGGGAGTGCAAAAAACTATGGTATTCAGATTGAGACCGCGTTAGTGGTTTGTTTTTAAATCAACTTTTCGCCGCCCATATTGCAACATGACTTATTCAGAGGGCAAAGTTGACTTGATTGCTAAATCAGCACTATTCTTCTGTTGACCAGGGGTGAAGATCTATCAAACAAATCAATACTTGCCTGAAGAGAATGATCGCAGAAGCCCTGAAAGTGTTGCCAATATAGTAAGTGTTGCTACCGGCTTTATCGATTTTATTATCATAGTCCCTAGGAGCACCTAATTCAAATACCAAGGTTTGAACTTTCTGCGATCTTCCAAAAACCTCTTTTTCGTGCTTCGAAGAACCGGGAAAACCTCCCTTTCTGTAGAAAAGTCGAATTATGATTAACATTTCTGAAACTAGTTCCCTACTATTTAATATATTTAATTCTTTTAAAATGAAATAAGAAAAAATTAAAAATGCAAAATAAATAAGAAAATACCTATTACGAAGGTATATAATACGCATGCGACATTTTTGACTTTTTCCATATTCCTCAGCTCCTTTTGGCACCATATTTAATGATTATCATCCCCACTGTAGTGGTTATAGTAAAATATTTTGGTTTCTTGTTTCCTATAATTATTATATAGAAAGAACAATCCCCGTACCTCAGCCGAGACGCAGCATTGTCATGCTAGACAGATTGGAGGATATGATGAAGAAAATGGCGCAAGAGTGCGACGCCAGTTTGAAGGTTCAGGAAGGTATCTGCATCTGTTCTGTTGCAGCTTGCTATTTCCCTGAATATCCTGTTTTTGTTATTGTCCGAAAATCCTGGGATGTAAACAATATTGAAATGATTATTATTTGCATTTAAACAACCCCAAGTGATCAGTGGTGACGTCTGCTTTTATTTTAGATATTTGCTACATTCTGCTTTTTATATAGAACATTTCTTTTTGTTTTCTTTTATTTACTATTTGTTTTATACTGTTTAGTATGCACAGCATGCCTCAATAGCAGAATAACTCCAATTACAATGTACGAAATTATATTTTAATTGGCAGTAATGGTAGGCCAAATATGATAGCATGGAAGTTATAGAAGAAGGGAGTTATAAGTCTGAATGTGTGGGTGTTATAGAAAAGTAACATTTCAGATCTTGAATAAAATTTAAGGCTAAATTTTGAAACCTCAGTACTTGATTCGCAATTATTAGATCTATTTGGATGAATGCTCAAGTAAAACAGTTGGTTTACCTCTTATGAGACAAATATCAACATGAGTGATTATGTGAAATTATTCAGAGCAACACCTAGTATTCTAGTTTTCCAAGAAAAAGCAGAAACTGAAAAATTATATGGCTTGATGAACCGTTGTTATTCTACCAAAAATCTTGTTTATTAAGATTTTTATGTTTCGACCATTGTGGCCATTTACAAAAAAGTTTTATTTAAGTTATATAAAAACTTATATTTATACAATTAATTCGTCAGGTTTTACGATTAGCGATAAAATGATAGATTTTTTTTTTTGTTAGAATCGAGAGCATGAATTGTTTATAAGCTAACATTTTCACAATGTAAGTTATACTCATTTCTGTATATTTAATGTTCTAAATTATTTTAATTATTCATGGATACTAGAAGTGAGCCCCTCCCCCATATGTTTGGCTCAGTAACCTCCAACAAATCTCCTTCTACCACCTGCTTATTATATATTTCCATGGATCTGTTTTCATCGTCGCACGCTACGCGGATGAATCCAAATACAATATTGCATGGCTGGTTTGAAAGCTGTCTGCCTTAGACATCATCACTTAGCCATGTCTTTTCATATGTTGCTCGTTTCAGTCGTGAATTTTATGAATCAATAAATAAGTTTGTCATAAAAGAGATGAAATTTGATATAAAAACAACATATTTGTAACCATAAAGTGTGGGTAATATTATTGATGTTGTAGTTACCTCGCATACAGGAAATGAGATAGCCAATACCCTGGGAAGTAAAGACGCGGCGATCGTTTCATGGTGCCTGAACATTTCTTCCTTTAGGAAAAGAGCTCAGAAACGAGTATGAAGCCTTCTGGCTAAGGAGAGAGCATTACCCTGGAAAACCCGCCCAAGATTGAAGTTGGCTAAGTCTCTTCTGGACAGTTTCTTCCGGCCCTCCAATTTTAAGATAAATGAATATAAAATAAAAATCTTGGCACAACATGAGGCATGCCAGGATGATGTGCTTACCGATATCTAAAATTAAATTTACATTTTTTTAGACTTGACACGAACCATAGGACCGAAATAGAAACTTTTAAAAAGCTACTTTGAACAAACCACCTATGTACTAAACAAGGTGCTAACTAAACTGAAAAGTGAAAGAAATATCAATATTGTCCTGAGCATATGGACGTCCATATGCGTGCAGAATCAATGGATCAGTTCTAGAATAGTAGATACTTTTACGGACCAGAGGAACACCATTATGAACGCTATTTGAGTGTCATAAACTTCCGAACCGAAGCTTCATATTTGTATTTGGATACATGAGGCATCACAAGCTACTACTTTGTAAAAGCAGCCTCAGACCCCATCATATGTGGGCTAAAAAGAAAACGCATTTGGGAGTAACATTTTAATCTGTTAAGATATTGCACATACTTTGCTTTGGCCGCCGTTGGTGCTTGCAGTGAAAACTAAAACTGTCACTGTTAATAGTATTGTCTAAGACAAGGGTGTAATTAAACTATCCAGGCCTAGAATATAATGCAGTAAAAAGGCACAAAACTTTTCGAGAAAGATAAATTTTCAGTTCTTTGTATGATTTATCAAATGAAGCGAAAATAATTTACAATTGACATTAATTTTTGTGAAAGCATTTTGTATCTCAGACTGTGATTGCTTCAATAAATTTTGTAATTATTTAAAAAGGTCTTGTAACTAAACCATATTATACTGATCATTTATGATTTCTGCATGTTTCCGCTTCCCGTATTTTTAGCTTTTATTTTGTCTAAAAAAATACTAATATCTACTACACCTCCAACACATATAAAATTACTAAGTTTTTTTTTTTTTTACGCTGTACTTTTTTCTGTACTTACGCTGTTGTGTCAAATTTTCTAAATTGAGTTTTCACTATTTCTGAAGAGCACTTCAGTACGATATAAATGTTTTTACCGAATAAGAGGTGTGTATACTAGACCAAAATATATCAGAAAAAGAAAAATGGAAGAAAGGCATAAATTTTTTCTCCCGTTTACGAAATTCCACACAACAGTTTTGGGACAAAATCCTCAGCTGGAAGAGCGATTTCACTGTATGTTTTTTTTTTTTTCCAGTTTTTTAAATTTTTCCAATGAAAAAAGTGGTAGTTTTGCTCTGAAATTAGTTAATTTTCCCTATAATAAAATGAAACAAAATTTTTAGATTTTGTAATTATTACAAATCTATTAGATAATTTTTCTTCCAATTCGTCCAATTTGTTACTGGACATTTCCTCGAATTGGGAGGTGGACCTCAGCCACTTCTTCAGGCGTGCCTCTGAGTATTCCTTCCCCTCAGTATACCCTTATACCTTCCCCTCAAAACTGGCACAATGCACATAGAGAATGCAGAGCTAGCTAGTTGATGGATAATGGGTTTAGCGTACCCATTTAGGCAAACTCTGAAAAAAAAACACACCCTTATTGTGCGTCTACAGAAACACTTCGTTGAAGTGAACTCTCTACACGAACTTTGTGAATTTGCTCTGACGATGGATGAATATCCGAAACCGGTCAGGAACAAAACCAATATGCATGCTACGACGGATAAAATACCGGATGAAAAACACGCCCATTTACGAGTACATTTGTACACTCTAGACTTTCGGTTGAAGGATGTTGATAGTGTGAAACTCTATAACCTTTGTACTCCCCTGCGATTTTTCGTTATCACGTTTCCTCAAAATATACATTCCATGGAAACTCAATTTCAAAAATTTGACACGATCAGACCATTTCCTCTTGTAGTAGTAAAATAGTTGTTGAATTAAATATTTGTTTAATTTTGTTAAACATTGATTTTGCCTTCAATGTATGCTTTTAAGATAACGTTTTATTAGCGCTGATTGGGTTGTATTGTACTCGAACTCAATAGTGCCACAGCGCCGGTGTCCACTAATAGGCAATTCTACAAAAACTAGCAATTCCAAACACAATGCGCCACTTTTTTTATATTTTTGAATGTCATTCTAAGAATCATGACAATTAGAAGACTGAATCACTAGAAAATTAACTCTGGGTCAGATGAATCCTTTTTTTATTCAGAAATACCTTTTATCGGTTATATCGTTTAAATTAGCCAATGATTGTCGCCTATTGCTCTTTTGATTTGTTCCTTTCTTTATTGTAATTTTATTTAAAAAATAAATTATATCATTTATACAAACAGGTGAAGTTGGAGTAGTTGTTGATTTAAGTGACACTTCTTCAATAGTGACTCCTTCAGAAACAGATCGTATCGAAGCGGAAATAGAGCGAATGTTTGAACAGGCCACCAGAGAGCATGTCAGTTTGGAGAGCGGCGTTGATGTTGGTGAATCACCAGAACGGCTACCCTCTCCGCCACCGCCACAGCTCACTAAATCCGAGACTGAAGTAGATGATGCCGACGATCCGTTTATGGACTGGGAATATAAACTGCCTGCTCCTCCCACATTCAGGTAACTTTAGTGAATCTGCAGTTATAGGTTATTAAGGCGTAGGGGGACCGGTAGGACAGTTGGCTTTGTTTAGGATCGCTCACCTTGATCTGAGACCAGTTGGCCAACAAAAATCTAAGAGAAGATCCTAACACTGATGATTCCTGACGAAACCAATACCATTGACAGTACATCGAGCAGTTGCCATCTTGGTCCATCTTCAAGCCATTTTAACAAACTTGTATTCACGAATTGCACAGTCAGCATAAACAGTAACAAAAAATTGTTTGTATTTGTTTTGTATGAAAATCTGATTACTAATGTAATGGGATTAGATTAGATCTATCATACGTTCTGGTCATCCTTAGTTTAAGAGCATTGTGTTATTTTAAAAATGGAAATACGAATGTTCTAAAGATAGAGAATATTCAGGCAGAAATAATGGAAAGAAACATTTAATTTAGAGTGCATTCGTGAATTACATTGGAGGGTTGATTGTTATGCACCCCTGATTTTAGATTCAGAACATAGTTGCTCATTTAAACATTCAAACTTGCATTTGTAAGTATCTGTTCGATTATTGTAACACTATGAATAGGGGTGGTGTTATATACCGGAAAAATGTTCCAAATAAAAAAAAGGTTTACAGTTTAGCCTTTTAAAGAAAATCAAAAAATCCTAAACTAGAAAATCTAAAAAATGCAAAGTCGCGATCAATTTTCTTTCAACTTGCTATTTCATCAATACATTTATTGTACTTTCATACGTTATAATATGAAATGGCTCGAATGATTTTGGCACATGCAAATTTTTTCTAATTGTATATTATATTTGAATTTTCACTCAAGTATTTCCAGCGTAAATATTCGCTGCCATTTTACTTTCTCTCCTACAGCTGGGAAAGGGCAGTATGATGATCGTGTCAGATTTTCAAAATTGAGTTTTCGGCGGAAATACATGTTTTCAGGCCCTGTAAAAAGAGGTTTTTAACGAATGGTCTGTGGTGTTTCGCAGCAAGTTCAAACTTGGTATTCCGTTCAGGTACCACTACCGCTTTTGACACTAAGGTTTTAGTAAAAACCCATCAACCGGAAGTGCGACTTTACTGATTTGTATTCTTCATTTTGTGCGACTTCCTTGAAAATGGGTCCAGTGATTTTCATTAAACTTGATTACTACTATCTACACATATAAATGCCTATCACTTTTATTTGAAACATTTTCCAGGGAAATTTGTTTTTGGGTGGTTCTGTCGCGACGGCATGCCTCTAAAGTTCCACTTCAGTTCTGTGAATGGTTCTATCGTCCATATAATTTGTTGGCACATTAAATGTATTACTCAAATTCCAGATTGAAAGAAAATTGGTTAACCGGAGTGCGACTTAATTTTTTTTCAGAATTTTGAATTTTCTTATTATCGGGTTAACTATTTTCTATTGGTATAGAAATAAACATATTGTTTACGTGAATCATTTTTCTGTTAAAATTGATTTTATAAAGGGTTCTGAGGATTCTATGATGTTAAATGTCAAATGTTAAGCAGGTTCTGTTTAGTGTTACCAGCAGGTTCCAGTTCCTGTATCTAGTTCAGCAGGTTCTGTACAATATAATCAATAAAAAAAAAAATTGTTACAGAGACGAAACAAGTTCACCACCCTTGACTGATTACAGTACAATGACAGTGGGCAAGATGAAGGAAGTTTTGTATGAAAGTACAAATAATAATAGGAATGTAATAAATACAAATAACGGAAATGTAACGCTTATGGATGAATTGTCTACTGCAGTTGTTGATAAGAAATTGTTAAAAACTCAATCTACGGCTCAGGTATCAATTTTTTTTCCCCACTTAGTCTATGTTAATATAGAATGTAATAATACTCATTTGTGGAAGTATGGACCCTAAGATTATCACAGATATTTCAACTTATGCTTCGTTTTGCTTTATACTCGACAAATTTTAAAATACAATCCAAGCAAGTCAATTGATTTTTAGTTTAAAGGTCTAATAGCATTTTTGAAAAATTAATGTGATCTATGTTACATACCTAAATATCGTAGTAGGAATGGACTAGCCAGGCTACATTCCAGGAATCTTGGCGGTTATTGTAGCATTGACCATTTGAACAAAGGTTTTAGATTCAATACTTGCATAATACTGGGGGGGTAACAAAAGTCTTGCGTTCTTTTTCTCTTAATCCTTAACAGTATTTTACTAAACACTAGTTTATCAAAGGTTTCTAATTAGGTACCTTTTTACTTTCATTTGTTTTTTATCAGTTTATGGAAAGATATTTGCGATTTGTGAGCTAGAAATGATCTAGTTGTATCTAGAAATTTGAGCGATTTCGCGTAACCACAAACGTCGGTTGCGCAATTAATGAAGTTGAAAGGGAAGGCTTTGTACAGAACACGGGCTGCATAGACCTGTTTAAAAAATTGAGATGAGCCTGAAAAGTAATCCAAGACATCCTCTCACCTTAGATTGAGACTTCTAGCGACAGCTCTAGATTTGGATCGTTGCTCCAGCACCAGAATTCTTTCAGAGAGACAGTGAATTAGGCGTGTCCCACTCAACCATAAACCACCACCTGTGAGCAGCCGCCTTAGTTCCCAGAAGCTGCCTAAACATCCACATCAATTTACGCCCCAACAAAAGCCGCAGGCCAGGTTGAAGTCTGTAAAATCCTTCTTCAAAACCCTCTGTGATTTGAAGTGGGTTTACTTCGATAACTAACAAACAAAAACCATGGATTAGATCAGTCAAACTAGCTATACCGTCCTCTGAAAGAAAGATATGCAAAAAGTGCTACTTCGCGTGTGGTGGAGCTAGTTCCTGAATGTCATCGATTTAAACTCTACTCTACTCAGCTAAAACGCGTACACAACGCATTAGCTGCAAACACGGAGGAGGTGAAAACGGTTGTTTGGAGATTTTTGCCTCCAATAATAGCGCCAGGTATCGGGAGAACATCGAAAATTGCTGGGTCACACATGGGTTCAAGTTTTAGGAGGTTGTCATAGCCTTCATAGATGGCTTTAGTTGTAGGAAATAGGAGTAAGCTTAGTAGGTGAGTAAACAAACATTTTTGAATTGTAAGATGAAAAAAGCCGACTTTTGTTACAACCTTATACAATGTGGATGTTTCTATGTAATGTACTGTGGAGATTAGTAAAATGTATTAGATATTAGATATATAGAGGGGGGTAAGAAAGCCTTAGTACCTAGTGCCAGCTAGTAGACACTCCCCTGCAGAGTGTTAGTGTTGTTAATATACATAGAATGCAGTGTACACTGTTGCTAGTAATGTGGTGGTGAGATTGCCAAGTAATGAATTACCTCTGCAGGTCATCACTATTAATCCCCCTATTAGTAGTGGAGAGGGGTCGCTAGCCAAAACCCCTCTTATAGATACCCCAAAGAAAAACAATGCCACAGACTTCCTGTCCTGCCCATAGATCCTGGAATAATCTCACCTAAGCAATCTGTTATAATAAGATCAATGGGTGTTGCTCCTCGTCTCACAAACTCTACAACAGAGGTTTATCATAAGCCCCATTAGAAGAGGTCTCCTTAAACCAGAAGATAGATATCCAATAAGATAGATGCCTATAAGAGACCTCAGTTTTGGCCCTCAGTCGGACTGACGACAACTCATTGAGCTCGTCCATCTATATGAATAGTCTCTGCTATCTTGATCGCATATCTGTCAAGTCCTGGAAAACTTGCTAACAGACTTCACTCCCGAGACATTGCAACCTAATTGGTTCCAAAAACGTTTTAGAGCATTGAAGGGGTGGGGTGATAGTGGCGCCTAATTTGGCCGGCCTGTGTACCCATCTTCTCATTGTGGTCATACAAAACCTGCACAGGCTATCTGTTGTCAACAGTGAGTAATCGGAGTAAGTGAGACTAGTCATTCAAATGACCTCATGGCCATGTTGAAATAGTTCTGTACTAAGCCTGTTAATTAATATTTTTTCGCTTGCCTACAAACCTGGAGTTTCCACTCACCATTATCTACTGTGCACCCATGCTTCGATGACTATCGATGACTCATCAAATCAACTTGCTATGCCACAAAAGGTCTCAGGTACAGAAAAGTTAAAGATGCCTCTGATTTATTTTAATTTTTCTGAAAACATTATTTTTTTACAGTGTTGCATGGAGGAAATAACCCCATCAAATCTGGATAATTTCCATATTACTTCTTACGGCGATCAAGGAAAGAGACCATCAGTAAGATTATATTCTGATGAAGAAACTTCTGCCAGTGGTGACATGGCCATAGTTGCCGACAATAAAATCGAAAATACAAAAGAAAATAATATTGTTGTAGAAGAAGAGAAGACTGATCTGGAAATGGATATGAAACCTGAATTGTACAATGGTGAGAGAGAGAGGGAACAAGATACACAATACATACAGAAGGATAGCAGCAAGACGGTTTTCATTAATGATAATAAGGTGTTACTTAGGAAACAACAACAATTGCAACAGGTAGAATCAGTAAGAAGTGGCCCGAACAGAGTAGACAAGATGACGTTGATGATGAACGGTGGTTTAGAGATTATTGACAGTGAGAAGACTAAGAGATCTACTGATGTGATAGATAAAGAGAGCGATAGTGATGAGAGATGTTCAGTGATCAGGACCTTATCGTTTGTACAACAAGATAAAAAAGAGTGCGTCCCAGTCAAAAGATCCGTTTCTTACGTATCTTGTCTGGCCAAGGTGAGTTTGCCATTTTCACTTTCTCTTACCTAATAATTTTTCATTTTTAAGATGTTTTCTTCGTTCATACACACACAATTCGCTTCTTTCTTTCTTTCTTTTTTTTTTTTGTAATCAGGGGAACCTCAAAACATGTACTTCATGTAAACACTGATTTTCGAAAATTTGACACAATCGAATAGCTAAGTTTTTTTTGACACTTTTCTTTTTGACACTCTTCTAAGTTTTTTTTTTGTTTAATTTACACACACTGGTATAGTAATCGAAATTGATTTTCCTGTGGAAATAACAATAACGTTCTGAGATCTCTTGAGTACGAATGGCATTTTTTAGCGAGAGACATCCTGTGTATCGTTAAAATAAAATAGTTCAAAAAACGTTAATCTCGAACATAGTACTTTCTTTAACCAACGAAATTGTTTCTTTAGCGGTTTTGTTTTTTCCATTTTTTTTCTTTAAATGCTGTATCTTCCTAACTGAAATACTGTCTCTGATATGTTGAGGGGCATATCTAAACATGTTTCTGGGAATTATTTTAGTTTGCTGCACGTCAGGCTTTTCATTAAATTGCAATCATCTTCTTCCTCGTATTCATTGGTTTAGGTACTCAGTTTAAAATCCAGTTTGTTAAAATCAGTGTGTGTAAAGATCAGATTCAACTGTAAAAGGAGGATTGCATTGAGAGCAAAGTCTTCTAAGTAGTATTTCTCATTAGAGAATGAACAGAATATGAAGTTGTAAATGTTTGTATTATTACAGGCCAGAATGAATCTATCGAAATCTAACAGCGACCTACTGGAAAGTTCAGAAGAGGAAAACAGTAGTGTAGCATATATGGACCAAGAGATTAGATTACATCTAAGACCTGTACCCAAAACTAATTTAAGAAAAACTAGCAGCGAGATCAGCATTAATATAGGTGGTAACCAAATTATTTCTAATCTAAAAAAACAATAATAATTTTAAGATACTAACAAGTTATTAAAATATTTAAATCTTTAAAACCAGCTAATTATCTATTTATTTCTTGCAAAATTCGACATAGAACTGTTTATTGTTTATAATGGTTACCATATTTTAAAATGTTTATAATATGGAACTCAGGCCCTCGGCCCTCTATTATATATATCATTTTAAATTATCTCGTCAATCTAGCAGGTTAACAAACTTCCAAGAATGGTCCCAGGGAAATATCAGATTCAACTCTGACCCTCCGTTTTAAGACATTTAAAATCATTTTAAAAATAAATTATAACCTCACTTATACATATTTTCTTTTCTCTCTTTCTCACCAAGTTGCAACTATATTTATTATTACATAATAAACAGATGTGATAAAAACAGGCGAGTCCATTGGCGTTTCAATTGGCCAGACTTGAAAAGTGTTACTGATTTATTCAATTTAATGCTTTTCTTTGGACATTTCCAACGAATGGGTTCAGGAAAAAAAAATTTCAGGTTTAAAAAAATGTCTGAAACTTCTTACATTTGTATATTATGCAAAATACACCTGTACCCAATTCCTCGGTATTCAACATTTTTTAAACCATTATAAAATTTAGCAGTTATAAGCGGGACTCGAACTGGGGATCTCCCAGTTACAAGTCCATGCCCATAACCACTCAGCAACACCGCTCCATATATATATATATACACCGAAGCTCTACTGATGCTATTCAAATATTGTTTTCCACCATTGCTAGGTATACCCAATATCCGCCCCACTAAAAATGTCCATCTCGGCTGGCCTTTGGAGCTTTTACAAAGAATTTAGCTTTCAGTGACCTCATAGCTCGGAAATACAGAGCATGACACTTGTTACAAGGTAGTGGGAAAGTCTCTCCAAGGTTTGATAGCAGGTATGATACACTGATCATAGGTTTCTCTCGGTTAATTTTCTTTCATATCCACTATTTTGTCCATTATACAACCATCATTTCAGATGGTAAAATACGAGGTATTTGAATTCAGAGGTACTATTCACTGCACTAATCTGGGATCAGCATGCCAAAACATATATTCTGTGTTGCTTTTGCTCACTTCCTACTCCCCTTACATAAGACATCGGTATTTTTCCTCAAAACATAACCATATTCGAATTATACTGTAAGCAGTAAATAGGTAATCTTTTCCACTTTCCCATTTATGCTCAGAGTAGAAATCGAAACAGTATGAGGGATAGGCTGCCATCCTGCTTCAGTCCTTTGACGCCGGCCAAGAGCTAGTGGCCTTCATACGACTCCTTATCTATTCACACGGGAAGCCGTCTTGCTCAAAGTCGGCTGATAATGCTATTATTCCACGATAATTGTCACACAACCTTTTACACCATTTTTTGTGGATTGATATATTAAAATGACTTATTAACCAGACAGCTGGTACTTTCCCTTATTTAATCATATTAAAATTAAAATAATTTTCTTTGTTTCCCTAGACGCAACAGAAAATAATAAAGTCCTAGATAAACAAGAGTCTGGACTGCAATCTTTGCAGGTAATTGAAGAAATTAATTTTCTTTTCTTTAAGATTTATCTCATATAAAATCTATGAAAAGGTTCAATTAACATCAAAATTTTGGAATTAGCTCTTAAAAAAATCTAAAGAGTTGCGTATAAAGTGATTTACTTATATTTTATATTCTTTGTCAGGTGTTAAGGAGCATACTGCCACAGATCAGTCAATCTCAGGATTCAATGAACAGTGTAGGAATCAATTCTAGGGAAGTGTAAGTGAGAATAGATATTTAGTTATTATTACTCCCTCTTACTCCTCTAGTATAATGAAGTATTGCGATCGTGCCAGATTTTCGAAATGGGGGGGGGGGTAAGATATGTCTGAACATTTACACGCAGGTCAAAATATGTTGGTTACTGACAATGAAAACATTTCATTTTCTTAAGGAATCTCCAAGCACTGTAATATTATTTTAAACGTTTATGTACTCCACCACTTTCGTATTCTTTCGGTCAATACAAGTTTTTAAGGTTCAAGAAATTTTGTTGACCACCCCACTTCTCTTACTATTTTTCCCATCTCTTTCAGTAAAATACTCTAAAACGTTTAAAATCAGACATGTGCCAGAAGACACGCCAACAGCAGGCTCGGGACCAATGAAAGGAAGAGAGGCGCCTAATTTGGCAAACCTATCCACCTGCTCATTTCCAAAAATTCCCATGTGACCTGGCACCCATACTAGAAGCACATCCTTCAGAGAAGAAAGCTCTTCCAGTCTTTTAGAACATTCTAACACCAAACTGGAAGTGAAGACACATGAACTCAGCGCCTTCAACACAGCCTGGCTGTCCGAGCAGATACAGACACCTTTTAAGTTCGTGTTATGTACCCTCTCATCCAAAACACAACAAAGAATAGCATAAACCTGTCTGGAAGACCGTGGTCCATTCACCAAGAGATACTGTCAAATGATCTCCGGTCTCAAAATAGATCGCAGCTCCAGACCTACCATCCATTCTAGAACCGTCCGTGTAACACCGGAAGTAATTATCAGGTATCATGCCAGACGGACCCAATCTTGACCAATCTTCCCTAGAGGGTAACCTGACACTGTAAGAATGCTCGAAAACAAAAGTCTTCAACATTCTATCAGAGGGAAAACCTGTAACAGGAACCTTCAAAAGCATCTCGCGATGAATGGTAGAGTGACCATATCGCTTTCCCTGCCAAAAACCTGCCTGTTTAATTCTATAACAGGCTTTCATTGCCATAGTTTTCACCTCTACAAAGAGTGGTGGAATTCCTAATAAAGTCTCCATTGCACTGTGGCGTGGTCCGCATCGCACCGGTCACCGCCATATAAGCCAAGCGTTGAATATCCTCAAGCAGCAGTCTAGCGGATCTTATCTCAATGCGACGCCACCACACCACCACAGCCGCATACAACAACCTAGGTTTAATAACCATTCCATAAATCCAAAACATCATCTTGGGAGTAATCCCCCAATTTTTACCTACGATTCTTCGACATGGCCAAAAGGAAATAATTGCCTTTTGATGGTGTGCCTTAAGATGTTCCGACCAATTTAATTTATTGTCAAGAACCACCCCAAGAAACTTCACCGATTTGCAAATCTGAACAGAAGTTCCTAATAACCTAGGAGGTTTTAATCCTACGATCTTCCTCCTATTAGTAAATAAAATCACCTGGGTCTTACTGGGATTAATTGAAAGACCCTTATCCTGAGTCCAATCATATACCATGTTGAGGGCACTTTGCATTAAGTCTGAGATAGTAGTCAGACATCGCCCCATCAATAAAATAACATTATCATCGGCATATGCCTGTACATAGAATCTCGATGAATTCATCCTGGTTAACAGTTCATCCATGACAGCACACCATAACTTTGGTGAGAGACAACCACCTTGAGGACACCCTCTCCCCGCTCCCACAACCACAGTAGCATACCTATAGAAGCCTGTATAACTCTACTTCTTAAATAAATACCTACCCAGTTACTTAAAACTGGTTGTACACCTTTTCGACCTAGGGAATCTTCAAGAGCATCAAACGACACACTGTCAAATGCCCCTTCAACATCAAAGAAACACCCTAAAGCATATTCCTTTGTCTCTAGAGCAGATTCTATCCTCCCAACCAGACAATGCAAAGCAGTCTCTGTCGATTTTCCTACTGTATAAGCATGTTGGTTTGGATGGAGTGGATGATCCTTCAAAGGACCATCAGTAATATACCTATCCACCAACCTTTCCAAAGTTTTTAGAAGGAAAGACATAAGACTTATAGGTCTAAATGCCTTAGGGTCAGAGTAGTCACTTCTTCCTGGTTTAGGAATAAAGACCACCCTAACTGCCCTCCAAAATTTTGGTACATAACCAAATATTAAACAACCTTTAAAAATCCTTATCAACACCTTCATCACTACATCTCCACCATTTTGTAACTGACAGGGATAAACTCCATCAGGACCAGGGGACTTAAATGGTGAGAAACTTTGTACTGCCCAAACCACTCTATCCATAGTAACTACCTCGTCCACGGTGGCCAGGTCACTAGGTTCTACTTCTTTCCACCAACCGCAGGCGAAGCAGTACTGTTAATGTCCGGGAAATGGGTATTAAGCAAGAGCTGTAATGTCTCCATCTCTCCTCCTGTAAAGGAACCGTCAGGATATCTTAAAATACCCAACTGACAATCCTTATCCTTACCAAGAATCCGTATCAGCCTAGATGTCTCTTGAATCGAATTTAGACCCTCGCAAAACGATCTCCAAAAGGTTCTCTTAGCTTTTCTTAAAGCATATTTATATGATTTTTTAAGATTATTGTAACTATCCCATGATTCCGAAGAATCGGTTAGGACAGCCTTCCTGTAAGAGCCCCTAACTTGTCTTTTTAGCTTTTCTAACGAAGATGACCACCAGGAGTTCCTACTATTACTAACCAACTTGGGAGGACAGGTCTCTTCGAATGAAGACTTAATGTGTTCATGTAGAATACCAGCCTCTCTTTCCAATCCAGTAATGTCGCCGAGAGCACTTGACTGGAAAATCATTCTCTCTCCTAGAAGTCTAGAATAAGAATTCCAATCCGCTCTTCTGGGGTTCCTATAGGTAGCCATGGTGATTGGATCAATCCCCAGACTAAACCTAATAATCCTGTGATCAGAAATAGAAGCTTCTGAACTTACCCTCCAATCTCTAATCAGTTTACTAATATTCCTAGAAGCAAGAGTAATGTCAATAACTTGTCTTCTAATCCTAGTTACAAAAGTGGGTTCAGAACCCCTATTCACAAGATCCAGCTCAGTACCCATCACGAAATCCATGACCGCACGATCCCTAGTATTGATGTCACTGCTGCCCCAGACAACATGATGTGCATTTGCATCACAACCTATAATTATAGGTGTGTTGCTGGACTCCGTAAACCGTACGAAATCTACTAATTCCTGCGGAGGGGGAGAGGGATGATCATAGGGGAAATAGGCCGAGGCCACCACCACATCAAGATGTCGGCCACCAATCCCCAGAGCAACCCTCACCGCCACCAGATCCCTAGAGCAAAACTGTCTGAGCAGAACGGCGCCGACATCTCTACTAACGCAAATACATGCTCTAGGAGTGTCCCCGCCATCCGCAACAAACAGCCTGCCATTGACCGCACTCAAACCTCGAACCAATCCTTCATAAGCATAGGGTTCTTGGATAAGTGTAAAATATGTATGCAACCCAGCAATAGAGCGGCACAAATTAGCCGTGGCATCTTTGCTATGCTGCAAGTTAACCTGAACCATTTCTACCCTGTCAATCATAGTAATAAGTCAACTAATGTAAGAAATGGAACTTCTGACAAACTTGATAGCAGGCAGGAACAAAAATAAATATAAATAATAATAAATAATATAAATTAAATATAAATAATAATAAAATAAATAAATATAAATAAATAAATAATAAATAAACAAATAAATATAAATAAATAAACAAACAAATAAATGTAAATTAATAAATAAAAATAAAAATACCTGCCTTACATATCTCTCCTTTTTCCTTTGACCACGTTTCAGAAATCGCCGCAGGAGGACAAGTCCTCCGCGGCTCCTCCTGACACGTTCTCCTCCAGAAGCAAGCCTTCCCTGCCTCTGGATATTTTTCCAGATTCCCACCCATTAGTGCATCCAGGCCCTGGTCACCCGACTCTGGATGTACAGAGGAATTACCCCCACCACCGGTGGCCCCCTCCTCTAAGGGGCCCCGGCTGACGAATTTAAAATTAAAAACATATAATAAATAAAATTAAAAATTCATCTCCAGAGCTCTCCACCCTCCACGGAGCCTCACAATTTGGGACGCTTTGAAGAAGCGCCAGAGCTACCCTAGAGATATAGCGCCCAGGGATTGTGAGCCAAGGCCCACAATACCCGGGAGCTCACCCAGGCGTTCTTTACGCTAGCCGATTGACCAGAGCCGATGGGTTAGGCTCTGGCCGCCTGTTTAGTGGAGTCAGGAACCAAAGTGGGGTGTTGGAATGCAAGGCACGCCGAGGGAACTTGCATCCAGCGAGAACCTGCGTCCTCAAACACCAGGACTTCCCTTCCCCACGACACAGGTATCCACACACGGCAAACATGTGGGTGGCATCAGCACGTGCCACTGGCGTGTGTAGGAGTGTAATAGTGTAAGTGTACGATGTTAAGGCGTTTAGGTGTAAGTGATGCAGCATGAACCCCCACAGAGGCTCCGCAGCAAAAGAATTGACTGCAAGAGATTCAGGCCGCACATAAATTATTGCGACCCAAACAGAGGGCAGAAAAGTTTCTACTAACTCACACTCCTGACACCGCTGCATTTGTTAGTCTGTAATTGTAGCTGAGGTACGTGGGAGTGCTAGGTTCCCAAATAGCCCAAAGGCTACCCTCTGCGTTCGCCCACCAGCTTGGCCATCCACGCTTCCACAAAAGTGGAGCGCAGATGTTTCCAGAGCCGCGACGAGGACGCGCTGGTTGGACTTGAATGAGGTTCTGCGACAGAATATCCATCTCTAGAAACATAGGGAAGTTTCACCCTATGTGAGTAAAAATACTCCCTCAAACCAGTTGGCTCCTATAGGGGGGGTAAGATATGTCTGAACATTTACACACAGGTCAAAATATGTTGGTTACTGACAATGAAAACATTCCATTTTCTTAAGGAATCTCCAAGCACTGTAATATTATTTTAAACGTTTATGTTCTCTACCAAGAAGTTCAAGAAATTTAGTTGACCACCCCACTTCTCTTACCATTTTCCCCATCTCTTTCAGTAAAATACTCTAAAATGTTTAAAATCCATTTTTGTTTTATTTACAGAAATGTTAAAGAACAACCTGCAAATACGTTTGTACGTCCAACGATAAGCGTTAGCACCTGGGGAGAGCGACCAAAACGACAGGTGAGCATCAAGTCCGATAGAGATTATGTGTTCGGGCAAAAAGTGGTATTGAAGCCGGTGTCACAGGTGGTGAAGACCTGCGCACCCCCGCCTCCACAGCCTAAACCACCGTTATTATCACTGGACAAACGGAATAAACCGAGCGTGTATAAAACTTTGGAGACGGGTAATACAAAACCGATCAAACTGCAACAAGAACAATCAACATGTGTAGTTGTCCAGCCAAACAGCATAACAGCGACAACAACCGGCGAGCTACATAGCAGTGGTGGTGTTCAGGTGAAAGTATCACTGGCCAGTAATAGTACTACGACCTCGTCATCGTCCATATCCACCACTACTAACAGTACGGGCATCACCACTTGTAGACTGCCGGTGGTCAGGAGTGTGGAGCTGAAGAAACCGTATCAACTTCGCCAACACGAGCCATCTCAGCCGCCGCCATTACCGCAGCACCACCAACCACGCCCAGTCTCTAGTTATTTGTTCGGCTGTCCGCCGCCGACCATTCCCGCTGAGCCGTTGGCCCACCAACATAACCATTCAACAACTTCCACCGGCGGCGCCATCGACAAGAAGTTCACATCCATAGTCGGCATCAACCATACACCCGCTCCGCCCCCACCTCCATCGTCTGTGGTCATGTTGAAGTCTGCCGCAGTATCCACGAAACGCGGCCAATTGGTCCCACCGCCATTAGATCCACGAGAAGAACTGTTACGTTCTATCAGGTCGTTTGGCGGCCGAGACTCATTGCGCAAAGTATCAACTCGTTAAAAAGTATTTCGATAACACTTTTTAAGTTTAACCTGCTAGTCTATTTACAACGAACCCACACACCTGGGGTATCATTATCATCATCATCATTATTATTATTACAATTACTTTTTTAGCAAAAGCTCAAATATAGCCAAATTTATAATTAGTAATTATCGTTCTGTAAATAGTCAATTATTTTTCTTTCTTAGGCGCCAGATTTTATCGGTTTGGTTTTGTTTTTGTTTTTTAATTAAATATACTTTGATTTATAAAATACAGACATTTTATAAATATATACAAAATGTACACGTATGTAAATGAAAAAATAATAATAAAAATAATAATTTATTTTGTATATTGTTTATATAATAAATAAAATGCATATAATATATATAAATATATATACAACAACAAATGTATGTACCTATTTAAAATAAAAGGTATTATTATATCAACTTTTATGTTCATTTATGTTTTATTTTCCCACAAAAGTGCCTGAAGCTTTAATGAAATGAAAAAAAAAACAAGATAAATTATCAGACGATTTAATAATGTTAACATATACTGTGCTGTTTTAACCCTCAACTACCACTAGGGTTGACCCGCACAATTTTTTTTTTCCTTATATTTTTTAAACTGCGACAGGCAGCAGTACCATATTTCACCTAACCTTTTGTTACTTGCAGAACTTTTATTTTCTGCAAAACAATTATTTAAATTATTTATTTTTATTTTTAAATTATTCCATTTGTAAAATAAACATCATGTTAATTAAATACCCATTAAATATTCAACATAAAATATCCTTTAAATTCATCATTTATATAAAAAAAGGTAAGCGAATCAAATTTGACCCAAAGTAGTAGTAGTTACATAGTTTCACAGCCACTATAGTAGTTAAGGGTAATTCTATTGAATGTTAAAACTTTGAAACCCTGTTCAATAAATTCAACACAGAACACGGTCAGTAATATACTGTCAAGAAGAGTAATATTGGTAATATTTATATTTAGTTCATGAGTATTACATTTTCAGTAACTATATTCCATACTAGCTAACCCAGCCACGCTTCGCTGTGGCTCAGTCTGATTTTTAGAAGTATTACAGTTAACATAGATTCAACAAGAAAACACATCATTCAATTTAATACCCTGAAAGGAAAGAAAGAAAAAATGTTTTTAACTGAAAGTCTTTTTTTATTGTAAAGCTAGTGAATGGACTACATTTTTTGTTTGTCCGTTTTCTGCATAAACATAAAGATCAGATGGGTTACCGACTCTGGAGCATGCGACATATATTGCCCATGACAGAAGCATTCCTTTTCTAAATTCAAACCGCACATTGCAAAGTTTGTCCTTGCGCTTTATTGATAGTCATAGCGAACGCAAGGTGTACTGGAAATTGAAGTCGTTTGAACTCGAACAGCATCTGTCGGAATGAGTGGTATTCATGGAAATAGTACGTCTTCACCTTTATGAGATCCAATGGGAATTTGTTGTGGTGGTTGGTTCCGCAGAGCTGGAAAGCATCAGAGACATTTTCCGTGGTAGCCTGCTTCATTTTGTGGTCATCGACCAAGGTCGATGCTTTCCAGCTCTGCGGAACCAACCACCACAACAAATATGGAGCCAGTGAGGCTAAGTATTTTAACAATTTCTACGTTAGTGTGAAGCTAAGTTACTCTAAACGAGTCTGTGTTGTCACACTGTCTAAAAAACGCATCCTGAAACCGGTCGATGACCACAAAATGAAGCAGGCTACCACGGAAAATGTCTCTGATCCAATGGGAATTGTTGCTTCAATTAGATTATTCAACAATTTTTTAACTACTAACCGTGTTCCATTGCATAACTTTGGCTGATTGATGTTTCGGAGTAATATAATTGGCTCTCCAATTTTCAAATTTAGAATGTGAGGTGGTAATGCGGGAACATCGAGTGAATAAAGAAATTCCGTTGGAAAATTCACTACTTCACTTTGGTCCCTCAAGGAGTCAATGGCATTTTTAGCCGGTAGAATGGCTCTTCCGCTTAACCAAACTTGATTTTGATAATTTGTTTCGATGCTTTGGAATACCTTGTCTACTAATTCTCCTTTTGAATGTACAATGTTGCAGAAATTAGATGGGAAGGTGATTTTTCCCGTTTCTGGATTTGTGGGAGCAGTACCGTTACCGAGTTCGAGTAATTGTCTTGAAAATATGGCAGCTGTTGGATCGTTTTGAAGGTGAACTCTCATATTCGTTGTTAAATGAATTTTTTTTACTGTGCTCCAAAGAATTTAATATTTCAAGCAGGCATGCAATTCATCAGCTGGTGTTGAGCGAGGCATTACTGGAAGCGTTTGCCTGAAGTCACCGGATAGTAACACCAATGCTCCACCAAATGGAACCTGATTATTTCGCAAATCTTTCAATGTATGGTCTAATGCTTCCAATGACTTCTTATAAGCCATTGTACACTCATCCCATACAATGATTTTGCACGCCCGAAGAACCTTTCCTATTCCTGATGTTTTAGAATGTTACATGTTGGGTTTTCTGTGAAGTGCATGTTTAAGTCATGACAGTTTAAGAGCTGAATGCGCTGTTCTACCTCCTTCCATCAACGTAGCAGCAATATTTGAAGAAGCAAATGCTAACGCAATATGGCCGTTTGAACGGATTTTAGCTCGCAATTTCCCGTTCCTGTGGGAAGTACTTATAAGTAGTTGAGAAAGAGGTTCAGAGAGAGCGCCACCATCGCAACGCGTCTGAGTCTGTCTATTTCTGCCAACCTCGCGAAACGCTCGGAATTTCCAGTTTCAGTGAGAACTTCGGAGTAAAAATTATATATAAACACTCTTATATAGAAATGCAACGTTGTGTAAAAATTTCAAATCAATCCATCGACTACTTTTCGAGTTTTGCGGCCACAAAAATACGGATGCTGAATTTTTATATATAGAGATTGTACCTTGCATAAGAATTGTTTATAAATATACAAATTATTTTTATTTCTGTCTCCAATGGTAATATAGCTGTTCTCTTGTAATGATAAGTGAACTTTCCAAAGTTTCAATTATTACCAAAGTCACAAGATCGAGCTCCCGTAATGGGAAGATAGTTGTACTTTTTCTGATCCTGACCCCTGATGCTCTGCAACAGAGCATCTTCATGGTTAGTGAGTTGACATGAGCTCATATACAAAATCAATCAGAAAATAAATAAATACAAAATATAATATAGTAATAATAATAGACATAGAAATAAAAATAATGAAAAACCACTAATATAAAAAAAAAGAGAAAAAATCTATACCTATCTAATATGTATAACCAAAATTAGAAATAAACTACACGTCAGAAAAATAAAATATTAATTAAAATGCATATTTTTTTTAAATTATTAAGTTAAGGGAGGCAAATTGAAAAAAAATCGTTTTATTTAAATATTCAATTTATTTAAATGATTTAGTTCGGTAAAACTGGTTCAAGATCCCTGTCATGTGTGAAACAGCAATATTTACTTAAAAATTTAGCTCTTTTTTAAACAGTAAAAGAACGATAATTTATAAAGCAGTGAGGAATACTGTCAGGTTCATTTAGAGAGCAGAATTTACAAATTGTCTACATTAATTACAAATTCTTGATATAAAAAGATAGTACATTTATTTTTATAAGCCAGCCGTAACTGAGCTTAAGCCTTAATTTAGAAATGTGAATATTAAAAAATAAAATTTCTGTTCAATGCAAAGGTTGCTATTGGGTAATCTATACAACAAATTATAACGACTATTCAGTATAAACTCAATGGGTCTATTGAATAAAAATAAGCCTTTGCTTTTACTTGGCGTTTTATAAGTCTTAACTTACAACCACTTGAATAAACATCATACATCAATGTTTACTGAACTCAAAGTGTTTGCTTAATGAAATAAGTAAACTCTAAATTTTTCCTGTAATTACTTAATTCGCAAGTGTTTATTGATAATTTTCTATTGAATAAAGATAAGTAATAACTTTGTGATGCAAGTAACACAATAGGAAGATAAGGCTGAAGAAATACTTCTAAACTTATAATAGAAGGACAAAAGAATCCAACATTCACTCGTGTACCAGGTATGTTTATTAGTAAACTTCATATAGAGTAGACTAGTTGATGAAGTGCCGTGTTACTCTGCAAGCTATGCTATCCTGAGAAAATTAATCATTAGGCCTAGCGTATTTCTTTTATGATTCATTAATGCTGAATTCAGTTTATTAATCTGTAGATGAAGATCAGTAATTCTATTTCATCATCCTTGTAGGAGGATGTGCTGTAGGTGGAAGTGAGGAACATGCTGCAGCTGCTGTTGATGATGACAGTACACTACCGCCAAAGCGCACGACACCACCACCAAGACAAGTTAATAAAAAATTAAGAGGTTAGCTTCGGAAACTGAGGAGACAGAAAGACCTTCGATCACGGAACTTCAGAGACTGGTGTTACTGGAATAGTTGAAATTAGCGCGCATGCAGCAGCAGGAAATTGAAGAACGGAAATTAGCCTCAAACTTAGGCGAATAAACCTTCATACAGTTTGAATAATTAGTAATTGGAAAACCTATTCATTCATCAGAGAGAGGGATGTTTGTATTCAACTAGGGCGAAATGACCCGTAACCATGATGAAGTGAATCTCTTAATAAATTAATTTAATAATTAATAATAATAAATTTAATTAATAATAATAAATTTAATTAATAATTAATCATAAATTTATTGCAATGACAATATACATGAAAAATACAAATATTGGCTCAAACTTATTAGTTACTTATATCATTTCCAGATCACAGTATTTCACTTTCAGGGATCATTTATGGCAACGCGTTCGAACAAAAAATTAGCGATTTCATTTCTTCTCTGTGCACTACGTCTTCTCATATTCTTGTTAAATAGCCATATTCTTGTTTACCCCCACCACCAGCACCCTCATCGCCATTTTCCGAATAAGCATTATCAAAATTGTCCTCATCTCTTAAGGTTAGCGATGTTATGCAGTGGAAAGCAACAGACGATAATGCGTGAAATTTTCTCTAACGAGATTCTTACTGTGTTTGCTAGCAGAGGGAAACGGCTTTTCAGCCGAAACATCTTTCAAATTACTCTATTTTGAGCATGCACACGGTTGTAATTTTCTTCTTGCAGATTTTGAGGGTTTCTGTACGGAGTTAACAGCCAAGATACAAGCCCCTAGCCTGAATTCACGCAATCTTTCATTCACACGTGAATTCTTAAATATGTGACTGCCATTTACAGAACCAGGCCAGCTAGCATTAAAACTTTAATTCGCTAGCAACCTGTGATTCGTTTGTACATTGATAGAAGCGAAATTTTTTCGGTTTATATATTCATCGCCAGGTAGTTGAGGCTTTAAAATTGGTACATGTGTACAGTCAAGAGCACCGACCACACAAGGAAAGTTAACGCGTTGCTGCCGTTCGTCTTTAGCTATTGTGATTTCTTGTGCGGTGATGGAAATTTTATCCACTGATGCGCTTTTTTAAAAATTTTCTGACTGACGAAATCAATAGTTCTACTAACAGTACTTTGATGCACTCCCGCATCTTCTCCTATCCCAACTTGGAAACCCGGATCACCAACAAAGCGAAGAAATATCTGCATTGGTCCTTTGATGATAACGCACCACACGTGTCTCGTCACTTTCTTTCAAGAAAGTGCTCGAAATTAATTCACCATTTTCTTCATTAAATCTGTACAAATGCACATACATCACAATGCCATCTGGGTTTATGGAGTTTCCTGCATCGGATATTCACAATTTGCGTCATTAAATCAAACAGAAGGCAACACTGACTCGTCACAGAACAAACTTCAAGTTACTGAGACTTGGCTTGGTAAATCTTAAGCAAATGCTTACACATTATTAGCACATGCTACGTTTTATTCATGTCATGTATAATTCAACATTTGCTGGAAGATTAAGCAAATGCTTGCTACTAAGTAAATACTGGTAAGTCAAGTAAGTGCTAGATTATTTTATGCATACTTATTTCAGCAAATGCTTAAAAGGGAGGTAGTAAAAGCATTTGCTAGACTTTATTCATACGCCCCAATGTCTCTGGAAAATATATTATTTTTGAATGAATACAGTAGGCCGTGAAAATTCTCTTGAATTATCTGTAAATTCAGTGAAAATTCATCAGCACCAATTAAGCGCGAGGACCTAATTAAAAGGCATATTATACAAATCGCTTAATTCAATAAGTCTCAATCAAATAACACGCTTTTGGAAGACGGCATCTCAAATATACGGACTACCATTTCAGCATTCTTTTAAAGTTGGAGAACTCTGTGTGTTATCGTGCCACTCTCAACCGGTACATTTGAGTCAGGCGTGTTCGTCGGAAGAATCAATAATAATTTTATGAATTTTAATTGGCCTCGTTCAATTATATTACTATATTTAGGACCCCAAATACAGTAATACCTTACTGAAATGAAATCATATAGAAGTAAATCGGGTATTAAAACTGTCGCTCTTACATGATTTTGGAAGAGATAAATTGGAGGCTATTCCTGATGTATCTTTAGATAGAAAGTATTTAGAAGTCAAGGAGAGTTTTGCGGAAGGTGAAAAGGGTACTCCAAGATATAGAAAGTTATTAGTGTATTCAATATAATGACTTCCATACATTAAGCGCCTAATTTCGGAAAAGTTACCACCTTTCAAGAATACCATACCATAAGTTTTATTCGTATTTACAATAAGCACATTTCCCGTGCAGTATTCTTTTAACTTTTAGATTTTGTTGGGCAGAAAACGTGTGGGAGATAAGTGCACTATATCGATCTGCATAAAGAATCATCTGCAGATTTCAATTATTTATTTTATTATAATCTTATTGTTTATAATTTGGGTACCCCCAAAATATACAAATATGGATATCTGAAAGAAAAAATATCCTTATTTTCCCGACAGCTTATTTCTGCCTTACAAAATACTAAAAATACAAAATATGTATATTTAAACAAATATTAATTGGTTAATTATCTTGAAATATACGGTATCCTGAGGTAATTTCGGTTTTGATCGTCATGTTTATATCGACTTTCCAATTGTGAAACCAGTCTGCTATTATGTCTTATGATTTTTGCAAATTGTTTATAGCTTCAGAAAGTTTGTGGTTTCTTGAAAAAAGGAGGGTGTCATACAAATTTACAATTACGATAATGAATAATAAATACAATATAATAATAAAAATATAATGCTACAAATTTATTATGCTGTAAGAAGCAATATTAACGGATCTAATGCATTTATTTATTTTTAAACGCTATAAGTTTGATCTTCATATACCTAACTCTAATCGTAGTTGTCTGCTGTGTCAGTTCCTTTGTAATTCTGACACACAAAATAGATTATTCATAATAAAAAAAATCGATTTTTGAATATATAGGTAATTTCATGATTTTATGAACTTATTTGTTTTTACAAAATATGATTCTCCTCAGAGATCTCTTCACAGTAGTGTTACGATATATCTTGGAACTTCTCTAAATGTGGTAATCATCGTCCTGGTATATCAATCGATTTAAAATTTTCCTATTAAAAATAAGGCCCCATATGGGATTTCTTCCTTCACTTACTTAGCGTTAGTTCATACGCATAGAAGCAGAGTCAGAGATCCAATCTGCGAGAGAGGAGAAGAAAGAAAAGGAGAAAAAAGACCACCCGAAGCCGCTCCATCACAAGAAATGTATGACAGCAACGAACAGCGTGGGAGATTGGCGGCGACTACAAAGCGGCAATAAAAATATATGAAGTCCATACATATAAAAATGAAGAAGAGAAAGGAAGAAGCTTAAACCCGACAAAGGATACCGCCGAAATAGCGACTGAATACACTGAATCCATAAAATTAATTAATTATCTTAAATATTATTGTAAACATTGATAATTGGGGCTTTTGTTTGACTCAGTAATACAAACTTATCTTACCTTTGGTGCAAGCTGTTCCGATTCCAAAGGAAGTTACATCAGATTTATTTCGGCAATTTTCAAAAAAATTTAGTGCAACTCTGTTGATGATTTTAAAATCAAACTTAAATGTCACATCAGTTTTGGACATTTATGGATAATCTAAACTATAATAACATTTTTGATGGAAACGTAACAGAGAACTCGCCACTGAAATCAATTTTTCTCGGGGAAAAGTTTCAAACCAAAGTAACTGTCTCAGAGACATTTTCCGTGGTAGCCTGCTTCGTTTTGTGGTCATCGACCGGTTTCGGGCGTTCGCCCATCTTCAGGATGCGTTTTTCAGACAAAACGAAAAAAACACACCTCAGTTAGTGTGAAGCTAAGTCTCTGTACGAGTCTGTGTTGGCACACTGTCTGAAAAACGCATCCTGAAGATGGGCGAACGCCCGAAACCGGTCGATGACCACAAAACGAAGCAGGCTACCACGGAAAATGTCTCTGATCCTTTCCAGCTCTGCGGAACCAACCACCACAACAAAGTAACTGTACTAGGTACATGGAGTGAGTAGTTAAACCAACTTTAAAGAACTCAGTTGGTGTTTTTATGAGGAGTTGCAAGTCAAACCCTACATTCGGTCAACCTATTTTCCTTCAAACCAGGAATTTATGCAACACACTTATTTTCTAATTATTATTATACAGACTTTAAAATCGAATAACAACTGAAATAATATTGCAGAAAAGCCTAACACATTTATACTCTTCCCAAACTATTAACTACTTTTCAAATAAAAGCAGTAGAGCAGCAGCCAAAATTTGTATAGAAATTTCCAAGTGTTTATATCACATTTAGCGCCTTCTCTCAGCCCCGCCCTCCCAGCAAAAAGTAACTGGAGTTAAAATTTAAGCCTAACAACTCACAGTTCTCCCAGAACTCGCCCCTAAAATAAATTTTATACACAATTGTAAACAGCTTTATATAAATGACCATCAAATTCGTTTCCATAGTAAACTCAGTCATAATTAAGATAACAATAAAGCTATAGCGAGAGAACCACTGTCTGGAGGCTGGCAGTGCTTTGAGAAGGCTCCGGGCGCTAATGACCATAGATGTTGAAGTGCCTTAAAATAATATAAAAAAGAAAAAATAAAGCTCGTAAACCACAACAAATTCAATTGAAAATTCTCGAGTCCTGCTGTGCAGCCCTTAGATTTTCTCTTCCTAGGAACCTCTACAGCTCACTGTTCGTTCTTGATGGACAGTGTTGTCTATAACGACAGACAGTGCCGTGAGAAGAACCCGGGTCTCCAATGCCCATAGATGTTGTCGCGCCTTAAATTTAAAAAAGTAAATACGTTTTGCTTTCTAAAAAAAATTTATTTTGTTTATGTATAAAAATTTACAAAATGAGGCACACACAATTTTTTTTCCTGACAAATTTATTTTTTCTATAAGGATTTTAGAAAACTTAAAGCTCTTACAGCATTTAATTTATTTTTAATTTTTTTTTCTTTTCTTGTTTAGAAAAATATTGATTGAGAGAGAATTTTTTCCTTTCTTTTTCAAGTACATAAAAAAGCAAATATTTAACAGAGTATAAAAATGTGGAAAATAATTCCTTATCTAAAATTCTTAAATTCTAAAGTACGGACGTGAATAAATTTGGGCATTAAATATAGTTGTGCAAACAGTTTTAGGATTTAGCAATTATTATATATAAGCTAGACAACTTTGTAAAGCAACTTAGGCAGTAGAGTGCGAATACGTCGCGCACTGCGCCTGTATTTGTCCACACAAAAAAATAACCTTTCTTCAAAGGCATATCTACCAAGGGTTTGTTAATTTAAAATATTGGATTTTTATTTAGGTTTATTTTTCATTCATTTACTTTTGTATTCAATTTTGCTTTATTTTATTAGTTTTTAGAACAAAGTCCAGGCGAACACGAACAAGTTGTACTATTTATCTATCATAAAGAAATTCAGCTATTTGAGATAAGCTTGACGTCATTTATAAACTTCACAGCCATATAAAGTTTCTTTGCCAAAGTTGTGATGGGCTTATTTAATTACCGAAATTACGATTAGAATATAAATTAAATAAATAGAAAATAAATACCGGAGGGATCATTTTCATCAATATGTTATGGCCACCAAAAATACTTTTTCCCACATCAAACAAAAAAAAAAAATATTGGCACTAATCAGTCAAAGAAAAATTAAATAATTGAACATTTAAAAAAAAAAAATATATAAAAAATAAAATTAAACCGTACCTAAACTAAAACAAAATTATATAAACATACACTATAACCTATATTGCAAAAAAAGTCATATCTATTAAATACCTAATTATAAATAAAAAATTAACTTAAAAAAAAAATCACAACCAAATTACAAATGGAATGTATTTTGAGTATTTTTGTTTAATAGGACACCCAAACATCAGGTGGGAGGGAATGTAGTATATTTTCAGTTTTGTATTTACAATAAATTTTGAATATAGAGTGAAGGAATATAGAGATTCGGTACTTTTCCGTTAGCTGGGCGCAAGCGAAAAAGTGTTTACAATTCATTAATATTTGTTTATAGTTGAACTTGTTTTGCTTACTATTAATTAATATTTGTTTATAGTTGAACGTTTTCGACTTTTATTCCGTTGATTGTTTTGTCATTCGCTTCGACTTGGCTCCCGAGCGAAACAACACTTTTTCGCTTGCGCCCGGCTAACGGAAAAGTACCGAGATTCATTTTAAAAGCTTCTTAAAATTAACAAAAATATAAAAAAAATTAAGTACAGTACGAAACATTCACTGGGGCATTTTTTTCCACACAATAAGCCTGTCGGGGCATAATTTTTGTTTTAATATTTACAAATAAAAAAAAAGCACACACAATTTTTCGAAAGGGTACTACCTCTTTTTTTGTAGGTTTTAGTAGTATTACTTCCAAATATATATATATATATCTAATATATATATATATATATATATAAATATTTTGTACTTTTACTATTGGGTTGTTGCTTCTTTTCTTGGTTTCATTAGACATGAGTCTCGTTAGTAGCCTTCCTAAACAGTAAACAACATCAAACCAAATATAATTTAGATAATGATCTCTATTATACTATTAGTGAATATTTACCTTAGTACTATTAGTTATTAATAGTTAATTAAGAATTATTAATCTTGTGGCCCGGACAGGAGAGAGTTAAGAACATCGTAAGTGGTTGAATAGCACTCTGAACTGGTTCTGGGAATTCTTGAACTTTGGATACTGTTATAGAAAGAATTGTGACTCTATAAAAGTAAGAAACATGAAGAGAGCGTAATTGGTCGGCTGGAGGAATTGGTTGCGCTGGTCAATTGAACAGTGATGCACATAAAGAGAGCATATGTCCCTCTTTCCGAGGTTCCAGGGGACAGAAAGGGATAATTAGCTTGCGGATTAGTCCTCTTTATTTTTTTAATGGAAGAAGAGGAATAGTGCACGTTGTGACAAAAAAAAATCATCGTCCTTCTACTCTAGCTGTGGATACTCTCCTAGAGCTAAAGCACCTCTTCCAGGTCTATATAATTTCCGGAAACGTCATGACTTGGAACGATTCTAGAGATAATATCTCCTCCTTTAACACGCGATATGCATATGTAAAGTGGCTAGCTAGCGAAGCTTATCAGTGTGCGCGCGCTGTGAAGGGGCCCGTGCGTGCGCGCAGAGAGTATATGTGACAGATGCCTCTACTGTCTGGAGTAGACGGCGAGATAATTTAATTAAAAATAATATAATGAGGAGCCTTTACAAATTTTCCATTTTTCTTTGTTTATATTGTTAAACTATTAAAAATACTAGTTTAGAATTTGATTATTTTGTGGGTTATATTTCTTAATAATTTCCTTGATTAATGGATTCGATGCAATATATATTTTAGTATTGTCCTTATAACTTTAGATTTTCAATTTACTAGCGATATATATATTTCATTTTTCCCAGCACCACAATGTGAATCATTAATTATGTGATAGAGAATTTGGTGAAGTGGTAAAGATGAAAATCTGGTACACTTAACATTGTAAATATGTAAATATCTGACAATAAAATTATTATTATTATTATTATTATATATATATATTTCAGTATTGCCTCTATAACTGTAGATTTGCAATTTTTAAGGTACCCTTTCATCAACGGGCCCACATGAAGGAGTTGGTAGAGGACATGCTAGAGAAAAACATTATCCAGGGAGTCGGAAAGTCCTTGGTCGGCACCAGTGGTCTTAGTAAAAAAGAAAACGGAGAATGGGAGCGAACGATACCGCTTCTGCACAGACTTCAGGGGATTAAATGCAGTCCCTACATACCCATTACCGAACATTACGGAAACATTAGAGAGCCTGGGACGTTATGCCTACTTTACCACACTGGACTTAGCCTCCGGGTACCACCAAATCCAGATTGCTCCGAAGGATAGAAGTAAGCTGGACTTTCAACACCAGATGGACACTATGAATACAACAGAATGGCGTTCGGCTTAGCCGGAGCCCCAGCCACTTTCAGCTACTGATGGACCGTCTGCTAGCGGGTTTGAAAGGCACGGCGTGTCTAGTGTATTTAGATGATGTAATAAATATTCAGCGCAACTATGACAGAACATACTGACCGTCTGAGAAGAGTACTGGACAAGCTGCGGCAAACCAAATTAAAAATTAATATTTCCAAGTGCCATTTCGCGGAAGCGGAAGTTAAGTATCTGGGCCATGTAGTCAGTAGCCGTGGAATGGAAACCGATCCACTGAGGGCGGAGACCATAAACAAGTATCGACGGCCGACAAACGCAAAAGATGTGCGAGCCTTTTTTGGCTTGGTCGGATATTACCGACGGTTCGTGAACCACTTTGCAGAAAGAGCGCGTCCTCTGACCAACTGACTAAACAGGACATACCATTCGTGTGGGGAGAAGCCGAAGACTCCGCATTCAGGGACCTGAAGCAAGCTCTAACGAGCCCCGAAGTCTTAGCAAACCCGGACTTCTCGCGTCAGTTTATATTGTCTACTGATGCCTCGGGCGTCGCCATTGGCGCCATATTATCATAAGAGCAGGACGGAGCGAAGAGACCCATTGCACACGCTAGCCGCCAGCTGAACGACGCAGAACGAAAATATAGCACTACTGACCGGGAGATGCTGGCGGTAGTTTGGGCTACCCAATACTTCCGGTGTTACCTGTACGCGAGGAAGTTCAAGCTGATTACGGATCATTCCGCACTTAGATGGCTACTCACCCTTAAAGATCCCTCCTCTCGGTTATCACGATGGCAGTTCCGATTGGCGGAGTTTGAATAAGAAACCTACCACAAGCCAGGCAAGAAGCCCGGGAATGTAGACGCCCTTAGCCGACTAATGGACTTGGGCTAACGTGATAACTAGGGAACGGATTCGTATGTATTTACATATTTTTTTCTAGGCAATTTACAGACGTTTTTCAACTAGAAGTATTCATACTGACACTTTTTAAGCCGTTTGAGTCTACTTTTATTTCACGTATTTCCACATATTTGGATGTTATCGCATATTTATACATATTTGATCAAAATAAATAAATATTTCTACATATTTAATCAAAATATGTACATATTTTTTCATATTTTTCATTTTGGGCATATTTTCATAATTCGGAGGTGGTTGACAGGAACTGTGAACCACAGACTGTAGGGCTGTGAATCTCAGTGGGTACAATGGTTATTGTAACAGAATGCTGCTAAACAGTGACGGGCACTTGTTAGTTCTTTGAAATTGTCTGACGTTGTCTGTTCTTTCAGCTCGTTCGTTGAAGTGTCCAATTCATTTCGTTCGGTCACTTAGTGTATTCTTTTTTGGGCCTCAAACAGACAACTGGTTGCTAAATATCTTCGCGAGCTTCCAGCAGAACTTTTTCGAAGTGATGGAGACATTTTGTACGGCACAGCTTGTGACAAGCGCGTTTCTTGCTCTCAACGTTCCCAAGTCACCCAACATATTGCCACCGGAACGCACATAGAAAATAAAAACAGAAAGAAAGAGAGGACGTCCTATCAAGCCTTCCTTACATCTCCATCATCAAGTAAGTCTACTCTGAGTACAGATCTGTGTCGGGCTTTGGTTAGAGCAGATTTCCCTTTCCACAAACTTAAAAAATCCTCATTTCAAAGGATTCTTAGAGACCTATATTGGGAAAAAAATGCCTGACGAGAGTACTCTGCGGATAAACTACCTGGAAGATATCCATAAAGATACACTAACCAAAATTCGAGAACATATCAAAGATGGGCCGATTTGGGTGTCAATTGATGAAACCACTGACGTTGAGGGCAGGTATATTGCCAATGCAGTTATTGGAAAACTTGACAGTGATGCTGATGTGGATTCAAAGCCATTCCTTTTGAACTGTGAGGTTCTCGAAAAATGCAATCATTCCACCATTTCACGATTCTTCGATGCCTCAATGCATATCCTATGGCCCAGTGGAGTTTTGAACGAAAAAGTTCTTTTGTTTCTCTCTGATGCTGCCCCCAACATGGTCAAGGCTGGGCAATCTATTCAGGTATTTTATCCTAAGATAATTCATGTGACGTGTATTGCTCATGCCTTGCATCGAGTAGCAGAAACTGTCCGATCTTTGTTCAGTGACGTAGATTCCTTAATCTCCTCGGTTAAAAAAGTGTTCTTAAAAGCACCAAGTCGCATTAAAATGCTAAAAGATCTCTATCCAGACTTGTGCCTTCCACCAGAACCAATATTGACAAGATGGGGTACTTGGCTGGAAGCAGCTCAGTATTACTATGAAAACTACAATAAAATCAAGAATGTCCTTTCACATCTCGAAGACGAAGCAGTAGCGATAAATACAGCCAAGTCTTTATTCGAGAAACCTAATTTAAGGAACGACCTTGCATTCATTTCTGACAATTGCGTATTTCTTGCACAAGCCATTACCCAACTTGAGTCCCAAAATGTTCGACTGACAGAAAACGTGTCCAACGTTAAAAAAGTCATCGAAAAGGTGGAAGGAATACCTGGGAGTAAGGGAGATCTGATCAGATCAAAACTGGTAGAAGTACTGAGCAAGAACAAAGGGTGGGAGACCATCTGCCAGATTTCTGATATTATCAGTGGAACAGAAGTCACCTCAGAACATCGTGTACCCTTTACAACCAACGAGATAACTTCTTTCAGCAAGGCACCTATAACATCTGTAGATGTTGAACGATCTTTTAGTCGTTACAAGTCCATCTTACGCCCAGATCGTCGTCACTTTACGTTCCAACATTTGAAATTTCATGTGGTTGCAAACAATTTCGAAGAGTGAAGTTTTCAAAATTGAAAATTTAACACATCTTTTTATAAATAGTAAAAATGTTCTAATATGAAAACAAGAATTAATTGGCTTCACGACCAATACAGGGTAAAAATCAATAAACCAAAAAAAATATAACTTTTTTTTTTAAATTGTTTTTTAATAATAATTAACACGTTCGACGTTTCGACAAACTTTGTTTGTCTTCTTCAGGAACAATACAAAACAAAAATAAATAAAGAGTTATAAACATAAAAAATTATAAAATAAACCACAAACAAAAAACAAAATACATTGGTGAGATTACAGTAGAAATGTTAAGTCTGTAATGAAAGGGTGTTTGAAGGGACGCGAAGCAAGAATGGAAATTACTGGTGCCGCGAGCGATGGTACCTTACGTGCTGTGGATGAACCACAACTCTGCCACGGTGAGACATCCAGGGGTGGAACGAACAATTTTGCGAATCAAAGGAGAATACTACTGGAAGACACTAAATGCGGGTACAGAAACATGTTGAAAGCTGCAACAACTGCGCCGAAAGAGAAACTCCCGCGGGCCATCGACATTGTGTGACCCTACCCGTAGATGCACGCACTGGTCGAGGTATTTACTCACCTGTCTCCTGTCTCTATGTATCTAAGTAGATACGTAGAGGCCTTTCCTTTGAAAACACAGACAGCGGAAGTAATTGCGAGCGCACTGGTCAAGGGAATTGTAACCAGGTATGGCCCTCCGCAACGGTTACTATCGGATAGGGGAGCTAATTTCACCTCCGCCATTATTCGGGATGTCTGCGAAATCTGTGGCATCAAGAAGCTGTTCATCACAGCCTACCATTCGGAGGGTAATGGTTTATTGGAAAGATTCCACAGGACATTCATAGACTCACTATCTCACTATGTAAACAGGGACGGTAGAATTGGGCAACCTGGGTGGCCATGGTTATGGCATATAATAATACCCCCCATTCCAGCACAGGCTACACCTCGAATCTACTGATGTTTGGTAGGGAAATGGCGCAGATATCCGCGTGCGATCCAAACCCACAATGGGATGACAACCCCGAAGATGACCCAGAGGGGCACAGGCGACACGTCCAGACCCTAAAGGAGAGGCTAAAGCTAGCCCACGAAACGGCAAGAGAAATGGCTGACAAGGCACATGCGGTCCAAGCACGGCAGTACAACAAAAGAAGTCGGGACAGGAGTTTTGAAGAAGGGCAGTGGGTATACTTATATTCGCCCGCGGTAGAACTTGGTGCCGCACGGAAATTTCATGAATCCTGGAAAGGACCCTACCAGGTGACTAAAAGGATAAGCAACCAAGTGTACGTGGTAAGACTAGCAAGGAACAAGGTCGAAAAGGTACACATCAATCGCTTGAAGGGGTTCGGAGGCAGTCACGCTGACGGAATGGAAAGAGAAGAAAGCGCATCTAACGTCGAAGAGTCGAGTCTGAGTCCACCAGAGAGCGCTCTAAATGGCTGCCGTATTTATGGAACGATGATGAGATTACCGTCCCGGACGAGGAACTCCCCCACGCTTTAGTAATAGAGGAAGCAGGTGCGGAGGAACCGAGAGGAGCAGACAGAGTGAGTGAAGATGAGTTCGCAGAGGACGCGTGGAGCCCACCTACCATAAGCGACGACAATATCAGCGACCCCACCTACCAGCCCGAATCCCTCGAGTCACCGCCAATCCCCCCCCCCGGTCACCCTACTCATTGCGGCGACGTCGATGATAATGGTGCCCGGTTGTTACAGGTTTGGCAGTGGGCGAGCCCAAGATGACTAACGCCTATGGAGGAGCGGTATTCGTCAAAGAGAAAGAAGTCATACTGTCAGGAGATCGCTGGCGAGTTGTAGCCGAAATCAACGTCGACGATATCCGGAATGTACTGAGACAGATACATGACGCCACCAAGGAAGCCAAGATGCGGTTTGAAATAATGCCACCCAGGTTCCAGTTCACGCGGGCGTATATAGCCGAGCTAGATCGGGTCCTGCGCGTTACAGAGAGGATGCTAACAGAAACGGACATTCTTATGTGAATGTGACCCCATCAAAGAGATAGGCGAGGGCTGTTTGACGCAGGGGGAAAGGTCATTAAGCTACTGTTTGGTAACCCAGACGCCGAGGATTTACAGAAGTCGCAGGCCTGCCTATCGCAGTTGGAAAGGAAAACTGGGGAAATCCTCCACCTTTCGTAGGAACACCTAACCCTGACCCGGAGTATCAGCACACAAGTTGCCAAAGACCAGAAGCGGCTCATAACTCTAGTGAGCAAACTGGACAGAGAAATGGGAACCCTTAAGAACCAGCTAGCCGTCTTGGAAGGTCGGGTCTTCCTTGATTCCGAAGTTTTCCTAATCCTTTTAAATTCCTCAACCCTGGTGGGGGAGAAATGAACACGGTTAGCGCGCTAATGGAATTACGGGCTCTATTAGAGGCAGTAGGCGCGTCTATCATGGGTCGGATAAGCATGAACCTGGTATCCCCTGGGGAAATTGGCAGTATTTTGGGGGCGGTCGCCAGTGTCCTACCAGAGGGCCTGGAATTACCCACGGACTCTTCGATTACCGCAATATATCATTATTATGAGCTAACGGAAGTCCAGGTATGGATGGTCGGCGGGAAGATACAGATACACCTGAGTTTGCCGCTATTTGCAAAGAGGCGACGCTACGAACTATATAGTGTTCATGCGGTGCCTATTCCGGACCCTACCTCTGGATTGAGCTTGTTATTACAACCCGAAGCGGAGTACCTTATAGTATCAGTGGACCAAGAACATAACGCCCTGATGTCGGCCCATACCCTGTTATCATGTCGGGGCCTTCATATAGCCATATGCCGAGTAGGATTTGCAATCTGTTCTAGACGCTATCACACCTGCCAGTTATTTTGGAAGGAGTATGAAGCCGCTTCCAAGCTTTGTGAGTGGAGGGCCCTCAACGCCACGTACCCCGCCCGATGGGACTGGGTCCCGGCTAGAGACATTTGGATATACAGTGTTCCGGGAAACGTCAAACTACTCAGAAAATGCGGTTCCGACAACAACATGACAGTCAAGGAAGAGTACATTTCCGGCCTTGGAGAACTACACGCGTCCGCACGTTGTACCTATAAGACAGGCGCATACACATTATCGCCTACTACCCAGGGTAGGTTGAAGCAAAGTTAGATCGCTGGGTAGCACCAGCTCAGGTACCTCCGATGTTCGAGTATGTTGCACAGACTATGCCGCCCGAGGTAGCGCGAGACGCACTCCAAGCATTGCAAGGAGAAGGCGAGCTGCAGGTTGATGGGCATGATACGCAATGGCACGGCTGGATGCTCTTATGGCTACCGTCTCCCGACTCCAGGGTGAAGAGCAGAACCGAGAGGCCTGGAAGGTGGTTGCAGGATGAACAAGCTGGCTTGGACTCCCGTTCCTAGGCGTGGTAGCCTGCTTGGGCGTCAGGTACTGGCTCCGTGTCGAACCAGCCGAGTACATCAAGAGGAGGCGATTTCACCATCTATCGTCCCACGACGCGGCCAACTCAGCCACCAATGGACCGCATGACGAAGACATCGAAGGGGCTAGAGTTTCGAAAAGTGGCGGCATAGCCACCACTTTTTGAAAGGGGGGCCAATGTAAAGTGGCTAGCTAGTGAAGTTTATCAGTGTGAGGGGGTCCGTGTGTGCGCGAAGAGAGCTGACACGGCAGTATCTGTGACAGATGCCTCTACTGACTGGAATAGACGGCGAGATAATTTAATTAAAAATAATATAATGAGGAGAGCAGGAGCAGTGTGAGTTCGTGGGTGCGTACTTTCAGTTCTCCTCATGCTGTTTCTGGTGTTATTCTGTTGCGCAGGTGAGTGCCTTTCCACTATATTGCCAAGCTCTGGGCGCAACGCATCGCCGTAGAAATTAGTGGTCTGGGATGGTTTAATTTAGTAAGATTTGCTTAGACGTAGGTTAGCGGATGTGTGTATTATTTTTTTTTTGGAGTCAGATTAAGTGATCCCAACCAGTAGGATATATCGTAGTTAGCCTTTACAATTTTTCCATTTTTCTTTATTTACATTGTTAAACTATTAAAAATACTAGTTTAGAATTTGATTATTTTGTGGTTTATATTTCTTAATAATTTCCTTGATTAATGGATTCGAAGCAATATATATTTTAGTATCGTCCTTATTTATAACTTTAGATTTTCAATTTACTAGCGATATATATATTTCAGTATTGTCTCTATAACTGTAGATTTGCAATTTACTAGCAATATATATTTTAGCATTTGTTTTATAATTTTGATTTGAAATTTTACTATTGTTTTGTTCAATTTTTATATTTATATTATAGAATTTGTACAATTAGACTGGATTCTTTTTCATCTTCTCTCTCTACCTACGTGCCAACTCTCTGGACCTCTATTTCCCTTCTATGCCCATCCCATAATCCCCCCCTAGTAGCACCTTCAGTGGGCAGAAGGTTACACATACAGACTTTACTGAATCTTTACGTTCTAGGTCCATCAGATTGTGTTTTTTCTCAATTCAAGTGTAGCTTCGGCCACTTGGAGGAATTGTTGAATACAATGTTGTTGAAAAATTACAAATGTAATTACTGCTTTCTTTTCACATTCATCCATGAGTTTGTGTGGACAGAGTTATAAAATGATCGAGCAAATAGTTGGAAGCTGTTCAAAAAATAACAGTCACTAGAAAAGAACACTGATTCTACGATTCCAAAAAGGAACAATATTTGGATAATTCTTATATCCAACTACCTATAGCTGTAAAATGAACTTGACATTGGGGCATCATGGTTACATCACCTCTAAAGAGAGCGTATAAATCAGAAAGGGTCTTGCAGGTTGGTAAAATGTATATATGACATGATTGGATTGATTTTTGGTGCCATTAAGTGTGAAATTCTCTCTCACACATCAACCGATCAGGAGCCTTAATATTCTTAGCTCTCTTCCGCACTGACGTTCTTACATAGAAGATTACATTTAACAATATGATAAAATATCTTAATCAATATAAATGACTACAAAACTACATACCTCATATTCCCTGAGTTCATAAGGATAGCATGAATAATAAACAAATGAAAAGGTTAATTTATTTACCAAAGACCTTCAGATATGTTAGTTGAAAGCTTCAAAGAAATTATATAGAGACTTGTGCAGCTTTTATTTAAGACAAAATCTGTGGACATTTCTTATAAATAAAAGAAAAGATTAATTAGATAAATATGATTATATTACATAATATATATACAAAACATGTACTTCCAATGAAACTCAATTTTGAAAATTTGACACGAATCGAAAGAGACGTAAGAAAGAGTAGTAAAGTAATAAATATAAAAGAGGTATATTAGAGAATAATGCAGACATGACAACATACGTTCAAAGACGTTAGTTTGTTTACAATCGACACTTGGCGATTGCGGATTACGACCAATGTTTCTGTTCTGAGAGGTATGTGTAAACATTGCTCAAATTATGTGAACGTCTTTGAAGAGTGACCAAAAAAACGGGAACTTTTGAAATGCGCCTGGCATCCATGTACAAGTAATTAGCAGAACCGCGGAACAGGGACCTTGAGCTTCAGACAACCTCGCCGTTTAGTAATCATGGATAAATGGAAACGGTTAATTGCTTGATTTCGCCATCAAATGAATTTTAAAACAATATAGTTTGGAAGATGCACAGAGGGAGTGCCGACGTTTTTTCAGTTTAGGGCTTCGTTGTCAGTCCCCTCGAAACACGCACGTACTTGTATTAAAAACTTTGAAGAGACTGGATCGGCTCTGAAAAAGAAATCGATAGGACGACCAGAAGTGCTCGTACGCCACAGAATATCGAAGCTGTAAGCGTTAGCTATATTAGCTGCGGTCAGGTTGTCTCGAGATTACGTTCGCTGAATTTTAAGTGTTTATCTAAAAATGTCATCCGTACAAGCTGCAGATCGTGCAAGAACTGAAGGCGAACGATCACAAGTTGCGATCATCAAATTAGATCAAACATAAAGTAGGGCAATGAATTTCTGGAAAAGCTGTAGAAGTCAGATGAGGCTCATTTTCACCTCACCAGTTTGGGGGTTGAAGCTGTTCTCACGCCCCCCACCCCCACCCCGATATCTAACTAAACAAACGTCAGTCACTAGCGCAGCCTTTTTTACTGGGCGCGCTTGGTTTGAATGGTTAAATAGCTGAAGTCATAGCATAGGAAAAAAAACTGACAGGTTTCATGAACTGGGCAGACAGCAATCCTAAGAACGCCCTTTACTCAACAGGTTGAGTAGGTAGACAGCAAGGTGACGGTATGATGTGCAGTTTCGTCACATGGGGTCATCAGACCTTACTTTTTCGAAAATGAAGAGCGGATCACAATAATAGTCACTTCGGAACGATATGATGAGATGCTGCAATTGTTTGTTGCATCTCATTGAAGAATTTTCCACACCTTCACGAAGCCTGGTTTCAACAGGATGGTGCGACGCACCATCGAGGTCTATGGTAGCCCACTGCAAGGCAATCAATGATGTTTGTGCGAGCACAGTTCGTTAACCGTGCCATCTCCCAGGGTGACATTCCCTGGGCACCCACTATCATCGAATTTGTCCGTTTGTGATTTTTTCTTGTGGGGTTACCTTAAGAATCGGGTCTACACGATTCGGCCAAGGACACTGGATGAATTGAAACAAAGCATCCAAGGCGAAATTCGTGGTATCCCAGCTGAGATGTTGCAGCGAGCAATGGGGAATCTCAACGGCAGATTGAAAAAATGCATACATGGAGGAAGAGGCCATCTACAGGACTTAATTTTGATAATTTGGATTACTGTCTCTTAAGTCAAATTGTAATCGTTTACTTTCTGTCAATAAATTGTGTTTGTTGGATTTCGTCAATATTAGTTGGGTTTTTCAAAAGTTCCCGTTTTTGTGTCTGTTATTCATTAATGAATGTGTGGAAGGAAATGCATATATACTGGATAAAATTCCATATTATATTACATTCTTTTAACATTCATAAATTTATAATATTTACTCATTTTTTACATTCTTTTCTTATTTATTAAAATTTCATCAACATTAACCCGGATTTATCCGTTTTATTAAAATAATTTTTCTTCCCACGAAAAGCTAAGCCTGGAACTGCAGCATATGATTAGCTGGAACCTACATTAATAATTATCCAATAAAACAATTTTATTGTTTACAATTTTTTTTTTTTCATTAGTACCAAGCGATTTATAGAAAAGTTATTCTAATAAGAATATCGAAAGCTAACCTTGTCCATGGTGAGTGATTTGGCAGCAAATCAGAATAAATAAGCAACTGGATATAGATACAGTGAAGTAGAGGACACATGGAATCTATTGTGAGCTGAAGAGCTATACTTGCTCTCTTGGGGTTGGTATTTGGACAAAGAATATAACTGTTTTATGTAGTAGAGCGTACGCGTACAATAGGTGAGTGTGTGTGGTGGTGGTGGTGAGGGGGGTATTCGCTAAACCATCCCCAAATAGTTGTAACTTCTCTATGGAATGGGTTGTGTTGGGATGTGTTCTATGTTTTATTTGCGTTGTTGTTAGATAGGACGTCCCTGAAAGAGTGTGGCTTGTCACAGGCCAGTTCTCCCTCCTTCCGGAGATCACTGTATGCACTACCAACTCTATTAATAAAAGTTTCAACCAACATATGAAACATAACAAAGGAGGCAGCGATTCGCAGTCTACTCTAGGTTAGGGCAATGTAGTTTAGAATAATTAACCTACATTTTTTAGTAAGTTTTATATTTATTGATGTTGATAGACTAAATATTTTATTATATTATTACATTTTCTTCATAAATATTTTCGCACCCATTTCTGACGACGCCATTTTCATTTTTGCCTTTGTTGACATAAATTAATATATGTAAATCAAAACTAAAACTTCCAGTCAGTTTTTATTGCTTTATAAATCCAAAATGATTCAAACTTCACATCAAAACAAATGCGTGTGTGTGTGTGTGTATGGTGACCAGTTGTTGTTGGGCCACACAACTCTCCAGCTACTTAGTAAATGCCTGACGTATATTATTCTGTGTCAAGTATTGTTCGTGTAGTTTGGCTGGAATGCTGAAAAGTGGCTTGAAGAAGAGGATTCCTTAGGGAGCTAAAGAATACAAGCTAAGAAAATTATAAATAAAGAAATGCTTTTTAGAATAAATCAGAAGAGATCGTTTCCTTTTTCCTTTAAGTGAGAACTAGCATATAATTATTTCTGCTAAATTCCTTCACCTTAGGTTAAAAAAAAAAAACTAAATTTAAAATATACTCACTCATTCTCTGAAATGTCTGGATACAAATATTCATGGTGCATAGTTAACGGGCTGGGAGAATTAGCTATAAGGCCTAACGCTTGCTGTTGAGCAAATACTCTTGTAGGCAGACTGTGATCCTCTTCGGCTAGTTTTTTTTATTAAAGAAAAAACGAAGGAATGAAAGCGTTACAATGTAGCTGGTTTTCAAGGATTAAAAGAACAACAAAAACAAAACCTATGGTTATAAATAATAGCTATGTTTGGCCGTTGTTAAACAACAAAAAATTAGTTGGCTGGGGCCAAAGAAGAAACTTTCCCCCTTAAACCTATAATTTCAAATATCACTTCCCTTCCTCAACTCAGTCAGTTCCTGTTGCCCGTTACAACCCTTCAGTTCCAACAACCCTTTCGACGTAAAAAACTCTTTTCAATTTACTGGCAAAATAAAAAACCTTTCCATTGCTACACATCATGATCTCTCTAGACAACTCTCTTCACTAATATACCTACGCACATAGCCTTTGATTTAATTCTCAATAACTGGTCATAGATAGAACCCCACACCACGCTCTCTAAAGACAGCTTTCTTCTGTCCCTTAAAATGTGCTGCAAATCAGGTTTCTTCTCCTTTATGAACAACTTCTATGTACAAACTGACGGACTAGCAATGGGTAGTTGCCTAGCCTCCCCTTGCCAACATTTTTATGAACGAACTCATTAACACCAGCCTTCCCTCACTTAGCAACTCCATTTCATTCTTGGTGAAATATGTTGACGACCTCTTTTTGACTGTCAATCCAGACCAGATTCCGTTAATACTGGACACCTTTTTATTACCATTCACGCATACAGTTTATTTTAGAAATAGAACAAAACAACCAAATTTCTTTCCTAGAACTCTAATAATACGACAACCAGACCAAACATTCACATATAAGTGGTACACCAAACCTACTTACTCCGGCAGACTTCTACATTTCCTTTCAAATCAGCCCTTAAATCGTAAAATTAATTCCATCAAAAACTTTTATAACCGAGCCATTAACATGTCTGCACCTCCATTTCAGAACGACAATTTCAACAAAATACACAACATTCTACTACAAAATCATTTTCCAAATCACCTCTCATCCTCAAAACATTCCGTAAACTAAAAAACAACCTTTTAAATACCACATACCATTCCATCCCCGAACCATCTACATTCCGTTCTTTCATCTACACGAATTCCATCTCATACAAAATCATTCATATTATAAAGTATATCATTCCCAGTCTCAAATCTGGTTCTACTCCTCCAACAAACTCAGCAAACTGTTCTCTAAACTCAAAGACCCCACTGAAACTTATAACCAAACGAATTCTGTTTCCCGCATACTTTGCACTGCACCAAACTGTAACGCATGTTACAATGGTGTATCAAAACAACACCTACGACAACTGAACTAGACATAGCCAACAAATAATTGACAGTACGCCCTCATCACAAAACATGCATTCAACCTTGCCCATTCCTGATTTCCGAAATGCTTCGGTCCTATCCACCTATTCCAACTACCTGAAGCGACTTCTTTCTGAATCCATCCACATTAACTTCATCCCTTAACTCCATCAACTACAAAAAAGGCAAGGACGTCATTATCTCTTCTTACAACAACAATTTCCGCTTCCTCAAAAAAGCCCACCCCCCCACACACTAAATTACACACTAACTTTCTACACTTTCCACTCATTTTCTAGTTTATTTAACCATCTAACGTTTATCTAACTAATTGATTTGTTTTTCGTTACTACTCTTCATACTTCTCAACTTGTAAATTTTCCCTTCTCTGTTTTCATTGCAAGCATACCTTACTCCATAACCAAACAATAACCTCCTCCAACATTTAACTCTCCATCCGTCCTTAACAGTTCCTGAGGAAGGACACCAAAGGCGTCCGAAACGTCGAATAAACTTTTAAAAATAAAAAATTTCATCTTTGGCCCCAGCCAACTAATTTTTTGCTTGTTTGTTTAAAAAACTTATTGGTTTGTATGGTATGATAAAAACACTTACCAGTGTAAGGAAACAGATATTTATCGCCTAGGCTAGCTTTGTCTTCTTGATCAGAGTATATATTACTGAGTTTGACTTCGCCACTTGGTGCGGCACTTGGGCATCTAATACCGTTGGTCAATTCGTTATCAGAAATTGTGGACGATGTCCATCGATGAGGCACTGAATCGTCTGCTACAAAATTTTATTTTATTATTATTACTATTATTATTGCTGTTATCTTATTAATATGGTGCATCAAAAGTCTGTGCGTTTTTTCTTTCCTTTAGTTGAATGAACTGTTTACCTAGGCATAACGTTGATACTCGTATTGCACTTTGGTCACTTAATAATACTAATTACTTGACATTCATTTTTTTTTTTACAACTCCATTAGTTTGCTTCTGTTGTTGGCGACACTTTGAGACCATTTAGCCGTGCGCTTCATGAAAAGCTAACGTTGCCAGGGGGCACTACGTGGAAGCGGTCTCATTTACCTCCCATCACTTTTTAGTATGACACAGTATTTAATCGAGTTTTGACCGTATGAATTGAATTAAAAAAAATATTAAAATAGTGAATTAAATTTTGAAAGTCGGGCGATATTGATGCATTATTTTAAAAAAGGCTTTGCAGCACGAGAAATTTTTAAAGTTAAGGAGCCAATGCTTTGTAAATTCGTGCTTGCACAGTATTAGTTTAAAAATTTCAGGGAAGGAGATATGAACTTCGAAAGTTGGCCCACGTGCCTTGACCCAACTGTTCTAAGAGAAGCTGTAGAAGCTGATCCTCGAACAAGAACTAGAACTAGAAAACTTGCAGGCATGTTAGGGGTTCTCTCTCTACCATAAATAGGCATTTGCATGGCATGGCACCTAAAAGCTGTAGGACTATACCCCACGAACTGTCATCTCAGCAAAACATACTTAGTGTTGAAGTGTGCCAATCTGTTCTTAAAAATCCAAGTGTTTTCGATTTATAAACCGAATTGTCACTTGCGATAGAAGTGGGTATAATCAAACAGTGATTTATCGCTGGCCTTCTGCTCTTCCTGTGCGTCGAAGGAAAAGGTTGTGAATAAGATAATGTTCTGAATGTGGTGGAGTTTTGGAGGAGTGGTACATTTCGAGTTGGTTCCCGATGGGCGAACTATCACATCTGTACTCTATTCAGCACAACTGGATAGGATCCATGCTATTCTGACCGAAAGGTACCACTCTTTAGTCAAGTTAGTTAATATGCAAGACCACAAACTTCGCGTCAGACTGCTTCTAAAAGTAATGAGCTGGAGTTTTTGAACACCCAACTTATTATAGCCCTGACCTCGCTTTGTCAGACTACTACTTATTCCGATCTAGGGCTCATTTTCTGTGAGGCAAAAATTTTACTTTGTTGCAGCTTGTATTGAATTCTTTGCCTCCAAAGAACATTCATGGTACCAAAGAGGAATTGAATTACTGTCAGAAAAATGAGTTGAAGTGATTAATAACAATGGATTATACTTTGAAGAATAAACTGGTAAGTTATTTTTTAATTCTAATTAAAGTAAAACAACTTGTTACAAACGCAAAGACGCAAAGACTTTGGTTAAACTCCATTATTATCAATTACAACTTAATGAAACTTAAACTGTAATAACAGACCAGTATGGTGTAGATAATGAGCTGACATTGTAGAAGTAGGCCATCTTGGTGCGTATATCGGCTGGAACAATTGAGAATCTATATTCAGTTGTGGTGGTTGACTTATAATATCCACGGATGTCTGTCCGGGTGCTGCACTTCTACTGCCTAAAATACCTCTTGACTGGCTGGCTCTTAAGCCAGCCGGCTGTTGAAGATGATGACTTCCAACTTCACGATTAGAAGATGCTTCTTCATCACTTGAATGGGATGAAGCTAATTCCAGGCTACGTTCTGAGCCCTGGTTATTGAAACAAGAGAATGAAATATATAATACTCCAGCAAAACAAAAAAATTCCTTTTTTGTTTTTATTTCTTTCCTTTTTAGGAAGGTTTTTAAAAAAATCGAATAAAAGACATACGAAAATCAATTTTACTAAAATGTTTAGCGAATCAAGTTTAAAAAAAAAAATCGTTAGACAGATCCGTGAAGAATTGGCTGGCCAATTCCACTTCAGCCCATGCGATAGTAATGTTTAACCGGAACTGCGTTTTTTCATTTTTATTTTGTTCAACAAAAACAACCAGATGGTGGTCCAGTCGCCAAAAACCTTTTTCTATACTTTCCCTCACTGCGCTGTAAGGAGGCATATTGCGATCGTATCAATTTTCGAATGTGAGTTTTCATAGGAAATACATGTTTTGAGGTCTCTCCTTCAAAAAAAAGAAGAAAAAAAGCCGCAGGAATTTTCATTTAGGCCTCGGCAGAGAGGTTCCACCAAAATCTATCAACCGAAAATGTAACTTTACTGTCTTCATTGGAAAGGTTATTTCTTCATTTTTTCGAGATTTTCACGAATATAGCTACAAAGATTTTCATACCTTAGTAGCTTTAAAAATGTATTTAATGGGATAGTCTGGGCGAGAGATGAGACATTAAACTTCCACCTACATAATTACACTTCCATTACCTAGCGGGAACTAAAAGAGCTAAATTATTTCTACTTTTAAGGAAATTTCTCGAAACAGACTGCGAGAATAATTGCAGTAAGTGTTCTCTTACTTCGACGTCTGACTGATTCACTTTAGATTTTCGTAAACAGGTGGCCTAAAATTTTATTGTAATGAAGACTTCATTAGAAAATTCCTCTATGTAGACGTTGTAACGGAATAATAAGTTATGAAACTACTTACATCAGACTCTGAGTCCGAAGTGTGGGCCGTCCTTCTTTCATGTGAAGGCTCATAGTTGCTGGTACTTGTTGATGTGTTTCTCAACTGGGCATCACTCCTAATTAAAAAATTATAACAATAGTGTTTATATTTTGACAAATTGATAAAACAAAAAGCACAATCCAATTTACTCGAATATGAATTGGGCAGAATTTAATACCTATAAGGACTGCTAGACGTTTTGGTCGTGGACCTTGAAGTTGTTGAAGAGTTTGAAATGCCTAGATGACGTCTAGCAGCTTCCACGGCTCCAGAATTACTGATCGCTCCACCGGCTGCCTGTCTGTATGCCATTGATGATCGCTATAAAGAATGAATAAAAACATGTTGTAACTGAAAAATTGTCCGAATTTCAATAAATCTGTTAGGAAGTTATGTTCGAGTGTTGCACCCAATGCAATAATGTCCTCAAGAATGTTGACTACATGATAACCCATTATCCTTAAACACGGCCTCCTTTAAATTTCATTCTTTTAATTAGGATTAACATACAGTTTGTACACTCTCATCTTTACGCTGAACAAGCACTTTAGAGCTTGCAGTGCTGTATCTAGGGAGTAGAAGTTAGACGAGGGTAACTTATTTAAATCACAGTTCTCAGACGACTAGTTTTTTGTTTATATTTGTTTAAGATGATATATTGGTATATCAAGGAAGTCAAACCGTTGATATAAGCTTAGAAGGGCCAGAACTTGAACAATAGCCGCTGAATTCAAAAACTCCTTTTGAATCTCAAATCGGTATTTAATGACGGATGGAGAGGAAGACTTAGAAATCCTAAAAATTATCCTTCAGTCAAGTAAAATAAAGTCGTCGTGGTTTGGTCCGCAGAGCTGAAAAGCATCAGGGATATTTTCCATGATAGCCCGCTTCTTTTTGTGGTCATCAGACTATTACGGAAAATATCTCTGACAAAGTAAAGCCATTCATGTTGCTGTACCTTCATTGTGGATTAAGCATCATCCTTCAAAAAAGAAAAATTCCAATCCTTAGAAAAAAGAAGTGCCACATCCTCCTCTAGTTCTGAGGTGGGGGGGGGGGGTCACTCAAGACGAAGTTACTAACATAAGTGTGTCAGAACATGGAGTTTTGTTGACGGAACTTTTGAGGCATTCCAAATTAAGACTAGTACAGCTAAACTGGAAAGCAACAGTTTACATTCAAGAATGCCTGAGAGAAGACGGGCTTCTGGTGGTCTGGCAAAGTAAAAAAAAAAGTTGAGCATTATTGGCGGAAGAAAAGGTTTTTGAGATTCACTGCTTCCCAAAAAAATGAGGATCATATCTAGCCTGAAAGTGTTCTGTAGGTAATAGTGGTTAACGCTTTCTGCGACAGGGGTGAAGTCCAGCGGGAAAGTGAAAAATTTCGTTTTTGGAAATTCGATGTGACTCTTCAATCGTGATAAGCTCCTCCTCTCCCCAAAAAAATTTGGTATGAAACTTTCACATTATGTTTAAAAGTTTTGTTAAATGTTGGAATTTTTATTAAAGTCAATTCCTTTAACTGCCCCGGATGGTCGAACTGGGATGGTGCTTATACTAGGAAGCATTATTACATTGGGAAATTGAAGATCGCGGCTCCTCAATAAATCTCCTAAAAATCACTTGTGCAGTAAAAAAGTTTGGAAGTTAATTGTATATAAAAACCTTATATTCTTCAGGACGGCTTAACGTCCACTACGAAATAAGGTCGTGGACTGGGCCGTAAGCCCATACTTTACTATTAACATTTTATAAAACGAATATAAAATTTAGTCATAATCGAATATGTGGAACTCGAACTGGGGACCTTCCAGTTACAAGTCCTTGCTCATAAACTCTACACCAACACGCGCCCCTACTAATAAGTTTATATGCAATAACTATAATAAATTAAAGGAAAATCTTTGGGAATTTTTCAAGAAAATCGGGAAAAATTAAAAAAAAAAATCAATAACGGATTTTTTTTAGACTTGGTATTTTTACTTTTTAAACAAATATAAGTCCTCAAGTTATATTCTGAACACTTATGTTGTAGCTCCAGAAGTCCCGAAAACATTGGTGACGGAATCCTTTTGAGAATTATTGGTTTTAATTTTATCATACTACTACTATAGAGAAGTTTACTGACGGCAGGAGCTGTAGAATCCGGCGGTGTCGACGAGCCAGGAGCCTGCTGCGGTGAAGAGGGTACCTTGGCACCGGCCAGTCGCAATACTAAACGCCTTAAAACTGGACTGGTTACCGCTTGACATACTAGTAATGTTGCCGAGTGCAATGGTAGTACAAGTGACATGGCTGCCGTAGCGAGCGGTGTGTGATCAGAGGAATTAATGATAACAGACAGCCACGAAGTGACCATCAGTGGAACGCATCCTACTTGAGTCCAGACTACTGATCTGTAATTAAGATTTAATAAATATTACACACAGTTTGCTGGCTTTTATATATATATAATCTTCTTAAGGAAAATCTGGAAGAACTTACCTCAAATTTCCATAAGCGATAATGTTATGATTTACTGTGAAGGCTGCCTTCAACGACATACTTAGCACAACAAAGTTGCTCAATATAATTAATACACCAGGACCTATCATTGCCCAGATCACTGATTCATGTATTGATATCCAGCAACTAAAAATACACAATAATTAAAGATAGTAAACTTAAATCTACAAACAGCTTCACTATTGTTGAGTATGCGGATGGGCCACAATGCTGGATAACATCTGGTATTTTATCCGTCGTGGCATGCATGTTTATTTTGTTCCTGACCCGGAATTTCATCCATCGTCAGAGTAAATCTACCCATTGCTTTGATGTGAACTCTCTGCATGAAATGGATAGATTTACTCTGATAATGGATGAAAATCCGAAGCCGGTCAGAAACAAAATAAATATGCATGCTACGACGGACAAAATACCACAAGCTTCACTATTCTTCAATTTTATATAATTCTTAACATACATAGTTATACTTACAAATAATAGTTTGCGTACTGATCAGGACGTACTGCCACGGCTAGAGCAACAACTACACCGGACAAACCATAACCCAGAGTATAGTAGTGCACCATGGGCCCACGATTGACATCTCTTAGTTGTGTTAGCATACGATACAAATGTATTGAAGAGATCAACCACCATACAAGAGCGCACAACCAAACATAATGCAGAGCGATGGCCATTAATTTACAGGTCACCTGAAAAAACAGCAAATTTTTTGTTGTTGTTTTATACCATACTCATCAATGAATTAAATATAATGTTTAAATTGTATGTTTAAATGTTAAAGTTGCCAAAGGTCGAAAATCTTGAATGTCGTGGGTGTTGGATAGAAGAGATTTTATTTAAGAAAAGTTAAAATCTGAAGACAAAGAATGGTCTACAACGAATGGTTACTTTTTGAATATTTAGCCGTTTTACTTTCTTTTACTCCTATCGAGAAAGTACAGGCGATCGTGTATTCGAGTATTCGAGGCGATCGTGACAAGAACACCTCAAAAACGAAAAGTCGCGGAGAGCTCAAACTTGGTATTCCGTCTAGATATCACTAGAGCATCGGACGCGAAGATTTCGATAGAAATATAAGATAAAGAATAATTGCCTGATGATCTTCTCCTTTATTCAAGAAAGAAATGGGCTAGAAAGTCAGTTACATAAGATACATTATGTAGATAGATGTGTGTGAGATTTGGGTTATAGGTAACCGAAACTCAATTAGTAAGTAGTCTTTAGCCAGACGCTCGAGACATGAACATAGGACCATAAAAAATAAACAAACGCAGCATTTCTAGCAAAACCCATAAAGATCTTGATTGTGAGTAGTTATGAATTCTGCCCACACTCTTATGGAGAATACTGATTCGGCATACATTGGAAGCATGTACAGAAGATTTTTCCGGCTGAAGTGTCATGCAGGAGGGTATTTTGGGATCGCTATTTGTTTTTTTTTTTTAATGAAAGCAATAATAATTTACAATTTCCAAAAAAGAATAGTGGACAGATGAAGCACCATATTTATTATACACAAGTAAAATCTTCAATCCGTAAAAACGATTTCTTGAATTTTTTGGAAAGAAAACTCCTGGTTTCAAAAACTCACTATGACAAGGTTCTAAATTAGTTATCCCGATAGATAGATCGGTCCTGTATGGACTGACCTCCACTATCTCCGCACATAGGAAACACTAAAAATTTGACGCTCAAACATTGACGGAGAATAGTGCAATCTTGCGAAGAAATAGCCATGCAATGTCAGATCTACATAAAAACGGGTGGCATAATTGTTTCCCTTTACCCTGGAAACAATCATTTGGAACAAAATAATTAATAAAAAATTTGATAAATACTTAAAATTTGCAATTCATAATAATGATATAATAAACATTATTATTATAGAGTTGATCATTCATTTAGAAGGGGAAAATGGTGCCTCGAACCCTTCAAATTTCAAATTTCTTGGAAAAATGTGTCAAACCAAATATGGTAGAGGTACATATGGTGTGTGGATAGTTTACAGGAAATTTACAAAAACAAATCGTTGGAACCGTTTTCAAGCAGCCTTCGTGTCAGGTGTGGTACAGAAATAAAATATGAAGCCTGTGTATTTTTCGCTTTTGAAATATTTTCTTCAGATATATACAGACAATTCGTTAAAATATCTTTATAGACTCAGGAAATGTATTTTCGAGAAACTGATCCGTTCGCAATTCTTTGTCTTGCAACAGTAAAAGGAGTACAAAAAAAATTAACCTAATTGTGCATGTGTTACGTTTTTCTCGTTATTTCACGGATTTTTCGTGCTAGCTTAGTTTTGCTAGCAGTATGCTTGAGATCGTTGTCGTGTTGAAAAATGAACTGGTGCTGGATTCCCAAATTTGCTCACTTGCTTTAAGGTTACGGCGCAAAATGTTCACGTAACCTTCTGCATTTAAATTACCCTCGATATGTATAAGATTTCCTACCGCATTATAAGCAACACATCCTCACACCATTACATGTCCGCCTCCGTGTTTCATTGTAACGGAAACATTTTGCTTCTTCAGTTCCTCATTGTGTCTACGCCAGATTGGCCTTCGACCATCAGATCCAAACAAATTGAACTTGCTTTAGTCAGAGAACACTAAATTTTCCCAAAAACGGAGGGGCTTATTTAGATATTCCCTGGCAAAAGCAAGTCGCTTTTTGCGGTTCGTTTCGCTGATGAAAGGTTTTTTCCTTGGCGTTCTACCGTGGAGACTGCCAGCATGCAAAGCATTCCTTATTGTCCTTTCTTTCGCTTACGAGGATACCAGAAGTTGATTGCTCCATATCAGTTACAGCCTGTGCACTTATCATTGGATTCTTAAAAGCTTCATGTTTCATTTTTCTCTTCATTCTAACATTTAACTTCTTCAGACGACCTTTGCGTTTACTGTTTTCTGTTGCGCCTCGTTCCTCACATCTCTCTATAACTTATCATACAGCAGAGAAATCCAGTCCTAAGAAATCAGCAATTTCCCGATATGATTTTGGTCCAACCAAAATACCAAAATATTTTGGTCTTGTCAAGTAACTTTTTCGCGGGTGCCGACACTTAATTCCCCTTCTTTTGGCATTATCAATTTATCACAAGTTAAAAAGAGTTCTAAAATTCAAGAATACTAATGGAAAGAAAAAAATAATAACAACTAACTTGTGTACGCCCTTTGAAATTCTGTAACCAAAGTGTGCAAATACTTTTTTCCGAATGTTTGTTATTTTTAATTTTTGTTTCATTGTGATAGAAGTTTTAGATTATATTTTCGCAGGCATTTGATAAGGAATTAGGACACTTTTAATTTGTAAAGTTAACCAAAATTTTTAATTACTTAAATTCAAAAATTTAAAGAAAAAATGGGTATGCAAATACTTTTTGCCGCCACGATGTATATCTAACCTAACAGCATACGACATACACCATTCGAGGTCCAAGAGCAGACTCTTTCTCTATTTGCACTTTCAAAATAACAAAAGAAAAAAAAAATACTAACAATATGAGAGGTTATGTTCATTTTAGAGGCAGCCAAGTACAATGCCTGTCCGAAGAGTAAACAGACTACCATATTGACTTGTATAGAAGAATGGTTTAGTGAAGCACCTCTGGTGGTCAATTCTATAACTAGTAAACATGTGAACAGGCACCACAGTGATACTGATAGTCCAATCCAAGTGTAAACTTCTTCAGCTTCTGACCAATCACGAATATACTATATATAAACAATTCAAAAAGTTATAAAAATGGAGAATTTAACGATAATTATAAAATTCAACATCAACATCAGCTTTATAAGTATATTACCTGTTCGGCCACCAGATCTACTACAATCGCATGCGTGGACAATGTAGTGCAGGTGCAGTTGACAAGCACAACCGGCTGTTTCCACCAATCACCGTTCGGCAATTCTGTCAGGCATCCCGCTCTGGTCCATTCACCAAATCTGAAGCAAAATAATACATGAGTTTTCTAAATTTTTTTAAATATTTAATATTTTCTTTTAATTTTGAGTTTTGTTTTGTTTTATTGCTCATAAAAATATACATTTCTGAAGCAAGAGTTGGTATTGTAAGTACAGTAATGATAAAAACCAGATACTACTTATAAACAATATAATATTAATCCTTCACAATACTATTACCTATAATTAAAATAATTATTTCAATAAAATATACTAAAAACAAAGTATAACTGGTAAAGCAATGTTCCGAATAAAGTGATACGAATTGTGTCTTCATAAACATATAAAAGACAGAAAAAAAAAACAAGAAAAACTTGAAGGAATAAAAAGAAGAAAGTATATAAAAATTAAAAAAAAGACAAGTTAATATTATCTTGGTATAACTCAGTCCGTCAGTTTACTGCTACGTTAGTCTCTTACTCCTTTTCACCCTCTTCACCTCTCCAGCTTTTTTCTTTTTTTCCGGGTCGAATTCAGATGCCTGTGCTACATATTTCTTTTGGCAGGTCCGGTTCATCTCTTATTATACTAAGAATGGGATCAGTTTCTCTTTTGACAAAAAGCTTATCTCTAATAAACCAAACATAACTTAAGACTCCGTTTATTTGCAATAACTAATTTAAATAGCTATCTGACATAGGTTCGCTGACAAAAATTTTCGACTCTTTATTTTCTGTGGGAATATTAAGATTCAGACTTTCTACGTTTAATGTCTTTTTCTTAGGTTTATTAGTTTGATGAAATTCAATTTATCAACAATCTCACAACAATGATGTTTGTTACTCTATTTTTTAGTTTTATCCTGTAGAAATTGTCGAGCATTCGTTCTTCAAAGTTTATTTCTAAGAAAAAACATACCCTGGAAAATATCAACTAGATTTTTGTCTTCTTTGTGGGGTGTGCCATAAATATGTACGAATTTCTTCAGTTTATTTTGTTCATTAGCGTCAAGTTTCACCTATAGGCTGTCCATTTTCTTATGAATTAAAATTTGTTCTATTTGTTTAATGATTTAATTTCATCCTTAAAATTATTTATTAATGAGAGTACGTTTTCACAAAAAGTTAATAATTTTAACTGTTCTGCCTTTATTTTCTTAATTTCTTGTTGTAAAGCTCCTGAATTTTCTAAAAGTTTGTCTAATTTATTCTCCATGGAATAGCCTCAGTTCGAATTCAGTTCAAAAACAAAATCAAAAGAGTGTAATTTAATCCTCAATATAATGATATTAGAGTAGAAATGATACGTACAGTTAAATGATGATGTGGGCGGGCTCTAGGGTCACCTTATATGCCCCACTATTAGAACGAAGTTCACATTTTTGATAAACTAAATTATATGAACTGCTTTTTATTAATGTTTGTTTGAGCACTTTTTTAATAATTTTAGCGTAGAATTTTACGTAAATGGAAAATAAAAGTCATGAATGAACATAGATGCGGATGGGATTAATTTCTATACAGAAATGGTGCCAATGAACCACTGATTTTCAACACATACCAAAAATAATAGGTCATCTTATTTGGAGTAAACAAAAAAAATCTGGTTGTACACTCACACCACTTTCTCTTACCTAATTAATACAAATTAATCAAGAAATATTCCTTAAAACTGCAACGTTACAATTTTTAGTTGGGTTGGCCATAAAAATGGTGGGGATTTTAACTGTATACCTTGTGTGGAGCGCTGTATGTCAAAACTCGAAAAGTTGTACAAATTTAATAATAGACTAACTGACAGACAGACCTCCAATACCGCTCCTCTAAAATCATTTTTTTCAGAAAAATGTTTTAAATAAAAGTGATACGTTTCTAGCTACCAAGCAAGCAATCCAAGTTTAAAGAAAATCGTTATAACCGTTCGCTCGAAAAGTACCAAAAAACTCAAAAACCTATTCTGTAAATCGCACTTCCGGTCAACCAATTTTCTTCAAATTTGGAATTCTATGAATGTTTCTAATGTGTATTAATATTATATAAGTGGTAAAGCCATATATTATACTGAAGTGGTACTTTAGAGGAAAACATTCCTCTAAATCCCTCTTTTGTTTTCCAAGAAATAAATTTTCCTGGGAACATGTTTCAAATAAAAGTGACAGGTATATATGTGTTAGATCGCATTTGAAGTTTAAAGAAAATCGTTCGAGCCGTTTTCGAGAAAATCACGAAAAACTGAAAGAAAATTCAGTAAAGTCGCATCCGGTTGATGGATTTTGCCCTCTGTGAATGTTCGTGTCTAGTGCGGTGGAAGAGCTTCCTGCAACTTTTTGTTTTTTGAGATATTCTGTTAAAAATGTACACACACACACACACACAAACAGAGAGAGAGAGACCATTCACTAGAAACATTTTTTACGTATTTAGGAGACCCCAAATCACGTATTTCCGGTGAAAACGCAATTTCCGAAAATCTGGCACGATTGCAATCCTTACTTTTACTAGGAGTAAGAGAAAATAATAGAAAATGAAAAATCTTAAATTAAGACTAATTAAAAATATTTCACAATGTGCAGTTACTCAATTTTTATTAGTAAATTGCATTAAATCAATCGAATTGGCAACTTATAATATGTACAAGTTGTGGCGGCGAAATTGTAAGATATTATAAGATAAGGAAGAAATTTCACTACAATGAATAATGCAAGAATAATTCAAGTGAATTTAACTGTTGGTAATCTAAGACCCAGATTTCATCTGAGGTCATAGATGAGAAACATTAAAAAAGAACCTCATTTTAATGTTTCTTGTATCATTTGATTGGTACTTGTAAGATTCTGTGAATATGAATATACTTAAAAAATGTAATAAAAGGAAGTGTGCAAAAGGTAAGTGAAAGATTTATTCCCACTACTAAAAACATAATAATGGAAAAAATTTCTTGTTTCCTGCAAGTGTGACACAATTCGATTTTTTTTTTTTTTTTTAAAAGTACACAACTGGAAAGATTATAATCTTATTCCTGTAAAAAATAAAATAATTTTTAACAGATTTCAAATTGCAAAATATGTTACCAATTGGATAATGAAATCTGCAAGTAGAAAAGTACACACGCACCACATGCATAACACTTGCATAACTAAAGGTCAATAGCCAAGCCAGTGGAAGCTGTGTTGGGTAGAGGGTTGCGGTACCCGGGGCAAATTGTGTATGTCTAGGGTTATTAGCAACCACAAAATACAAACTACTACTATACCAGAACACAAAACAGTTTATTAATACAAAACTGTTTTTCTGCACACCACAAAAACATATTACATATGTTTTATTTTACTTTTTACAACTCAAAATTCTCACCTGTCTAAACTTCACCAAAAAAAAAATTAAGAATATTAATGTTCAGAATTACCAACAGTTCTTCACAAAGTTCTTTAAATTTTAGGTAAATTGTATTTTAGTTTTTACTTTTAAATATTGTGGGAGGAAGCTGATCTAATAAATTAAATCTAATAAATTAAAAACTATTGTAAGAACTTTATAAGATAAATATGTTGTTTAATATTGCAGGACATAATCTGCTTTTAATGAATTCTAACTGACTGGTTACTCTAGAAGAGCTTGCTTTCAGTCAGTGCCTATGGCATCACACAAAAATCGTTATAAAAATGCTGGCTTAGATTCCCAAGAGCTGAGAAGAAGGCGTGAAGAGGAAGGTGTTCAATTGCGAAAACAAAAACGTGCGCAGCAATTATTTAAACGACGAAATGTTAATTTTCCAACGCTCATCGATGAGGACTGCTCAATGCAGAAAAGAATATCAAATGGAAATATTACACTTGATATGGTTGAAGCAATAAATAGTTCAGAACCACATGTTCAACTTGAAGCCATGCAGAAGTTCAGGAAACTTTTATCAAGGGAACCTAATCCAGCAATTGACCAAATTGTACAATCAGGAATAGTACCACGATTTGTTGATTTTCTAAAAGATCATTCAAATTACACCATTCAGTTTGAGGCGGCTTGCGCACTAACGAATATAACTTCTGGAACTTCTGTTCAGACTAGAGTGGTAACTGAAGCTGGTGCGGTTCCAGTATTCGTGCATCTACTTTCTAGTGAATATGAAGATGTCCAAGAGCAAGCAGTGCGGGCTCTTAGTAACATTGCTAGTTATTCGCCTGAATGCAGGGACCATGTATTAGATTCAGGCATTTTGAAACCTCTGTTGCAATTATTGGATTCTGGAACCGGTCAAAAAGAGAGTTTGTCAATGACTCGAAACGCTGTTGGGACAATTTCCATTCTTTGTCGAGGAAAAAATCCTTCGCCTGATTTTGGTAAGGTATCTCCTTGCTTACCAGTACTTTCTAAACTTCTTTATCACGATGACCCTAACGTTCTTGCTGTATCTTGTTGGGCACTTTCCTATCTGTCTGATGGTCCAAATGACAAAACAAAAGCAGTTATTGCAGCGGGAGTTTGTGGAAGACTTGTGGAATTGCTTATGCACAATCAACAGGATGTGGTATCAGCTGCACTTCGAGCAGTCGGCAACATTGTAAATGGCGAACATCATCAGACACAAGTTATTCTTCAGTGTAGCGTACTGCCGTGTTTGTTAAAATTACTTTCATCATCTAAAGAATCGATACGAAAAGGAGCCTGTTGGACAATCTCAAACATCACTGCAGGGAATAGACAACAGATACAACCTGTAATTGATGCAAATATATTCCCTACGTTGATTGAAATTTTGAGAGATGCAGAATTTAAAACAAGAAAAGTAGCTGCTTATGCTATAACAAATGCAATTTCTGGTGGCACTGCTGATCAAATTAGATATTTAGTCGACCAGGGTTGTATTCGATCATTATGTGAACTGCTCACTTTAAAGGACTTTAAAATAATTCAGGTAGCATTAAATGGACTTGAAAATATTTTAAGATTAAATAAACAATCAACAATTACATTATCCGTTCCGGAAATGTGTTTACAAAATAAATTGCATTCCAAGAGACAAAATAGACAAAGTTTCTAATAAATAGAGTTTTACTAAATGTTTATTTGCCTTTAACTATAGCTATTTGCAGGTAGCGATTCAGGTTGCTTCTCAGCCGATAGTGAATATGATTACACTAAACCTAGCAGGTTAGAGACTTTATCAACATTCGAAAAATCTAAAGATTATCCAGAAAACCGCTAAAATAAATTAGTTGAAAGAATGTTTCAAAACAAAACTGATAGGTAATAGATTTCTACCTTCCGAGTGGATAGGTTTGCCATTCCGAGTTTAAAGAAAATCGACGTAAAGAGTTTTCTAAGAAAATCCGAAAAAATCAAATACATCTAGTAAAGAAGTTACACTTCCGTTTTAACCAATTTACTTCAAATTCGGAATTTTAAAAAGCTTTTAATATATTCGTTAATATTACGTACATATGGATGATAGAACCATTCATTTTATTGAAGGGAAGCTTAAAATGCAGCACCCCCAGAACCCTACAAAAATCTGTTATGCTGGAAAAATATTTCTAATAAAAATAAAACCGTTGCAGCTATTATCGAAAAAAATCTGCAAATATCCTTTAGAAAAATCGCACTTTCAGTTGATGGATTGTGTCCAAAACCTTTGGTTAGAAGCGACTGTAACTTCTGAACAAAACGTCGTTTACGCTTCCTGTGATTTTTTCGTTTTTGACATATTTTGTTCACACACACACACACACACACACACACACACACAATTGAGTAATAAACTGAAATAACACTTTAAAGAGAACAATAACCCCACCCTGCCCCCTAATATCATTAAATGAATTTTCCTGGAGAAATGCTTCAAATAAACGCTGTTAGTGTAGTTGATATAACCATGTTTAAGAAAATCGTTGGAGCCGTAGAAATTTTTGGATCTGCGGACCCAAGGCTGAAGAACACAGCTATATACAAAAGATACAGCTAAACTAGGAAAATTTTTTGCTTCCTACAAAAACCAGGATAGTTTGCACGTATATTCTACGAATCTAAAAGAAACAAAAAATATATATATATATATACTGACCCTCTAATGTGAGTCCATCTTACACACTGTGGATTAGTTCTGGGTGATTTAACAGGAGTATTCAACCAAAGTTGCAACCTGACGGGAGTCCTCAGTCCACTAGTTATCTGAGTTCCATCTAAACAAAAAGAATACTCGTATACGTAAATTCATAACTGAATACTTGTATTTTAACCTAAGCGTAGATATAAATGGGAAAAAAGAAAGCGTGATACTCTCTTTTCCACTTTAGATCTATCTTATAAAAGCTATCAAAACAGTTCGTCTAATAAAATATATCTTTATTTAAAAGAAAAAACTAAAAGAGGTCACAGAACTAACCATTACTGGTGGCCACTACTGTGACAATAGTAGAGCCCAACTGTAGGGCCACTCCCCATCTGGAAGTAACGGTATGATCGAATTTTCCTGCCAGAAATGATTGTCCTTCACGGTACATCGCATAACTTACAGTGCCCGTTGCAACATATGCTAATCCAGAACCACGGAATATCTTTGTTGTGGATATATCCCCTAAAATATACGATTATTCCAAGAATAATCCTGACACTAAAAATGTTAAAATGAAATTATATTTTAAAATTAATAAACTAATTACCTGGAACGATATTTTTAATGCCCAACAATTCTAATGGAATTAAAATTTTAGTATATTCATCAAATTTATTTCCTGATTTCATGAAATTGTTATATTTTGGGAAAACAACTGTAGGAGATGTCGACGTATTCGAACTTCTAGCTATCAAACTTGCGGCCTGTAAATTATATTGCTATTCAGTTTAAAAAATTAAAAGTAGTGTAAACACTGATACAAAAAAAATACAATTAAAAAGAAGATAAATTATTTAAGATTGTGTCCGTGTGCTTATTATCTTCTCTTATAGAAACTGACTTTTCACCGAAAATACATGTTTTGTAGTCCTCCTCTGTTAAGAAAAAAATTTTTTCAGTAACTGATCTGTATGTCTATGTGTGAACAAAATGTTTCAAAAACGAATGATCACAGGAAGCTTTTTAAACTTGACATATTCCATTCTAGTCAACTGTGCATCTTCTTTCGATCACAATGTGATCAACAATGTGTGAAAGTGGTTTCGATCACAATCCACCAACCAGAAGTGCGACTTTTCGAAGGTTTTCTTAATAAAGACTCCGACCATTACTTAAACCTTGTATATTATTTACATTAATACCTAACTTATTTTTTTTAAAAAATCCTAGAAAACCTGATTTTCTCAGTGGGGAGGAAAGTGTAAAGTTAAGTGTCTTTTAGTTTTACGTATGGTCTCCAAATTATATATTATTATCGTATGTTAAAAGTATGGTAGAATTCCAAATTTGAAAAAAAAATGCGTTAACCGGAAGTGAAACAGAATAGGTTTCCAAGTTTTTATAAATATTCTTGAAAAAGGATCCAATTTTTTTTTTAACTTACTGGAAAGTTATAAATCTATCACTTTTATTTAGAAACATTTTTCGGTAAAAACTGATTTTACGGGGTTTCTGGAGGACCCGCGTATGTAAATAGTAAGACCTAATTTTAAAAAGCGTTACCAAGCACTGCTAAAATGTTGTGGCAGAATATGCTAAGGGAAGTCGCATTCAGGTAAACAAGTACAATCTGTCCCAACTTTATTTATTTGAAATGCAAGTACCAACTAACGTTTAGTATACTTTTAAAGAAGACTTTATGAACCAGAACTGCTCTAAGAAAAAGTCACATAACGTTTCACTTTTGATTCTGAACGGTTTTGAATCATCTTCCTTGACAAGTTTGTGGTTTTAATAAGACAAATTTCGTTATTCGATGAAGAACTCAAACCGTCAGAATCATGAAAATAGCCATACCACAATGGACCCAATCCAGGTACTGTCCAGCTCTGAGGAATTAAACATCTAATCCAGGGATCGTCAACCTTTCAATGCCTACTGCCCATTTTTGTAGCTCCGGCGATGGTGAAATTTGCTTACCGCCCACCAGATACGCATTAACTCATTTTAGCGCAAGTTCATTCTTAGAGTGGAGGGTTTATAAATATATATTTATTTTTTTTTTTTTTGTAAATCTAAAATTTGATATTTGCTTCGATTTCAGTAAGGACCAGACAAGGACATGTCTTTCGGTGGTATTCATACTGCGCGTCCCTTTGTTAATTTGTGTAGTGGCCAGTGGGAATCGGGGCCAGTGTTGTGAGAGAAACCCAGCTAGCACGATGTTGAAATAATGTAGCAATACCGAGCTTTCAACCCATTGAGTCGACAGTAATGGGGCAACTAGCCACCTGGCCAGTCAGAAGCCTTCATACTAGTGCGGGCTGTGATTGGAGACGAAGTATTCGGGCTGGCGTGGTCGCGGAGTGTTGGTGGGTTCCCCAGTCCCTTTAGAGTGAACATGAGACCAGCGGGTGCAAGGGCAATCAGAGATCGAGCTCAGGTAGGCTGAGTAAGTGACTCAGCACTTTAAAAACAGAAGGATCTGATGTACGGTAGAAGATAGTCTGATTGTTGTAATAGAAGTAGTCACATATTGTAGTGCAGTAGCACTGGGATTCTCATTGTTAAGTGTCGTAATTATTGTCTTAGCAAGGTAGTGTTGTGGGGAAACCTCACTGTGCGGGGTTTCAAGTGTTAGCTGTAAGCGGTGATAGGTTGCCTAAGGAGTAGTAACCCAGTAGTAGTAAAAGTAATTGTATTATGTATTATTGTAGCTTGGGCAGTAATAACTCGATGGTAGTACGGTTCCAGTTGTAGAGCGTCTTAGTGTAGCGTAGGCAACTCTTATCGTCAAGAGTCATAATTGTATTTAAGGTAGTATTGCAGGGAAACCTCACTCTTTGGGGCTTTAAACGGTAGTTGAAGTGATAACGTCTATCTGTCGCGTAAGGAATTTCATTGTTAAGGATAGTAATAGTTTGCGAAGAATAAAGTGTGGCAGGAAGAGCAGATCTCATGACCCAAGGTCCGGTTACATTTAGGCAACCACCAAAAGAAGCAGGCTATCGCGGAAAATATCTCTGATGACATTTAGGCAACATCGTAGTATTGAAAACAGGGTATGTATTTCGTAGAAAAGGATATAAAAGTTGTAACTTAGTTTATGTATGAGTAATATAATTGTATTCAATACGGGGGCAGTGAATAAGGGGTAATGATATGGACCAATTTGTAATATTGTAATGGGCTTGTTATTATACTAAACATGTTTATCATAAAGGGCGTTCTGTTATTTAATGGAAGGACCCTCAACGTAAGTGGAAAATTCCCTTGATGACTGATGTGTTCGTTGGTCAACTATACAATATGATTAACAGCATTAGAAGCGGATTCTAGTAGTAGATATGAAGTAGGGAAAGGTATTGAAATTAAATATATATAATTTCTAATTATTTGAGTATATATGGGTATTTTTTTTATTTTGCTTTTTTTTTTATTTCGCCAGAGTTTTTGATATCCATCAAGTGTCAAGATGATACTTCCCCTCTTCGTCGATCCTCTTAGTATTTCTTGGAAATTAAACCTCAGCAAAATTTGTGGTAAAGGTATTTTCTAACCAGTCATAATCCTCTACATATTTAAATCGTTTTTCCATATCCATACTTCGTTGAGAAAGCATTTTCTCCTATGGGGTTCCATCATATTTCATAAAATGTAATAATAATAATTGAAAAAAAACAAAAACAGTTCTTTGTTGTGGAAATTCAACACAGGGTAACAATAGCGCTGGAGACTTCATCTTCTTATACAATCAGTCCTATCAGCGCTAGAATGTACGAAAAACATATTTGCGCGCATACTTTGAACGAATTGAATTCTTAAACCCCTTCTGTCACGACGCCTCTGCCTAAACGGGAAATGGGCAACAATCTTAGAGTTACCAAAAATAGTATGAAAGCTCGGCAATTTCAGGGCTTCAGTCAGTCTAAAATCAACTATCAAACTGTCTGAAACCAACATCTGTTAAGCCTATAACAAACAATCAAGAAGTCAAAAACTCTGCAAACAGCTGCGGTTGCAAACAGACATGTTATAAAATTTGTTGCACAATTTATCAGCTTGTTCCAAATCGTGGACGTATGCTTTTCCACAAATCTAACCCCATTGCGGATAACAGTTCAAAGACTGGTTGAAGGCCGATGATAAGTCCATCTCCTTGTTTTGCACTCTACTCTCTCTTATCATTCGAACTCATCATTCGTTGATCCCTCGCCCACGTGTATAATCCCGTCAAAGAAAGTCATTCTCATTATTTTTTCCTTCTTATAGTATTTTGAAAAACACATAAGAAAAAAAATCCGAGTTAATAGAAAGTAGATACTGGGATGGTCTTTTACTGTATCATTAAATATCTACTGTGGTGCCTTTGCAGTGCCTTTATTGGTAAGTAGTGTCTGTAAAAACAGATCAGGATTCGATTCGAAGTTACTGATTCAACATGCTGATTAAAAGTGAAGAACTGCAATTACTTGTGGATCTGGTTGCAAAAGCTTGAACTAAACTGCAAAGGGAACAGAGAGTCATGGTAGTCATAAACTATCTCCGTCCGTAGGCCTTTGGACCTTCATGGCTGTTACTTTAGTGATAAATATTTAGCTGGTATTATGGCGGCTCTAGAGTAGATCTGTCATGAGCAAAGAAACCTTGAAAAAGTGTCTACGGAGAGTGTTTGCTAATAATATAATTCTCCAAATATGTGTACCTGTATTGGAGGCTGTAGTATATTTGTCGTATCAGGAAGCACCACTGTTTCTTTAAAATGTATTGGAGCCGATTGTGGAAGTTTGGAATTGATTACCTCATAACCAAAAAGACTGTCTGAACTGACGGTATCCAATCCTAAAACTATGAAAAAATGAAAAATTACTAACAAAACATATTCCATTCAAAGCTTGTAATAAATATGAAAGTTCACCACAGCTACTAACCCATATTTGTGGTGATCACTTCAAATGGTGTTGTATAAGTGTCTTTCATATTTGTAACCAAGGTCAACATATAGTCGGTCACCAGAGTATGTACAAAATCAGGAGTAGCAGATGTTAACTGTTCTATACGTGTCCAATATCCTAGCGTCCTCGATGATAATATCTCACCTAGGATTCTCACTAAATGCTGTTTATAAAATGTAATAAATTTTAAAATATACCCTACAATATGAATGTCATTTTTTTAAGGTGATAAACCAGGACTTACCTGAATATATGAATGATCGTTAACATGTGTCAAAGACAGACCAGTTAGATTGGTTTCGTAACTAAGAAGACGAGAAGTTAATTCTATAGTAACAAGTACATCAGAACCATACAATTTTGACCTATTCAATGCTGATTCCAAAGATTTTGCTGTCTCCATAGCAACATAAGTATTGACGGATACTTCACCGCTCTCTAATTGTCCTAACTATTAAAAACAGAAATTCAATAAGTATAGTGTAAATAATAGGATTATCTCTAAAAAAGAAAGAAAAAGATATCTATGTTTTCCTGATGAAAATACTTTACCAATCTCTTTAGTTGAGTAAAAGGGGCCGACGTGCAATTGAATAAATCAGGTGGCCGCCAACCAGGCAAAGTTCTATCGCACAATCTAGTAGCTTTTCCTGAAGAACCAGTAGGACATGGAACAGTCACCAACGAACCATATTCTGCTTTTTCCCACCATATATCTCGATTGTGACTACGCGGACAACCGCCATACACAACTATAATAATAATATTTTATGTTTTTTAATTATAATTATGAATTATAAAATATTTAATCGCTATAAAAAAAAAAATCCAAAACATTTAGGATATTACCTTCACAGCCGTGATGTGTAACTTGTGCATATGGATTGGGACACTGGTCACAGTGCAGGCCGACTACTCCTGGTTTACAGTCACATTGACCTGTCGCTCTGTCACATGTAGTTGACAGACTTCCCGGACTATAGCAGGAACACGGCGCACAACCCACTTCTTCAGACACAAAGTAGTGGCTTTCCTAGGGTGAAATTTGATTATGAGAATTCGAAATTTGATTATACAATTCAAATAAGAATAAATTCTTAAATCAAACAACCTTGCATCTACATTTCCCTGTAAGCTGATTGCAATGGGGTGAATATCCCTTCTCCAATTCACAGTCACATGGACCACAGTTCGGTCGTCCCCACCAAGAAGAAGGGCACGTTCTTCTCTTAGTTATTTCACAATAATCGCCTAGTAAAAGTAAAATATATACAATATCGAAACAAAAACAATAAAAAAAATTCTAAAACTTTCCTAGAAAAAGGTGCTTTATATATAAAAATGTAGCTTGTAACAAACCTGAGTAAAGAGTTTCGTTGCAAGCACATGAATAGCCGAGCGGCGAATCCCTATCCATGAGACATCGTCCTTCATTTTCACATGGATTCAAATTACATACACTGGAGCAATCCTCTCCTACATAACCTGGCCAAAAAGTAATTATACAAAAACAATCTATTATCAGGCAGGCCACATGGCTGCAGGAAGCAGGTACAAAAAAAAATTCAACTGCGATTTAGGGTAGGGATATATTATATATTCGTGGCATTTTATTATATGTACACAGTAAACAGACAAATTTCTTTGAAATATTATGTTTTTGGTTTTTGAGTTCCACTTTTCAGTGGGTTTCCTTGCCTAAATATCGTGAATAGCCTTTCGCCATGCTTCCCTATTCTTTGTTAAATTTTCCTGGAGGCCATGACCCTAATAGAAGGCCTCTATTCCATCTTACAAGTCCTACGAGGTTTACCTCCGCCCCTTTCTTTCCTCAATTTGCCAATTGTAGCCGCCTTTTTGTAACCTTCTCTGGGACATTCTTTTTATTGGCCGAAACATGTCTTTTTTTCTATTTCCTGTAACATATTTGTTTTTTACTTCCACCACTTCCCTAAAATTTGGGAGTGCTTTATTCTTTCTATCTGTGAGTTCTTGCTGCCCGTCTCCAGAAGTCCATTTCTGTTGCTAGCAGGTTTTTTTGTAGAATTTCTTTATGGTCCATGTCTCTGGCCGTTAAGTCATTATGCTGAGCACAATCTCTTTCAAAATATTCTGTTTTGTTTTCGGCAGGATGTTCCTGCACCACAAGACAGAGTTTAGCATAGAGATTGACTTTTTTGTTTCGTATTTCTTTTCTTAATTTCGTAGTCACTGCACCTATTTATGGCTACTAAGGAGCCGAGATATTTAAAATACTGAACAATTTTCAACTAATTTCCTCTCTATCGAAAGTCAGATATTCTGTCTACACCCTATTGCTCATAATTCTCTTTTAACTTTCTAAGCATATAACTAAAGTTCTCTATATCTATCATTTAGTTCCTTTAATTAATACAGGAAGGATACTTATACCGAAATGAAATGATTGTTTAGTGAGTAGCGTGATGTCAATAAATAAAATGCCATTTACCAAAATTTACTATCCAATCCTTGATAATAAAATAGAAATATCTCCCGATTAGTTAAAAATAGTCAATATACTTGCCGAATTAGACATAATTCTGAAAATAAGTAGAACTAAACAATAAGACAAGAAATCTCAGCTTCCACACGAAAAATTCAATTTTCACTAAAAAAGAGTTTCAAACAAAAGTTACAGGTCTTCAATAAGACTATATTCAATTGTTCACAAAGTTTAAGGTAACCCGGCTAGATAGCGATAAAAGCACAAACTATTTTAAAAAACAGTTCAGGAAAATCGCACTTCTGGTAAACGAATTTTTCCAAAGCCGGAATTTTAGGAACGTCTTATCTGTCATTAACATTAAACAGATGAAAGAACCACATACTCGTAATATACTGAAATAAACTATAGAAGTGGACTCTTGTTTCTCCCCAGAACTCTCTAAAATAAATTTTTCCTGAGAAAAATCATTCAAATAAAAGTGAAAATAAAAGAATAAATTAAAAAACCGGAAATTTAATATTCACTTTACATAATTACGAAGAAAAAAATTTTCTGTACATCTTACAATGATGGTAGGTAGACAGAGTGGCTATAATAACCAAATCCATGGCGTCCTCCACGGTCTAAGTAGCTTCCTTGGATGTGCCAGTATTTTCATATTTCGAATGTAGTCATATGTAGAGGTAAAAATATAGTTTGAGCTGGAGGGTGTGTGTGGTTTTTTTTTTTTTTTTTTTGACCTCAACATCTGAGGTCATTTGCGCCCGGAGCCTACTCAGTGCACTGCCGGCCTCCGGACAGTGTTCTCCCGTTACAGACAACACTGTCCATCACCGGACAGTAAGCTGTAGGGGCTCCTAGGAAGAGAAAATCTAAGAGTAGCACGGCTGGATTCGAACCCGTGATCTCCGCGTTGCTAGTCCAGCGCGCTACCACAGAGCTAATCCCATCCCTTCTGGAGGGTGTCATCTATGGATATGTAGTTAACAGTGTTGGAAGGTCAAGATCATTGAGAAAATGGATAGCCTACTTCCCAGTTACGGGGACATCTTAACCATTCAATGCACTCATTTAGTCTGTTTTCATGATCGAATTGTGATAAAATAATATAAATATAAGTTGTAAAAAAACAATTTACCAGTATTACAAGCGCATTCAGAGGAAAGCCAATTGAGTCTACAATGTCTATTAGGAGGACAAGAACTTGGGCAAGATGCATCACTCTGACAGCCTTCTGTCACACCCACAGAAGTTGTCGGACTCTGCACTAACTGTAATCCTTGTCCGGATCCCAATCTGATATCCTGGGGATATATATAAATTACCACCATATTTTGCACTATTGTTGATGATTAGTTTGTTATAGTAAATGACAACTATTGTTTACCTTAATACACCCCCTAAATGGCATTAATCTTGAGTTAGCAGCTGGTGAAGTTCCAACAGACAGTCTACCAATAAACTGCTTTTGTGGATTAGTTGTTAATGAAATTGGTGAAGAACTTCTGGTGCCGTCCAGGGAGAGAATAACAGTGCCACCGGCTGATATTATGGCCACCACTCTGTGCCAATCTCCGTCAGAGACTTTCCACGAAGTTAGACATACTTCATCACTGTCCACAGTGTACCGCAAATAGCCATCGTGCAACTGAAATGATCAAAGATTAAATTTAATTTGATTTACTACAACGATAACAGAAGGGTATGAAATAATGCAGTTCACTGAACTAACGGTATATTATGAACCTCCACAATTTTGTCTGTTTCAATACCTCCCACTGTCACCTGTAATTGTGATACCTTACTTTCAAGCACTTTCTTTTCAAAAAACGAGCTCTTCTACTCGGGCAATCAGAGAATCTACCTTCGTTTGGAAAGCATTTGTATTGTTCTCTTTTATAGAAAAGTGACTGGTATCTAGTGACTTCAAAATATCTGAATGTGTACCTTCTGAATCTCAATAAAATTATTGAGAGCTGAGGTATTACTTGGAATCGCTTTTAATAATTACTTTAACGTAGAAATACCAATAGTAGAAGGCACTGAAGAGGGAAATGGAGACTGGCGTAGAATCTGTGCGAGCAACTCGCATATCTTTACTGCAGATAGCACATAGCCACGTCTTATTCAAGTCTTTTAACATGACCCAATCATCAGATATAAGGTCAACACAATCCAAATGAAATATATTAATTTGCATTTGGCACACTGTGCATGTGAAACATTTGCAGCATGCGTAACTACAATGTTACATTCACTACACTTGGCAATAATTTTATTTAAAAAAGAATATTTTATATAAAAGAATAGTTTATAGTACCAGAACACTAATAAGTCTCCACTACAGCACACCCAAGTGACCAAAGTTCAAAAAGAATTCAAACAAGCTAGAATACAAACCTTACTATTTATTTATAAAATTAACTTAATTAATTTTAATAAATTGCTGCAACCTTGACGCTAGTTTACTCAAATAAACTGCACTAATTATGGGCAATATTTGAATGTAAATAACACTAACAAAAAAAAAAAAGTCAAAAAACAGTAGATACTATAAGAAAAATTAAGTTCAATATGGACACGAAGTGAACACGTCTGAATCAGATCAGAGAGAATGAGAGAGATAGATCGATAGATAGAGAGGGAGAGAGAGAGAGCTAGATCGATAGATAGCTGGATAGATAGAGAGACCACTCGCTAAAATAATATTAATATTACTTTTTAGGTTTCCGCGGCCATTTTCATGATAAACCCTTGAGTTTCCGAGTGAGACCGCGTGAGTGGTTTGTTAAAAACTGACGTTCCGCCCATGTTGCAATGAGCCTCTTCAGGGTCTTTACATGTTGAAAGCCAGTAAGGCAATAAAGGTTGCCTTATTGGCTTATCGACCCTAAAGAGGGTCATTGCAACATGGGCGAAACGTCGGTTTTTAGCGAACTACTGACCGGGAAATTCATGTGTTTTTCACTATTAATATTGTTACAAAAAGATAAGTTATACATGGAAGATTCTTCTTGACAGTTTCTTAGTATGATGGGTGACGATAGTGAGATTCGTCTGAAGTTACAGGCCGCATTATCTAGGAATGCACACCTGCTCTGATAAAGATTACCATATCTATATATATGAGTATTAAAATCAATGCAGAGAGAGAATTAGTACAGTTACATACTAGATACAAAATAGACAAAATCGAAGAACCCGTTCTGAAAGAACTAACTAAACAGCTAGACGCCCAACTAGTCAGGGTATTCCTATACGGAGTACACCCTACATTAGGTGCACACTTACAGTCCCTACAATGTCAAGACTTAGATTACATACGTACTAAACTGATTAATGACTGCGGAATAGTAATGAACCAACTAACACTATCGAATACACCTGACAATATTATAAACCACACCCCATCAAACAGTAAAACCTACAAAACATCTAATACAAACTCCCCGAGATTCTATACACCTCGTTATCAAATGCCCCAATTTCAAAATTTTCAATTCCCAGAAAATAATTTCTTCCAGCCCAGACCTCAATTCCAAAACTTCCAACCACCCAGAAATAATTTTTCACAACCTAGATTTAATTCTCCTCAACAACCAATAAACACTAAACCACATGTGGAACTCACAAAACACTGTATCCATGAGAACACTTAACAGACCTTTGGACAGTAGACACATGATCTCCCCTTACGAATTAACAATCACTGAAACAACTAACAATAATGAAATAACAGAACTAAAAGAACAGGTAAAAACCTTAACGGAGACTGTTACAAAACTAACAAACCATTTTTTAGAGCTCAACCCAATACCTCCCAAACCGCCCAACCAAAGTACGTATTCGAGTTAAAGACAATCTCCAAATTTCTCCCCTATTTTCTAGACAACAATAGCTATAAATGGTTAATAGATACAGAGTCTCAAAAGAACTACATCGATCCAGCAATAGTACCCCCAAGAACAAAAAAATACCAAGAAACATTTATAGTCAAAACACCAGCGGGAGAGGAAACAGGCAATGAGTACATACTAATGAACATAAACGACATATTTCCTAAATCTGAGCCCATTAAACTTTACTTATTTAAATTTTCCCCTAGGTATGAAATACTATTAGGACACGAAACACTAGGACAATTAAACGCTAATGTAAATTTTAAGAGTAATCAATTAGAATATAAACACGGGAATAAACAGTTACTTTTCACTACGGACGAATCCATAAAATTAAAGAAAGGACTCAATGTAGTCAAAATCCCTATAAAAAGTTTTGATTGTCCAGAAGGACTTATTAATGACTATGAGAAAAACCCAAATGTAATCCTCGAAAAAGGTTTAGTTAAAAATAATAATGGTAAGGCCAATTGTCTTATATATTCCCATGAGGTCACGACCATATGTCCTGAACCCATGGAAATAGAAGAAATAGTATCAACTTACAACTCAAACCCCGCGACCAATTGCCCCATGGACTTAGAAATAGTAAAACATACAGTACCGAATCTCATAAGAACAGAGCACATGAATACTGAAGAAAAAACAAAATAATAGAACTAATGAGTGAATTTCCTGAAATAATAAAATGCGAGAAAGATAAATTAAGCAGCACGAATTTGCTAAAACATAAAATAATAACTAAGGATGAAAATCCCGTGTACACAAAGAATTATCGGTATCCCCAAATTTTTAAAAAAGACATACAAATCGAAATAGATAAGTTACGTGAAAATAAAATTATAAAACCAAGTAATTCACCTTACAATTCCCCAATCTGGGTAGTACCCAAAAAATCGGACGCTTCAAAGGTGCGTATGGTAATAGATTACCGTAAATTAAATGAAAAAACAATTGAAGACAGATTTCCATTACCAAACATCGAGAACTTGCTCGGAAAAATTGGACGGGCAACATACTTCTCGACAATCGACCTAGCTTCGGGGTTCCATCAGATCGAAATGGACCCGGACTCCATTCCCAAGACGGCCTTTTCGACTGAAGACGGGCACTACGAATTTACTCGCATGTCTTTCGGACTAAAGAACGTCCACCGACATTCCAACGTGCTATGAATCTTATTTTCTCTAAAATACCTAACGTACTAATTTACATGGACGATATAATAATCTTTTGCGACAACCTAACTGAGCACTACTTAAAGCATTTAAGAACTGTATTTCACAAACTTAGAACTCACAAGTTAAATATTCAATTAGACAAGACCGAATTCTTCAGAAGGGAACTGTTATACCTAGGACATATAATATCAGACAAAGGGATACAACCCAACCCTACTAAATCAGAAGCCATAGCCAAATTTCCTATCCCGAAAACAAAAAAACAGATTAAACAGTTCCTCGGACTTACTGGTTACTATAGGAAACTGATTAGTGACTACGCAAAAATAGCAAAACCGCTAGCCTTACGAGCTGACAAAGACATAATCATTACAGAAGATTACAAACAAGCTTTTGAGACATTAAAATCACTATTACAAAACAGCCCAATATTGCAATTACCCAACTTCGACAAACCTTTCATCCTTACGACAGACCCCTCTAATTACGCCCTAGGCGCTGTACTCTCTCAAAGCATAGGCGGAAAAGACTTACCAATCTCATTTGCCTCACGAACTCTAAACCGACAGGAAGAAAACTATTCAACAATCGAAAAGGAACTTCTCGCAATCGTTTGGGCCTGCAAATATTTCAAACCTTACACTTACATATATGGACGAAAATTTACTATACAAACGGACCAGCGACCACTACAATGGTTACATAATTTGAAAGAACCCAACTCGAGACTAATACGCTGAAAATTGCAATTAGCAGACTTCGACTTTGAAATTAAATACGTACCCGGAAAAACTAACGTAGTAGCCGACACACTATCCAGACCTCCCCAAGAAATCAATGCCATAGACAATATCGACAATACTAGTGAAGTCGACCCCCAGACAGTACTAGAGGGATTCATCAGAGAATATCCACAAGCACGAGAATATGACAGTGACGATTCGATTTCATTACTTGCAGAACCCGTCGCTGCCGGCACACCTGAAGACGAAAACAGTAGCATAGCGACACTACATTCTCAACACAGCTCCACAAATCAAATAACTTTAATGGATAAAAACAAAGCACTAAATGTAGAACAAAATCAGATAATTATAGAAAGAGGTAATCCAGAAGTCAGGCAACTTAAAGTTTTTAATAAAAACCGCCTAAAACTCGTAATAAGCAACATTGATAACGGTGAACAAATAAAAACCTTTATATTAGAATATCTAAAACGACTTACGGGGTTTACTGTCAGAACTCACAAACAATGCAAAATGAGTATGACAGGATATTCCTGAGTTTCCAAAATATTATCACTACTAACTTTAGAACTATCAAAATTAGACGCTATTTAAAATACTCTTAGACGTAGAGGACAACACAGAACAGAAGGAGACTATTGCCAACTATCATTGCGGAAAAACCTATCACCGAGGCACTTCGGAGTCTTACGAACACATTCGGCGCAGGTATTACTGGCCCGGTATGTTTAAAGATATATCCGACTTCATTAATCAATGCCCAACTTGTCTCAAAGTAAAATACGATCGGCAACCTATAAAATTAGTTTATAACAAAACTCCCACACCAGATAAACCATTCGAAAAACTAGCAATAGATGTCTTTAACTATAATGCACAAAAATTCTTAACCATGATTGACTGTTTTAGCAAAAAATTAACAGTACATCCAATCAGAACACACAATCAAATAGAAATATAGGAAAAATTACGAAATTACTTCACCCTATTCCCCATACCAAAACAGAAACAGATGGACAACGGTAAAGAATTTGATAACAACGGAGTAAAAAATCTATTAACACTCTACGATATAGAACCCCATTATGTACCACCTTCACACTCTCAATCTCAAGGAATTATCGAACGAATACATTCAACTTTAATAGAATTATTAAATTCTATCCAATCACAAAATAAAAATAATAATCTGAACACAAACATGCAATTAGCAATATTAGCATACAACAATAGCATAATAACCGGTTTGAAACTGACCCCCATGGAAATTACGTACGGAACCAATAACATAAACCCAGACAATATACAAACCATACTAACGGAAGAAAGAACTAAGCAATACCATAATGACCTAGAACTAGTACAAAAATTAATAAAGGAAAAACTGAACAAGGAAAAAGAAAAAAAGAACCCAAAAACTTAACACCACTCGGGAACAGGACATACAATTACCAAACACCATTTACATCAAATCCACTACACATAGGAAACACCATCCCAAATACTTCCCAATATCCTATGATCCCAAAACCCGACTGGCCACTATTTCTAAAATCAAAAAATCATTCAAAATCCACCCAAACAGAGCAAAAAGACCCAGAAAAGTAATTAATAACAACTCTGTTTCAGGGCAGAATGAGCAAAATAACAATAGCAAATACACTGATCCTTCTGGCTCAATAGTTGACATAGTGTCCACTCTTAATCAAAACGCACAGAATATTCGACTTAACCAAATCCCCAGGAGTGATACCCATCCAAACACAAACGTCCTTAGTGATAAATCAAACTTACTCATACATACATAACATCAACCTAAATAAAATCAATAACGAAATAATAAAAATCGAACAAAACCTAAGAAACATCGACCCAAAAAGAAGAGATCCATTTTTCATCAAAACTATAGATTCCTATATAGAATACGCAAGAAACAAAATAGACCACATCTACTTAAACAAATTGGGAAGACAAAAACGAGGACTAGAAACGGATTAGGGACAACCATATCATGGATTACAGGGAATATGGACGCAGACGACAAAGCTAAATACGATCAAATAATACAGCAATTACAAAAAAACGAATACACTCTAGAACATAACGTGGAAACCAACTCTCGGTAAACACGGATCTCATTAGTAAATTTAACAAAGGCATTGACATAATTCAAAACAACAATAATAAATTAAAAGATTATCTGACTATAATCTCTAATGAATCAAAAGCACTAGAGCTATCACAGCAATATAGTTTCCTCCTCAGCACACTGCAGTTATTAATCAACAAAATCAGTGATATCGACGACAGCATAGCATTTTGTAAACTAGGTATTATACACTCCAGTGAAATTATAACCAAGAAATTGTAAAAATTATAAATCAAACAAAGGTTCAGTTTATTAGCAATGATCCCGAAATATTATGGCAATTAGGATCTGTGAAATGTGCACTACATGACAATTATGTTTCTTACATTTTAGAGATCCCTTTAAAATCACCCTCTAATGAAACCATATTTTTCCTATCTCATCAAGCAAAGGTAAAAAACAATTTTGTTACAATTTATGTATACCCGCACATGGTGCTCAGACAGTACCACGAGTTGTATTCAAGTGATAATTGTACCGTCATCAAATCCAATCGGTATTGTAGAAACATTCAACCAATAAAAAACAATAAATGTGTTGAGAACTTAATAAAAAATGAAAGACATGAATGTGAAACAATAACTTTAAATGAACCAGAACCCTTTGTAAAGTATATACCAATTATTAATAAATACTTGTTATACAAATATAAGGATTTGGCCATAAATATTAACAATATAACTAATGAAACAGTATATTCCAAACAATGCTACTTGTTACAATTAGATCAAAATGAATTTATTTATAATGTGTCAAAACCCTATGTATATTGGGAGACAAATATTATTAATATAGAGAATACGCATGTAAATAATCCCACTAAATTTAATGTGTCATTTGAAAAACTTCACCATTTACATGTTAAAATTAAGCCTTTAGAAATATTTAAGGATGTAACTAATAATAACATTCACATTATATCTTTGTATTCAATCATAGGAGTATTAGTAATATTATATTGTCTTATTAAATATAAACTTCACAAAAAACCAAAAGTACTGGAACCTGGAACTAACACACCAGCCACCGAGAGGCCATCATACCCCTCGCTCAAAACCTCGCCGAGGACGGCTCCAACTTAGGGAGGGAGGAGTTACAGGCCGCATTATCTAGGAATGCACACCTGCACTGATAAAGATTATCATATTTATATATATGAGTATTAAAATCAATGCAGAGAGAGAATTAGTACCAGTTACATTTAAACAGTTGTTGCTTTATGTCTATAGTTAATTGTTTATATTATTTTGAAAAATAAAGTTTTTTTTGGGAAGTTCGCGTTGACTATTCTATTATAAGTTGAGACCAAATTTTTTCAGACTTCAGCAGCAATGCCCATAATAATATAAAACTCCCATTCATTGAAATTATGCTGCGCGAAATTTTGAGAAGACTTCATCCCCCCCTTTCATTACAAATACATTTGAAAAAACAGTATAATAGCATGGAAAGTAGAAGTTCAGAATGTAGCTAAGTAATTCATTGTCTTTATGGGGTCATATAAGCTTTCAATTGCAAATTAAAATAAATTTTAATTGGTACACACTTACTGTAAAGGTTGCAGTTGAATTTTGTCCAATTGCAATGCCCATGATGAAGGCATCATCTTGCAGTGTCCTGATAGAGAAATGTGTTTCCCATGGAAGTTGTATAGGTCTTAATAATGGATTGAAAACCAGTTCTCCTTCACCAGAAAAACTCCACGCAGAAGGCACACCTTGAATAAAAGAAAAAAGAATGTAAAATTGGTCCCTGAAACTTAATTCTGTTTAGCTTCAGAGCTAAAATTTTCAGATAAGCTGACAGAATAATGACTTACTTTCAGAGCAATCTGCACCTGACCATCCATCAGTACATTGACAAATAAATGTTCCCCAGGAATCTTTACAAACGCCACCATTTTTACAAGGAGATGATGAACAGTATGAATCTCTTTCTACGCAGCCTACTTTCGAGCCGTTATTACCAACAAATCTAAAAAAAATTTACAGGATTCATCAACCATTTTTATAAAATGATTAGTTTTGTTATTATAACTGCAAAATATGCATATTCTTTTCGAGATTTACTTGTTCAAATCGACCAGCTTGTAATCAATATAGAGATCTGCAATACAACCAGTGAACGTGGAGTGCTCTAAATGTGGATGGAATACACCTGGCGGAAGACCTCCCACTTGCAGAGGGCCAGTCAGATCAAGAAATCTATGACAGCTCTCCGTTACCAGTGCACATCTATGACAAATTGTTTTTTTTTTTTGTTTTAGAAAAAATTAATTTCATTTATTAATTTAAATATAAAAAAATATAGTTAATTGTGAAAATCGAAAGAGTTCTTTAGACTCTAGAAAATGGAAAATCCACGTAGTAACTAAAACGGTTGTTTAGGCAATAGGGAAGAGCCGCTGTTATATTCAAGGCAACGATGCTGCGGCGGCCAGGGTCGCTCAAGAGGTTGCGACCAGCCAGACTCTCATCCCTCCCAGTGAAAACAAAATTAAGGGAGAAAATAAATGAAAAAAAAAAAGCAAATTTGAAGGAAAGAGTAAGACTTAAGATGGATATACTCACCACTATGGAGGGCTAAATCCCATACATGGATTAACGCGGTGAGACATTTTTACAGGCTAGGAAGAAATATGCCCACACAGGCACACAGAATGTTAGGCTGGTGTAGTCCGTTTCTCAACAGAAGTAGCCCACAAGGAGCAAATTAAACATCTTACTATTTTTATAATTACAAACCTGCTTTCTAGTTCTTGTGTTCCCTCCGCTGCACATGTCATATTCACTTTATCACCGAATTTGACAGCCACAGCTGTATCACAGTCGTCTAAACTTACTGTAGCAGTCTGAAATTAAGTATTTACGTTTTAATAAAAAGGTAAATAAATATAAATATGAACTATAACAGAATTTTATGTATTTATTTAATATTATCAGATTTTCTTTGTTGGCCGTTAGTTGTAATATGAAAACAAGAATTAGTTGGCTTGTCGACCGATTCAAGGTAAAAAACAAAAAAAGAAATTTTGTAATTGTTTTTTAATAATTAACAAGTTCAATTAATAAAAATGTTAATTATTAAAAAACAATTACAAAATTTCTTTTTTGGTTTTTGTTTTTTACCTTGAATCGAGAAGCCAATTACTTCTTGTTTTCATATTTATTTAATATGTTTAATTAAGAGCATGTTATTTATTCTTTCAGAGTTGTGGTATATGTAAATAAAGTTGTGCAGGCAATGCACAGGGTAACTAATAATTAAAGAGGAGACATTTAAAAAATTAATTTGCGAGGCAATACTGTTTTTGAAGAAAGAAAAAAAAAATGTACCATTGTCTGATCAGATTTGTCTTCACAAACTGCAATTGCCAATGGCAGCACTCAGAACATGCTGTATACCTCGAAAGGAAATTAATAGAAGAACATGAAAGATAAGGAGTTTGAAGCTAAATTATGAAAAACCGGAGCGTATTTTTACTTATTTATTTATTTACGTGAGTAATAACATGAATGAAGAATTGGAACTAGAAGGAAATAAAATTGAAGGGTGGACATTTTTATTATTTAGGGTCTACACTCGAGATTCATCGAATAAGGAAGTGGAAAAAAGAAACTGTTAATGCAAGACTAGCGATCGGTATGTTGAATCCACTTTATGGCACAACATATAAGGATAAAAACCTCATATTTAATGCCACAATGGAGAGCATATTGCTACTGCTGTTCTGAGACGTGGATTAGCATGGTAGAAGAATGGAATAGAAACTTTTATCCTCAGAACTGGTTTTCTGACGTAGGTCAGCAAATATATCAAGTTGTAGAGAGTTAAAAATGATAAAGCAAAGAGTGGACGTCCAAACAAATTGAAAGCAGTTGACTGGCATGGATTGTGCATATTATATTACAAGAAGGAGGATTCGAAGATACCACTTTGAGCCAGGTCTTGGAGAGATTGAATGGCCAAGACTGAGGCAGGAAAAAGTTCTCCACAGAATGGTCTAGAGGAGAGCGCTTGGGGACCATTTTGATTAAAAACCTCCTTTATTGAGGAAAATCCTTTAAAAAAAATCTGAGAAGATGGTATACGAGGAAGATTTTCGAAATGAATACGATATATTTTTTTTTTAGTCTTCTGAAAATAATAAAGTGGTTTTTACGTTAAGACATTTTTCTCGTCATCAAGAGCTTAGAAAAAATATGTACTTCCAGTGAAATCAATGACCGAAATTTGACACGATCCTGTTTCTTCTCAAAAACAGGAGAAAATAAGAAAAAAACTCTCACTGAAGTATTACCCTATTGTAGTAGAAGACTTTCACACTGTGCCAGGCTCCATCATTCAGTGGTGTGTCGGCCATAGCAATAACTCTGGTGATCTTGGAGCCGAGACAAAAAGAAAATTGTACAGAAGAACCATCAATAAGTTCAAAAGCAATGAAGTCATGTTCTAGGTTATATCGACCGTTATATAATAATAATCCTTTATTCTCTACAGTGCTGAACCTGAAGAACCAAAAAAAGCCTTAAAGTGGTTGCAAATTTAGTACAACTTCAACAGTAACAACAACAACTGCATATGTGAGAAGAAATAATTTCTGCAAATTTAGTGATTACATGAGAATCGACAAGCAACTAACTTAAAAGTGATTGTAAGACGATTCCTTTGTGAAAGCGATGGGAATGTTAAATACGATCCTCTATAGAATGATCTTGCTCTCAATTGGCAAAATCTATCATAATGTTGGAATGAACCCATTGGTGGCGCACAAGATTCACAAGTATATCCGCCAGACTCCAGTGGAGAACAAGTAGAACCACGAGGACATGTTTCCGCACAACTTACAGACAAATCTATTTCACAATCTGCACCTAAAAATTTATAATAATTCTTATAATTTGATTATTGTTGTAAATACTTGAATTTTTCAAATAAATAAACACTATGATTATTACTAAATAAATACCAGTAAATCCTGGCTTGCAGATGCAAGTATAACTTCCTTCAGCTTGCATACACTGGCCAGAATTCTTACAAGGATTTGAATAGCAGAGATTAATTTCAGTATCACAAAGGTAATGTTCCTTAATTCCTGTCAACATAATATATTTAATTTTCAAAAATATAAATAAGCATACACAACACCATTAAATATTTTATCATTATAAGTTACATTTGCCGTTGTTAATAAAACAAGCAAAATGTTGGTTGGTTGGGGGGGGGGGGAAAATAATTCTCTTTTTTGTGTGGGGGTGGTTCCGCAGAGCTGGAACAGCATCAGAGACATTTCGGTGATGCCTGCTTCTTTTTTGTGGTCATCGACGGTTTCGGGCGTTCGCCCATCTTCAGGATGCGTTTGTCAAACAGTGTGATAACACAGACTTGCACAGTGTTTTACATCAGTCATTTTACATTCAGTTCAGTTTACATGGTGTAAACTGAATTTGCTCTGAGCAAGTCTGTGTTATCACACTGTTTGACAAACGCATCCTGCTGATGGGCGAACGCCCGAAACCGGTCGATGACCATAAAAAGAAGCAGGCTATCACCGAAAATGTCTCTGAAGAATTCTTTTTTTTTCTTTGCCCCCAACTAATCAACATTTTGCTTGTTCTATTAAATGTTTTACTTTCACAATTGCCCATTGGAACACAAAGAGAAAGTTTTTAAAGATGATGTATTATTTATCTCCAAGGCCTTCCCCCAAAAACCTTCTTTATTTAGTGAGAAGATCCCCTTTATGTTCACGCTATTTGTTGTTTGTAGTGATGGAGTGCGTCCATAGGTCGTATGGCTGAGTCATGAGAACCTTTCTAGGCAATTATTTACAAGTAACGCCGAGCCGTAACTTTGTACAAGTATACCACAAAGAATAGGTAAATATGATAGTAGGAGGCTCTTAGCTATGCACTGCATATACTCACAGAACTCTGCTGAACTAGCAAACGCACTCTACTTCGACCCGGTGAAATGTACAGTAGCGTGGACTATATCCGATTTTTGTGGTGAACCGTGAGAAGTATCTTTTGAAAGAAAATTCTTGTGTTTGTTGTTGTTAAATACTGAAATGTACAGCAAGCTTGCGCTGTATATAAATAGACAAGTTTTTACTGTTAAATACTTTTAGAATTTAGCCTAGATTCTTCAAAATCCAAATTTTTAAAAGTGATAGGTTTAAAAAAATCAATAAATTCACATTTCAGAAATGGATTTTGTCAGAAACTTTCATATAGGACCCGATGGCAATACTTATAATCGGAATATAGAGTTTCAGCTGTGAGATTTTTCCTTTTTGAAATATTGTTTACACTAATATATTTTTCTTATTCAAAGGGACTCCCCTAAAAACTTTATTTTCAGTGAAACCGAATTTCGAAAATTTGACAAGGTCACAATACTACTTACTCTTTTAGGAGAGAAAGTAAAAAATGTGTATTTGCCCAACACTGAGCAAAGGCATAGAATGCAGGGGTATGTATCTATTTCATAAGAATTAAAATTAATAAATATCGTCTGTTTGAGTTAAGACCTAATTTGGAGTCTACACTGTTAGGAGCCTCACATATAGTAGTATTAAAAAATAGCAAATTAAATGGTTGATTTGTGTATAATTCAGAAACAAGTTAAAATATAGACTTAGATGACGTTAGAGATATAAATATAGTCGTGATCTTGGTCTCGCTGGCGACGAGACGTCCTTAACAGCAAATTCAAGATAAGCCTGTCACACTCTTTAACAATATATATTAAGGACACAATGAATAATCTCCGACTATCCAAGCAACAGTAAATTGCATCGTAAGAGTGTGACAGAACTCTCTTCAGCGTTATACCTCATAATGTTGGATTTCCTGTATATTCGTAGAGAACAGGTTTTGCTGGAAAGTGAGAAGGCATAGTTCCGGCCAAATTATGAATCCATCTCTATAAAAAGTATACTGAGATATCAACAATATAAAATTACGAATATGGGCTGTGGGTGTTGAAACAGATAATATACTGGCAGATATGGCCAGCATGCTGGAGATTGAGGGACCTTGGTGAAAATGCCTAACAATCCATAGATGTTTATATTTTAGTGTTCTATTACTAACCAATAAATCCTTTAGGACAGCGGCAAGCAAAAGTGGTGACTGGGTAGATAGGCCTGAACAACATTGTCTCGCTGGCCACGAATCCAGAGGCATTCCCAAATTTCAAAACTGTCAAACATTTTTCAAAATTAAGACATGGTTCACGCACGCACAAATTGTCATCAAACTGTAGTACCTACAAATAAAAAAAAAAAGATTAAAATAATATTTAAAATTCAATTACCAAATTGTATAAATACTAATCAATACCTGTAGAGTTGATAGTTTATTTAATAAAGCTCTATTGAGATGCACTCTTTCCTGTAATAATTGTGCAGGTAACATTTCACCTTCTGGTTGTCTCACAGAAAAACTGACATTAAGTATTTTCTGATCACCAGCATCCGGATCATCCTGAACATTATCATTGTTTTCAATACCTTTGATAAAGATTGCGAACTAAATATATGAACTACTTTGCACAGGAACCCAATTCATGCGTCGAAACTATTAATACTGGATTAGATATACCTATGTATGATGATAGTTGAGGAAAGATATAATAAAATACACTGTGGTTCTATGGATGTTTTTCTATTTTTAATATAATGAGAAAGTGTGATGAGTCGGGGTAAGTAAGTACATCCTCGAGGGGATGGCGTTCCTTGCTAATAATAATACCTCCATTTAAGTGACAGGATTAGAGCTGTATCTCTTATTATAGTTATTCGTCAGTGAGGAAGAACCAAGTCCGATGCTATTTAAAGCCTCTGCGTACCTCATATAGCTACCCAAAAGAATAATAGCAAAAGCCGGGTCAAGAACAACAATTCATACCCAACTTTAATTGTTCGGCGCTTCAGTCCGGACAATAACCATAAGGAGAAATAGCCTAAACTCATTCACATACATTCTGTACCAATATCCTGAATCTAATTTCATCACAATCCAAACAATATGTCATAAAATAAATTGGTTTAAAGGGATCCAACCAGATGCATGAGAAAGGTTCTTGATATACACAATAAATCTCGCTTTAGCCAGGGGAGGAATTAGCTCAGTGATAGTGCACTAAACTCCCTTAGCAGAGTCCAGACTGCCCTTAGATTTTTCTTCCTGGGTGTCTCTAAACTCACTGCCCGGAGGCCGGAAGTGCACTGAGAGAGCTCCGGCCATCCATAGAGAGACCTTCTTGAAAAAAAAAAATCTCACTTATAGCCCTTGGACTCCCAATAAGCACCTTAAGATTACCGAAAACCCACTTAGCTCCGGGATCAACCAATTCGCAGGGATCAATGCAGTGAATCTGTCTACACCAGGAAGTTTAATAGATTGTGCTACTAAGGCCAGCACTACCATATTGAAACATCGTCCACCAATTTGCAGAATAACCCTCACCGCCAACAAATTCCTGGAACAAATGCCTGATCATAGAAATGGCTGACATCTCTACTAATGCAAATAGATGCCAGTAAGATTAAGAGTCCCTCAATACATTCAGATCTTGAACCAACTCTTTATAGTTATAGAATTCTTGTATATAAAGTATGCAACTTAGCAATAAATACAATGGCATAAATTAGCCGTTGTATCTTTGCTGTTTCAAACTAACCTGCGCCATCCACCTGTGAAAAGGTGGGAAAAAGAACGTTTTACAAACTGATATTAATGCTATTCGAGAATCAAGAATTGAGTCTGAACGAGATTCAAATTATAATAATATTTCAAATAATAATAATAATATAGTTCACTCGTAGTAAATATTCTAATTTTGATTCAATTATGATATTTTCACCACTTGTAATTAATACCTCAACGCTGAACACATAAACATTCTGTTTTGGACATGGCACTATAGCAGCCACGGCTTCCACGAAATAACTGTACAAAGGTGAGAGAAACGAGCTGACCGTCATATCTGCAAGACGTACAGTGACCGAATTCAACAGCATATCATCAGTAATCAGTCTGACAGTTAATTCCATCCAAGCTTTCACCTCATTTACTCCATCTAGAGAGACAGTAATGATATTTTTACATTAGAAGATACATTAAATACATTAAAAGATGTGGTAATACAACTCTCATACATTTATATAAAAAAAAATTGCAAAATTTTTACCAGAAACTGACACCTCCATTGTAGCTATTTTTGGTACATTAGTGTTCAAATGGGGAGACAGAGTCAGTTCACCAGAGGTTTCATTCAAAGTTACTAGATGAGCATTATTTCCAGAGAGAAGTCTGTAGCGTAACTGAAAGCAAAGAGAATCTGGTGTGAAACACTCACTATTGCGGCTTTTATAACAATTTATTTAATTCGCAATTTTTTTTTAATTTTGAGATTTTTACTATGATTAATAAAAAACGTTCCCATGTTCAGTTTAACTTTTTTCCCCATATACATAAGTAGAGGTCTATAATCCCCGTTTATTTAAGTCAAACTCATAAAGATAGTCACTTTTCAAATCCCCAACGAATTGGTTATTTTTGCATATATTGTCGAAGAATATTGAATCCTTTGAAATTAATCATATGTTCGTCAATGCAATGACGCTCCTCTAGTTCCTAGTTCAAGAGCTGATAAAAATGCTCTGCTAAAATTTTCAATTAAGGGCCTGACTTTGAATGCGCGATAGTAGTCTTTATGGTCTGGCAGTACAGTATTATTATTATTAAAATGCAAGAAACATCTAATCATATTAAACTTTTCATATGTCATTAAATTAGCAATAAAAGGAACTCTTAAATCTTCATCGGTCGCCCAATAATCACTTATTGAAGGAACTATGTGATAAGCCATCACAAAAACATGCCGGTAAACGCTTTCATTTCTTCAACAGTAGTTACTTTCCATACAGACTGCATTGAGGAAACATTATGTTTTTTAATAAATTATCAAAATCACTACGTGCTTCAAAAACTTCTAATTGAAGTAGTTTTCAATAGACTTTCAATTTTAATTTCACCCCATACTGTATCTATACCAGGATCAGGAATCAAAACAGAGGTCAGTTTCCTTGACCAATGTATTTTACATTCCTTTTTTGATGAATGTGCCTCTTCGTTTATTCTTCGTCCCCATGTTGAACTACAGAATGGGAATCTTCAATTATAGAAACTGCTTCTTGGTTGGTTTCAGCAATTAAAAATCCTCTTCTAGAAATGTAAATTTTCTTCATCCAAAGGATCGACATCACTACAACTATCATCTGCGAATAAAATTGCTTCTATTTCCTCGCCACTTAGAAAACCTCTTTCTGATATCTTTGTAAGATCGTGACATTATATAAAAAAAATTAATAGAAGATTTCACTGGCACAACAAACAAAACAAAAAAGTGACAAACACTATTGTTCTTGCTACATATACTTTATATTACACAAAGAAATAGAAATTATATTGAGGAGATATTATACTGAAAAAAATTACTTTAGAGCTCTTACTTCTTCTAAAAGCAAAGGAACACTGACGCTAGATGAAAAACATCTGTAAAATGTACAAACTTGCAGGAACATGAATCTGACCAAAAGAATTACCTCTGAAGCAAATTGGCACACTCATGGCCCAAATTTTTATTTTCCACGCCACACCCTGCTAAGACTAATTTTCCTCAATTCCTCATTTTATTTATTCTTCTGACATATATATATAGATATGTTACTCAGTTTAATTGAAATTGACACAGAAAATAAGTAGTAAAAAAAAAGGTTAAACTTTAACTATTTTCGATCCCCTGAATTAACTTCGAAAGTAATAGTTTTCATATGTAAATATAAAAAAACAATAATATCCATTGCATCTTCAGTAAGGTAATAACCCCTAGAATAATATTTATTACCATTTTTCAACATTCAAAGCCCGCAAGGGTTATCTGTTGCATGCAGTTACTTGGGGAGTAGCGACCACACAAGTTGCCATAGCTCAGTTCTCCAGCACTTTGTCAGAACAGTACACTTGAACTACATACACTCTACACTTTACAGACAAGGACAAACACAATACACAAATTAGGGTCTCTGCCCTTAGTTAATTGGCCTAAACCAAGGGTGAAGGAAGGGATTAGCTCAGTGGAAGCGCGCTGGACTAGCAACGCGGAGGTCCCGGGTTTGAATCCAGCATGCTGCCCTTAGATTTTCTCTTCCTAGGAGCCTCTACAACTCACTTCCGGTGATAGGCAATCTTGTTTATAGTAGAGGACACTGCTTGGAGGCCGGCAGTGCACTGAGGAGGCTCCAGGGTGCACAATAGATCTTTCAGGTCGCAGTGCAATAATCCCCTACAATAATCTACTAACTACAATCACTCAAAATTAATAACTATTTTTTGTTTATTGTTTCTATATATAGTCTCATCTGCGTCAAGGGGTTAAATATTTAAAAATCAATTCTAAATATGTTGTTCTGCAAAACAATGGTTAATATGTAAACAAATGAATTTATAATCATTATGTTGGAACTTTGGGCAGCTAACAAGTTTTATATAAATTCGTACTCTGAAAAGCTTACCTTATCAGAAACATCAGCATCCGTTGCTGGAATCTTTCCTATTGGTCCGGAAGGAAAACATTCTCTAAAGTTGTTGAAAATCACCTGAAATAAGAACGAAACGAAAAATAAATAAATATGAAAAAGCTAAAATAAATTGACATTCCTGAATATAAATAAAGTACCTGAAAATCAGGAAGTATGGGCGCATTGTCATTAACGTCTGTGACGACTACAGTTAATCTGGCATCACTTCTTAACGGCGCTGAGGTTGCTCTCACAACGACGTGATATTCCTTTTTCTCGCTTTCATAGTCTAGTTCGGTGAGAGTGATCAGTTCAGCTCGATCAGTGCCGGCACGCCGTTGTAAGGTAAAACTAGATGCATCATCACCTCCTAATTCAATCATTTCTCGATCATATAAAAAAAATATCTAGTCTGACAGATTCTCACACAACTTCCTTTTACTATAATTATTTAAATTATAAGACTGAGGTTTTTAAAAATGTTTATATACAATTCTGAACGTATAGTTGGCGTTAGTATTACATATAAATTTAGATTGTAGGGATTATTTTCCATATTCGTTTTTAGGAAATAGCAGGCGCAGCTACCTGAACGTGATTACATTTTGTGGTGGTGCGTCTTTTTCTACCCACAGAAAATTTGTACAGTAATTTAAAGTTCAAGTCCAATACACAGATCTCACCAGCTCATCGCCCCTACTCAATCTTAGAACACTAGCAATGCCCATAATAATGTATCTTCAAGCATTAAAATTAAGGAAGGGAAGGTGCTAAGTAATGGATACAAAAGTTAGAGAGGACCTTAGTTTCGCTTCAAATGTAGCTCCCAAGAGAAAGCATGGTAAATTCCTTTTTTTTTGGAAGTACGAACACATTTTTGTTCAATAAGATAGTTAATGTCCTATAACTTTTTCCCTTTAAATACATGTAGAGGGTACTTCTATGAAGAATATGCCAAATGTGGATTGGAAAAGAATCCTAATGAACGAAACAGCATATATACTTTCAACTCTCCTTCGGATAGTGATTGGGCATTAACTCATAGTTAACTCCATGTCTTGGTATGTACGCCCTAGACTAAAAGAAACTCTTAGGGACGACCCACAAGCTGAAAGAAAAGACCTCCAAAAAATATTTGGTCCTAATGAATTTTTTGTTGTGTGTTTTCTAATCCTAATGGTTTTTTAATTGTGTATTTTTTTTTGGTTCGGCCATATAATGTGTTGTTATGATTGAAAATAAATGGCGAGCAGAAAATTCATTCCTACTACCTTCAGGAAAAAACAGAAAACGATAGATCAAGGAAGAAATGGATATAAGTCGTAAAGACGAGCGCAGCACAGCCAAAAGGCTAGAGATGGTGAGTGGAGCGACAGAATATCATGGTGGTTTCAGAATGTACTTGGGATCAATACATGATACTTATTGTCTACGCTGGGGAAAACAAAACATATAAAGATTACATTGTACGAAATGACAACTCTAAAGGATAGATTAACATTGCAATTAAAAAGAGAAGCTCCAAAAAATCAAATTGATAGGCTTATAAGGCTGTTATGTGTGCAGTTAGAGTGGAAATTTAAAGATCACTGGAGTAATTTCAGAGAAAATCAAGTCCTCAATTCTAACAGCCTATATCACTAACTCAGTATTGTTGAATGTACAATAATAACAAACAACTAACCTATAATTGAGTACTGAACTAAAGCGTTAACCCCAACATCTGGATCAGAAGCGTATATTTCTCCCACGGTAGATCCTACAGGAGAATTCTCAGGAATATAGAGGGTTAATCTGTCTGAGGCGAATGTAGGCGGTGAATCATTAACGTCTTCTACATTTATTGTTATGATTACCTGTTGTAATAAAATGAAAAAAATAAAATTATTTTAATAGACTGTCTTGAAAATAAATAAAAAGCCAAGAATATTTCTGGAAAAAACTAACAGATGAAGATAATGGCGGAGTGGCACGATCAGATGCAACAGCGACCAAACTATATGTTTGCACACTTTCACGATCTAGTGCCCGATTCACTCGTACAACTCCTGTTATCGGTTCCATTATGAATGTATCTGTATTCTCCAGACTGTAACGGACCCGGCCATTCAGGCCCATGTCTGCATCAGTCGCTGACACCTTAAAAAATAACAATACAATAATCAATTCCTTTTTTTTCTTCAACTTTAATAAACAAAATAATTTCACAGCCAATTCTTAACACGGAAATCTGAACCAATTACCTGAATAACGCTAGTTCCAATTGGAACATCTTCTGATACGGATATGGTATAGGTTTCTTGGGAAAACTTTGGGGAATTATCGTTTACATCAGTAACTGCAATCTCTACATCGGTAGAATCAGAAAGCTGTGGTGATCCTGAACAAAATAACAATTATTCTTGAATTATTATTTACTTTTCTATTTTCCTTCCTTGGGAGATTTCATCTTCAAAAAATACTTGTAATACTGATAGTGAAAGTAAGTTACCATTATCACGGGCAGTTACGCTCAGCAAATATCCAGCGGTACTTTCTCTATCTAAAGGAGCCGTGGTTATAATAGCTCCTGTATCAGCGTTAATTGCAAAATGATCAGTCTCAGATGATAGGCTGTAAGTTATCTAGACAAATATAAGAAATAAATAAACAATCTGGTGTGAAACACTTTCTCTTACTGCAATTTTCATTAGTTATATTTAACAAATTTCCTTCAAACATAGACTTTTTACTAAAAATTAATTCCCTTTTTTAGATTGGTATAGATGTGAGGACCAATCTTCTAAACAATAAAACAACACTTTTTAGGGAAGCGTGACCTCCCCTCTCCCGCTGCCATCCCTAGATGAACCTAAAATAAATTTCTTGTAAAATAGTTTCAAACAAAAGTATGTTCGTATGGTAAGTATGCAATGTTTAAAGCAGCTCGTTCGTGTCTTTATCTAAAAAATCACAAAACTGACGAAAGAAAAAAACAACTTCCGGTCAACCAATATTTTTTAAATTCGGAATTTTAACGCGCATTATATTCTTATTAATATTACTAATATATAATATTAATAATATTCTGAAATGGTATTTAAAAGAAAGCCAGTGTCACCCATACGTCCTAAAATGAATTGTTCGAAAAAATGTTTCAAATAAAAATGATGAACCTAGAAATACGTTATGTACTTACACAGACAAAGAAAATTAATCACTGGAGTCGTTCTGCGACAAAATTGCAAAAAAAAAAAAACAGACATATCTAGTGAAGAGATTGACCGACTTTGACCAATATGTTTATTTGTAACATTTTGCCAAAAAAAGTCAAGCGTTTTGGGAGCTTACGTTTAAATTTAATAAGTTTGAATTTTCTATTATTACTCTCGTTTTTGATTTATGGTGACCATACACATAACATACATACTCACAGACATATATTTTTATATATATATCTGCATACATACATATCTATTTTTGAAAATCACCTTTTTACTTTCCTTACTAATACTAGAAAGAGAAGGTTCGAAACTGTTTTCACCGAAAATACATGATTTGAGGTCTCTCCCTCACTGTGTGTATGAACGTAATATCGCAGGAACTTGGGGGCTACCGCCACATCAGTCAAGAAGGTATCCATCAACCGAAAGTGCGACTTTACTGATTTTTTTTTTCAGTTTTTCACGATTTTCTCAAAAACAGCTCTAACGATTTTTCTTCAAACTTTGTTTACAATCTATATACATAAATACGTATAACTTTATATTTGAAACATTTTTCTTAGAAAATAGAGTTTCTGAGAGATTCATAGGGAACAGTAACGTTATGACATGCTGGCCTAACCTAAAGTAACACTTCAGTATAATGTGTGGATTTCCCTACACATTAGAAACATTGATAGAATTCCAAATTTCAAGAAAATTAGTTAACTGAAAATGTAACTTCACAGAATAAGTTTTTGAGTTTTTTGAAGGTGTTTCGAAAACGGCTAAACGTTTTTGTTTAAATTTAAAATGCTCACTGTACAGATAAAAGCGTTATCGTTTCATTTGAAACATTTTCCAAAAAAAAAAAATGCTTTTTGAGGGGTTTTGGGAGGAGCTTTCAAGTTATGTATAAATTTAAACTGACTGGACTTGAGACAGAGGGCGCCCATAGTATCCATTTAATGCCTGTGTACCACCTTTTTTTATGCCCAATCCATTTAAACGTTTCTAAAAATTGCAATTTTAAAGATTTTTGTTTAATTAATTTGAATTAATTGGAGTAAAGAAAGTCAGATTTTTTGTGTTCAAAGACTTAAAAAACATGTATTCCAGTGAAATCTCAATTTCCAAAATCTGTCAAAGAATGCAATGCTTCCTCTTCCAGCAGTAGAAGAAAGTAGAAATAAAAACACTAAATAACAAAGTATGTCTTCTCTGATTTTTATAAGACCAAAACGATATCTAACCTGATGTATATCAATAAAAATAGTTTATAAAAGAAAACTCACTTGAGCATTTACACCAGTATCACCGTCCGTTGCAGAAATAACTAAAACTGTGGTACCAACTTTAGAATCTTCAGGCAGGGTAGCTGAATATGGGGCATTATCAAAAACTGGAGGATATGTGTTAGCATCTGTGACATTGATATAAACATTAGCTGTATCGTATCTACCTCCGGAGTCTGTGGCTTTCACCTAGAAAATATTTCGACATGAGGAAAATTCTATAGACCAACATATCTAATGTTAATAATGAAATTATTACGATACTTACAACTAAAACAAATCTCCTTTCTTGCTTATAATCTAAAGGCTGGGCAACTGTTATTAGACCACGACCATTCTGCGTTGTAATAGCGAATCTTCCTCTGGTATTACCGCTTGCTATCTCGTAATGAAGTCTGGAAAAAATAGTAATATTTGTTAGTAATACATTTTTAAAAACAAGTGAAAAAACGCAATAATAAAAATCTTGCGAGACGACGACTTCCCTTTTCTGAATACTCCTCTACAGCTTGTAATGAGCTAATTTTGCTCAAAGTTTGTTTTTACTAAATTTCTAGTTTCTTGAAATTATCCACATTGGAGACCTAACATTAAAATTAAATGGATCTTTAAAGGAATCATGATGTCACTGTTTCACGGGAACAAGCCTAACATTAATTTTCTCGAAAAAGAAATTTCAAACTAATAGGTCCATATGTGTATAGTTCAAACTTTTAACTAATCGATAATATGAAAAGTAGTTTGAGCGGTATAATATATTGAAATAACACTTTTGGAGGGAAGTCTAACACGCTAATTGAGTCTCTAACTGGTGGAGAAAATTGAAAATTCCATTCATTAAAAAAGTATTACTCCTGATTGAGAGTGATTTGAATTGAAAAATCTTCTTCTGGAATCGTCTGGTTATTATCTGAAAACAAGACGACACAGCCAATATCCCTTAAGAAAGTGGCCAGTCCTCTCTCCCTCTTAAAGGGATAACATTGAAACCATTCTAATTGTGTTAATAAACAAAACTATATTTACAAAAAAATAAACGCCAACTCTATTACAGATCCCCATATGATAAACGATTTTTGTCGAATTTTACAATCCAATTGTCAAAATTGATATTTTGAGGTACTGCCTTGAACATACAGGCCTTATAAGAATTTTTTGAATGTTGGGATATCAGTGTAATAAGTGGTTACCTGTCAGGCTGAGATATCCGCTGCAACACCGAAATCCCGAAAGTAACGGGATTATTAAATGTGCCACTAAACTTAACGAATGCTTTACTTTCAGTAGCATGCTTTACGAATGCTTTACTAGCAGTAAAATAGTGAATAATCACCTTGGATTCTCATCTGGATCAGAAGCATGCACAGCAACCACTGAAGTGCCGGGTGCCACGTCTTCAGCAAGATTTGCAGAATATTCTTTTGGACTAAATTGTGGATCATTATCATTGGCATCTCTGACAACTATGGAAACTGTCGCTGTTCCAGTTTTAGCCGGAGTACCATGATCTACTGCAAGTACCTGCAAATGGAAATATCGTTTAGTTATAATATGTTTCACATTATGGAAATACATATATAATGTATTTGAGATTTATCAGTCTTAAGGTTATTTACAATTTCATTTAAAACTTTACAATAATCCCACCTCAAAATATAACTTAGATTCAGTTTCTCTGTCTAATTGTTTATTTGTATAAAGCCATCCTGTTTGAGGATCAACTGATACTGGCAAAACTGCAGGATTGAAATGTGAAGATATTTTATATTCTATTTCTGAATTAGGCCCTTCATCGCCATCATAGGCTTGTACCTACAAATGAAAGAGAAATGTAATGATTAATGAGATAATATAAAAATTTCTGGCGTGAAACACGACTTTGTCTTACTCCTACAATTCTCATAGTTATATTTGGAAAACTTTCTTCTAATCTAGAATTTATTAAATGCATTTGAAATGAACCAAAACCCCCAAAAGTCAATTTTTCCTCTTAAAATTAAATGTGATTGGCCTGCTTAAATGTAGTTGTTAAAGTACAAAAAAAAATAGTCCTATTTCGGTCAACAACGGATTTTGACCTGAATTTCCGTGTAGAACACCCAGTGATTTCTGAATGAATATCAATTTGTTGGTCCCATTTTTCATTCACAGCGGACTTACCTGGAAAACATTTATTTCCGGTGAAAACTCAATTTCGAAAATCTGACAATACCGCAATATTTCCTCGTAACAGCAGTAAGAGAAAGTAAAACCACTTTTTTAAATGAGCAAAATCATTTTTTAAACAAAACAAACTACTAACCCTCACAATGGAATATCCAACGGGTTCAGTCTCTAGTACACTTTCCTGGAAAAGTGATGTATAAAATCTGGGCGCATTGTCGTTGTAATCTTTGACGTTGATGAGTACTTGGGTTGTATTTGATTTTCCTGGTGACCCACCATCTTGAGCTCTCACAACTAACCTATAACTACGTATGGTTTCATAATCTAATGGTTTTACTAAAGTGATCTCCCCTGATTGACTGTCAATGGAGAATTGACCCTGTGTATTTCCTCCGATGATAGCGTAACGTAAAGCACCATTGTGCCCGGAATCGGCATCAGTAGCACGAACTGTTGCTATTACTGGATTAGTTAAACTAGCGGTTTCTTCTATAAAAAAAAATTGAAGAGAAATTATTAGAGAATTAACTGTTTCAATCACTTTGTTTCTGCACTGGCCGAAAGTTACATACCAGGAAGGACTACGGTAACAGTCCTCTCACCAAATTGTGGATAATTGTCATTTTCATCAGTCACCCTAACCACTAGACTGACTGTTGATGTAAGTCTGGCAGAAAGAGGTTGAGCAGAATCTGATGCCCTAACTAGTACAGTATACACTTCGGCTGTCTCTCGATCTAATGGTTGTCGAGTAGTTACTAGACCAGTCTGAGAATCTATTGAAAATAATCCTTCACCAGTATCCAAACCTCCAGATTCCACACCAGCCAGAGAATATTCAATCTAAAAACAAAAATATTTGTTCTATGATATGACTACATAATACATTGAATTAAAATAAAAAGACACCTCTGAAAGAGAAATATTCCATCCGCAAAAATATTTGGAACGGTTTTGGAAGTCTTCAACAAGTACCAATATAAGATTATGGAATTAGAATTAATGATGCAAACTTAAATGAAATGAAGTTATGGAATGATATGGTGTTAAATGGAAAGAGGTAAAAGAGGGAATAAATGCTTAATAATTTAACTGAGGAAGGAAGCTGAAATAACTCAAACAATCCTCTGTTGCCTTTTGGTCCAACGCAATATTTGCCAATGGACGTTCATAGAGAGTGACCTTGAAACAAAGTCCAGTCATGTTTTCCTACATAACTGTCAAGGACCGATCCATGCTTTTTTATAAATTCTATCAACGAGCACCAATAGTGTAAATACTTCCAACTATTAATGAATCCAATTTGATCTGGGCTACATAAAAGCATTTCTGCAACATTTAATCACCAGTGAACGCTTATCAGATTATGAAGAGCAACGTTTTAGTTATAAGATGCAATTTATAGAAAGAAGTTATAATAAAAGTTGCAGATATGCGGGAAACCGAAATAAATGTATTTTTAAATATTTAATTATGAGGCTGAATTTTAAAAACTGACTATAACCTATAGTTAAAAATCAGCAGCACTATTACTCTAGCATCTAACATGACCAAAACTTAGGTTATTCACCTAAATGTACACAATGAACATTTATTTGTACCATATTTAATAAATAAATTATTATCATTATTACTATTAATCCTTCATAAATTAATATTACTGAATAAAATCAAAATGCAACTATTATTTATTTGCCTGAGCATTAATGCCAATATCCAGATCAGTGGCGCGTAGCTGTGCAACGACAGAGCCAACCGGAGATCCTTCAGAAATGCTGGCTTCCATCACTCCAGTAGCTGTACCACTTCCGCCGCCGCTTCCATTTTCAAAAACTGGCGCATGATCGTTTACATCACCAACATTGATCTGAAGTGTAGTTGTTGAAGATCTTCCCGGAAGAGTGGCATCATCTTCTGCTGTCGCCGTTACACGAAAATAGTGTACATCCATTACTTCTCTGAAATAAGTTTAAAAAAAAAGAGTAGTTTTCACAAACTACGATTTCATTTCATGCATTTACTTGTAAAGTAATCTACCTGTCCAATCTGGCAGTAGTGGACACAACACCAGAAGATGCTTCTATTCTGAACATAGGCTGTGATCTAGCATCAAGAAGTGAAACCATCGAATAAACAGCTTTCACCATCTGATCCTGATGGCGCACCGTAACTGTACACACTTCAGTGCCTGGTGGTTGTTCTTCAAGAACTGAAGCTATATAAAGGGCCCGATCGAAAGACAGATCAACCGATCCGGGTGGTCGAAGAGTTCGACGAACTCGACCAGTTTCAAATGTGGAGTTTGATGCTCGGAACCAAAGAGAAACCTGTAAGAAAAATTTGGGGTTTACATTGGTTTAATTTTTAAGTTTTACAAAGAACTTCTAATAACTTCCATACACATTTTATTGTATTATCAGATGTTAAAACGTAGACTTACTTTGACATTAGTATGCTGTGGCGATACAATATTGGCTGAAGCACCTGAACAACTATATTCAAAGGCAATGGCAACATTAGTTACGAGTGCTCCGCTAAGACAGGTACGGTCACTACCGACTACAAGATCACCGGTCTTAGGTTCCACTCTAAATCTAGGATCATCAGGACCAGAGTATGTGATCCTGCATGAGGCGGTAATTGAGCTGGGTATTAATGAATGTAGGTGACCCAATAGTTGGGACGGACGAAGACAAACTTGAGTCGGTGGAGCGAATGGACGGTCAGGGCTGTAAAATAAACACACACCATTTAAGACATTTAGTAATTTATTATGGCTGCAATAAAACTGTAAAAATAAATGAAATCTAATTGATTTTGCTTTTTATTAGAAATTACTAATGTTTTTTGTTCAACCAAGAACTTGGGACCTGCTCTACTATTTGAACCTTATCATTCCCTATTATCTATCTTTTTCTGGATCTGCCTCTTTTTCTGCACTGTTTGGTCATCCGACTTAATGCTAACCTTTTAATAACATGGCCATTTACTATTCCAACTCTTTTCTTTCCAACGTATGCAATTATTACTCTTTAGCTATGTTTATATTTTCATCCTGCATCTCTTCCTATTATTGATGTGTGAGCCGCCTATTCCGTAATCCATTTTGGTTGCTTTTTCGGAATCCTCCATTTCTGATTTGGCTTCTTAGCTCATTATTCTCTTAGTCTTGATCTCTGCTGCAAACATTACTTTACCAAGCTATTAAAGATCAATTTTTTGGTATGTCTCAATATATTGCTGCGAAGTATTAACACCCTATCGCCTTCTTGGAGCTTCAAGTTCTTCCTAATACATTGCCTCAGGAAAAAACCACTAACCCCAAAAGAGAAACGTCATCTTTGAAATCTATACAACATAATTATCCACTTGTAAGAAAGGTTGAATTGTAAACAAAATTTTTTTTTTAAAGTTTACTGATCAAAATAAGTAATTCTGGAGAATTAGTTAAAAGAGAAAAATAATTTTTTTTTATATGAGAACGTAACAGATTTCACCGGGAATATGTTACTTGAAGTTTACTGTCAATTAAGCTTGAGGAGTTTTCGTCCTTCAGCTTCTAAGGATTGGTTTGGGTAAACTACTTAAGAACAAAGGGTGTCCAAGTTTACCGGTCTCTTAATTCCAACCGTCCTTGAGGCTGCAAGGCTGCCAATCTCTAGTTAAAGTATCATATTATCATCAGTGAGTAAACCTTTTTTTGTCTGAAGCAAAAAAGAGCGTTGAGAAAGAAGCTTCGAGGCGAATGTGCAAATTTGAATCTGAGCTCCAAAGACCATAGCCCAGGTTCATATTCCACCAGGTGAGGTTATGAGGTGTCATAAGCATTTGGGCTCAGGTCATCTTTGGTCCCAAACTCTAGTTCAGTGAACATCAATATATCAATCTAGACGTATGCAATTTAAAGATTATTTCTTAATTAATTTTGAAACCTCAATCGGTAAAATACATCTGTAATTTAATTTTTTTTTTATATATAAATTTAAATAATACTTGAAAATTTTGTGAACTTCATTAAGTTTGAATGAAAAGCTCCTGTGTATAAAAACAAATATTTAAAGTCTAAATTGATGGAATTTCGCGTCGTCTACTATTAACATTAGTACTTACAACTCTATAAATTATTTTTAATGTTTATTTCTTTTTAATTATTTACTAATTTTATCACTCTCTGATAATAAAAATAATTATATTTATATTATATATATATATATATATAGTAATTAAGATATAGTATTAGTATATATATAAGTAACATATACTATAAGTAAGATATATATATATAAAAGTAAGATATACTATAAGTAAGATATATAACTTACTTATAGATGGGAAATGCAAAGGAAGCGATAGTTTCACTGGTCCACTTTTTCGCTTCTGAGATCTTATTTTGCAGTCGGTTAATGACAACTCCATCTGAAAGAAAAAATAGAAAACATCCATTTATTAATCAAGAAAAAGTTTTTTAAGTGCTACTAATAAAAATATTAAGTATTTTCCATTTCAATGAGGACAGTTATATTTTTGTAACAAGCAAACTTATGAAAGCATAATCTTCAGTTTCATAGATGTATTGTTAAAACTTATTGAAGATCCTATAATTTGGATTATGTGAATAACCAAATGCATGGTCTTAACTGAGATCAACATTCACACGACTTTCTCCTACTCCTGTTGGTACAATTATAAACTGATAACTTTTCTTTAAAATCAAATTTTACATATTTGTCCTAACATAAATATAGAGGTGATGGGGGGGACCAGTCCTACCTACCAACCTAGAAGTTTAGAAGTGATTCATTGCACTGTGACCTTCAGGGTCTATTGTGCATGCCCCTTGGATGGCCAGCCGCACCCCTTCAGGTGCCTTAGGCGACCATCAGGCCTACAGCACCCCCACCAGCCCTACAGCTCCTTAGGAATATCAATATTCTGGAGGGCTCTAGAGAGGATATATCCTCCGCATCTTCTTGGTAACTACCCAGGCTCCTAAATCTTCTCTCGGTGACAGCCTCGCAGTCCGTGAGATGTATCGGAGTTTTCTCCGCCCCCACCCCCGCAGAATCAGCACGTGCTATCCCTCTCCAAGCCCAGCTTCGTCAAGTGTTCTCTGAGTCTACAGTGCCCAGTGAGGAAACTCGTAAGAATGCGGAGCTTGTTCTTACTGAGACCAATACATGCCTCCGATCTTATTGGGTTGTAATGTCCCAAGCAGATCTTTGCCTGCCTCAGTCCCGGGAGGGAGTTCTAGAGTTGCGCCCTCCTCTCCTTTTCCGCTAGGAGAAACTGGTTGCTGACCCCACAAAAGGGTTCAGGCCCCAAGAGTGCGGATGCAGCGCCTCTCTTTGCCAGAGCGTCGGCCATCTCATTTCCTTCAACGCCCACATCACTGGTACCCAAAAAAGGGTTACTTTATTTCTCCTATCCAGGTCATTGAATTTGCCTAAGCATTCCCAAACCAACTTAGAGCTGATAACATAAAAGCTAAGCGCTCTAATGGCTGCCTGGCTACCGGAAAGGATAACAATCTCCTGATTCCGATATCCCCCATCAAGGTTAAATTGAACACATCTTTCAACTGCGTATATTTCCGCCTGAAAGATGCTGGGAAACCTTCCCATGGGTTCTGAGTGTTTGGTTCTTGGCCCGAATACCCCTGACCCAGTTCCCTCGAAGGTCTTAGATCTGTCTGTATACCATTTAATGGCATGCTCTTGGATACCTGCTAGGGCAGATTCGCTGCTCTATTCCTTCTTGTTATGCACTGAGGAGAAATTTTTATCAAAGCTGTATCTCTTAATCATACTATCTCTAGGGAGGTTCCAGATGGTGGGGGGTGGATAAGGATGGCCACTCCCTACTAAAATTTAAAATCTTTAAATTTTAAATTCCGCTCATTTGTCCTAACACAAATAAATGCGGTGGAGGAAGGGATATTATGCCAACCTACCAACCGACACAGGTAGAGAATGATTACATTGTAGAGAGGGCCAATAATATTGAACAAATACATCTGAATTTTTGTCGCATATTCCTCAGAACCACCAAAAAACAATATTTTTTTAAAAATGTTACAAATAAAAGCATTAAGTTTATATATATGCAGTTAGTATTCCAGGTTAAAAGAAATCCTTATAATCATTTTCGAGAAAATTCCAAATACTCAAAAACCTATTCTGTAATGTCGCACTTTCGGCTGATGGATTGTCTTCAAATTTGGAATTTTAGCAATAATTCTATGTATATTAATATCAGTAGGTGTATATTAGTATCAGGTTGTACTGAACTGGTATTGGTATTTTAGACGAAAGCTTAACACTACTGTACGCCCAAAGCCCCGCAAAAAATAAAGTTTATCGGCAAAATGTATCAAACAAAAGTGACAGTTATTTATGAGTGCAAAATATAGATAGTATACGAAGGTTAAAGAAAACCGCGAAAACTGGAATAACATTCAGTTAAGTCGCACTTCTGGTTGATGGATTTTTCCCGAAACCTTCACGATAGATGCGGTGGTAAAACCTACACGGAATACTAAGTTTGAAATTTGAGTTTTGCGATTTTTCGTTTTTGAAATATTCTGTTCACACACACACACACACACACATACATACAGACACACACACACCAGAAAGATAGAGACTAAATAACACAGATAGCTGCACTGCTATGCGTAGACTCAATAAGCAACCCAACCATTCACATGTCACTGGTGGAAGTTCGGGGCCTGTATTTTAATATTCGGCATATATGCAATAATATATTAATAATTGTACAGATATATATCACATGTAATATTGTATGGAGCGTGTGAAAAATAAAATCCCCTCAAGATGGGGTGGTTACACTCAAGAAAGAAAAAAAAAAAAGACGAAAAATCTGGTAAGAAACATTCACAGGACATCTACTATTAATACAAAAATTTTCTTTAAAATTGCAACGTTACAATATTTAGTTGGGTCGGCCCTAAAAGAGGTGTCAGAGATATTTTCAGTGGCAGTCTGCTTCTTTTTGTGGTCGTCGACCGGTTCCGGGCGTTTGCCCATCATCAGGATGTTTTGTCAAAACAGTGTGATAACACAGAATTGCACATAGCAAATTCAGTTTATTCTCGCTTTGCTCTGTGTGCAACTCTATGTTATCAATTTTTTTGTGACAAAACATCCAGATAATGAGCGAACGCCCGAAACCGGTCGACGACCACAAAAAGAAGCAGGTTATCACGGAAAATATCTCTGATGCTTTCCAGCTCTGCGGAACTAACCACAACGAAAATAGTAGTGGGTTTTAATAGTATACTAAGCGGAGTTATGTGGAGCGCTCTATATCAAGACCAACAAAGCTTGCGCAAATTTAATTTTAAACTAACTGACAGACTTCTAATACCCCTCCTTAAATGATTTTTTCAGTAATGTTTCAAATAAAAGTGACATGTTGCATCTATGCAGCAAACATCCCAAGTTTAAAGAAAATCATTGCAACCGTTTTCGATAAAATTCCTCATAACAATTTTGTAAAATTGCATTTCCGATTAACCTATTTTTCAAATTTGGAATCATGCCTCTAATGTGTATTAATATTATGAAGGGGATAAAACCATGTATTATACTGAAGTGGTACTTTAGAGTAAAGCATAACTCCATAGTCCAAAAAAAGACAAACTTATTCTGTTAAGTGACTTTTCCAATCAACAGATATTCTTATACAGCAGCCCGGTACACGGGAAAACACTTCAGTGAAGCGGAAATTTGGGAGAAAGCTTTTGTTAACATCGCAGCTGCCCCAGGAACCCTCCAACAATCGTTTTTGAGGAAAATAAAGTTATAAAAGGCGTGTTTATGATGTGTGTTGCCTAGTTTCGAGAAAATCGGTGCTTCCTGCGAATTTTCTTTTTTGAGATATACTTTTTTTCTTACATACAACCATTCATAAAGATAGAGAGCGAAAGAGAATGAGAAATCAATTGATCCTTTTTTTCGTTTTCAGGAGACCTCGAAACATAATAAAACACGATATATACTTCCTCTTACTCTGGAAATTAAGAGAAAGTAAAAAAACGATCATATTTCAACTTACTAGATTATCTTCAATGTAAATATAAGCTAAACTAGTATGGCTTCGTTGAAATGTAACGGATAGTAATTTCTGTCTTCGTTGGGGGGGGGAGTGGTTTTAGGGTTTCATATGTGTATATATACATATAAGGTTTCAAAAGAAGTCTCCATTAAAATACGGTAACATAACCAAAGAAAAGTTTACAAGTCATAATAAATTATCAATAACTAAAAACATTTAAAATAGTAAATGCTAAAAAGTTATATTTAAAACTATATTTATTTGGACAAGCTATATTGGAGACACAAAGTAACTGAGGATGCAACATTCCTAACTGAGAATGACTAAAAAATAAAACTACTTTAACAAAAAATATTTCTTAAAAAAAAACATGAACCAGTTAGTTAGGAGACTGGCCTATATAACTGTTTAGGTGGTTATATCTGGAGATAAAATATTGTGGATTTCCTAACTAAACCACTTTACATTGCACTTGGAAATGTCCACTTTATAATTCTAGTTTTTAGTAATTACTTTATTAGACTCTCTAGTAACGTGAAATTTAAACATTTCCTAACATTTGCCTTACTTTCTCTTTTTGCTGTAATAGTAATTAATGCGATCATGTCTTTTCGAAATAAAGTTTTTTTTATTGAAAATGGCGTTTTGACAGTTCCCTTAGTATAAAAATCTGGTACCAAACATTCGCACGGCTTTTTCTCACTCTAATTAATACAATTTAATCAAGAAATTTTCTTTAAATTTGCATCGTTACAATGTTTAGCTGGGCTGGCCGACAAAAATAGTGATACCGGAGCAGCGGCCTTATGTAGAGTGCTCCGTTTCAGAAGTGAGAAAGTTTGCGCAAATTTAATTTTAAACTAACTGAGAGACCTCCAATACACCTCTAAAATAATTTTTTTCAGAAAAATGTTCAAAATAAAATTAATACGTTTCTATCTATCCTGCAAGCATTCCAAATTTAAAGAACACCGCTGTAACCGTTTTCGAGAAAATTACCAAAAACTCAAAACCTATTCTGTAAGGTCACATTTTCGGTAAACCAATTTTCTTCAAATTTTAGAATTCTATCAATGCTTCAAATAAATGCAATATTATGTAGATGCTAAAACCATATAATACACTGAAGTGCTGCTTTAGAGGAAACATAACGCTACTGTTCCCCCACCATCACCAAAAAAATCTATTTTCCCGGAAAAATATTTCAAATAGAAGTGATAGTGTGTGCAGTAGTACACCAAGTTTAAAGATAATCGTTGCAGCCGTTTTCGAGAAAATCCCGAAAAATTGAAGAAAAAAATCAGTAAAGTCGCTCTAGCGGTTGATGGATTTTGCCCGAAATGTTCGTGGTTGATGCGGGCATTACCTAAATGGAATGTCTGAACTTCCTGCGATTTTTCATTTTTGAGATATTTTGTTAACACACAGTCACACACATGCACAACCACCATTCACTCCAAATATTTTAGCAAATTTTAGTACATTTAATTGATCAGTTATATTTTTTCATATTCTGGAAAAACTGAATACACCTCCTCTCGCATTTGGCACGATACTTTTAGTCAAAATCCATCAACCGAAATGCTACTTTGCTGAATCGATTTGTTTTTTGTTTTTTCTTTCTTGGCGATTTTCTCTATCAAGATTCCAACCATTTTCTTCAAATTTCTATACTATATGCAAACTAAATACCTATCAAAACAAGCAAAATGTTGGTTGGCTGGGGGCCAAAGAAAAATCTTGTTAACTTTTAAAGTTTATTTATCGACGTTTCAGACATCTTTAGAGTCCTTCCTCAGGATATTTATGAAAAAACAAAACAAAGAGAGAAACAGAAAAATTAGAAATCAAAAGCAGTTAGAATCAGAAATTAGAAACAGTTAGAATCAAAAGAAAGAATACAACAGAAGAATCAAAACAGTTAGAATACAACAGAAGCATTATAGAGCAGAAGAATAAACGAAATACTACCCAACACAAATGTAAAAATAAAAGAAAAAAAAATATTAAAAGGTTAAATACATTGAAAATAAAAGCGAGATGATACCTGTTAAGGATCGGTGGAGAGTTAGATGTTAGAAGGAGGTTACTGTGTGGTTATGGAGTCAGGGTATGCTTACAAAGAAATATTGAAAGACAGAAAAGAGAAAATTTAAAAAGTTGGGAAACATGAGGAGAGGTAGAAGATAAAAATAAACCAATAAGTTATAAAATAATGAGTGAGACGTGTAAAAGCTGGTGAATGTAATTTACTGTGGAGGACTTTTTTAAGGAAACGGAAAATGTTTATATTGATTAATTCCTATCACTTTTTATTTAAAAAGGATTCCCAGGAAAACTGATTTTTTGAAGGGTTTCTGGGGCTTTGGCTTTCCTGTAAAGTACCATTTAGTAAATTATATGGCAGTTCTGCGTTGTATATATTTATTGTTCATTAGAAGCTTTGCTTGAATTCTAAATTAAGAAATAAAAATCATTTAACGCGACTTAAATTATAGGTTTTTAAGGTTTTTGGAATTTTCTTGAAAAATGCTGCCATGATTTTTCATGAATCTGAGGAATGATTAAACGAATTTAGGGGTGTTCTGAGGGCCGTAAATTTGATTTAAATTTAAACACCATTAAAAAGTTTTAGGTTATTGAGAGAAAGGGCGCTGTCACGTGAAGAGTACAATCCCTCACCAATGTTATAGCTAAGTCTAAAGCAAATCAGTCATTTATAACTGTAGTACTGTAGGTAAAAGAAAGTTCATGTGAGTGTTTAACACCAGATTTTCTTTTTTACAAAATGTTTTAATTGTGAAAAAATGAAGCAAGAATTTTAGAGCGCAATTTACAATATATGAATATGGTTTATTATATTAAGAAGCAATATCATAATTATATTGTGATTCGCTACCACTACAGAATTCTCTATAATTGATTTAAATATGTTGCAACAAATATAATTTTTATTATAAAAAAATCTGGCGTGAAACACTCACACAACTTCCTCTTACTCCAGTTTTAAAAAATATAATTGTCAAATTTTATAGTTTGTGTACCAAATTTAATGAAATTCGTCCGAGTTGGTCGAAAAATGAAAAAACTGTTCAGTAAAAGCGCACTTCCGGTATACTAATTTTCTTGAAACTCGAAATTTTGGCCAGCTATTTATTTCTAATTAATTTTGTTTGGATAATAGAATCGTATAATCAACAATAACTCTAAAGAAAAACACAACCCCACCCCTTCCCCAAAAGTCCCCTTAAATGACTTTACAGGAGAAATGTTTCAAATAAAAGTTGTAGCTGTTTATAAGTGTAGTTCATATTCCTAGTTTAAAGAAAATCGTTGAAGCCGTTTTCGAGAAAATACCTGAAAACTGAAAAATAATTGAGTAAATACGTTCTTCCGGCCATCCGATTTTTTGAAACTCGGAATTTCAACAAAACATTTAATTCTAATTAATATTATTTAGATGAAGAATTGTATAATAAACTAAAATAGCACTTTAGAGGAAACCTAACCCACCCCCAAAAAGTGCCCTTAAATGAATTATTATTCCAGAGAAGTGTTTTAAATAGAAATTGTAGATTTTTGTATGTCTAGTTGTTATACCAAGTTTGAAGAAAATCGTCGGAGCCATTTTTGAGAGTATCGCAAGAAAGTGAAAAAAAACATTCAGTAAAGTGGTACTTTCTATTTTTTTCCTTTTTGAGCTATGCTGTTCACTCTCTCTTTCTCTCTCTCTCTCTCTCTCTTTCTCTCTCTCTCTCTCTCTCACACACACACACACACACACACACACACACACACACTTTCTGCTGGCAACAGGAAATATTACGATTATGTAAAATTTTTGAAATCGAGTTTTCACTAACAGCACATGGTTTGAGATCCCGGAAAAAGTGGTTTTTAGGAATTTGTGTGTGTGTGATCTGCATAACTCAATAAACAAGTAACCGCACAAAAAGTGTTCATCAGATGACCCGACCAAATAATAAGGTTTTGTTCAAAATCGGTTTTTATGAAGGTACCAACTTAGTGGAACGGATTTTTCACTTTTACTTTCTCATACTGCGGAAAGTTTTGCAATCGTGTCAAATTTTCTATATCGAGTTTTCACCGGAAATTCATTTTTTTGAGGTATCTTATGTCCGAAAAAGTTGTTTTCTAGAATTGGTCTGTCGGTATGTGGGTGGTCAGCATAACTCAAAAAAGGAAATATCGCACAAGAAGTTGAAACTTGATATCGTTTAAGTGCCATCAGGAGACTAGTCAATAAGGTTTTGTTCAAAATCGGTCAACCGGAAGTATCACAATTTTACTGAGTGGATTTTTAATTTTTCTGTTTTTCTCGATAACGGCACCTACGATTGTCTTTAAACTTGATATATCAACTACACATATAAACAAACATAAGCTACAACTTTTATTCGGAACATTTCTCCAGGAAAATTCATAAAGGATGGTTTTTGGGGAGAGTTGGGCGGTTATATTTTCTTCTAAATTGCTATTTTAGTTTATTATACGATTCTATGATTATATAATATTAATTAGAATTAAATTCAGAGTTTGAAGAAAAGTGTCCGGAAGTGCGATTTTACTGAAGTTTTATCCAGTTTTCTGCGACAGTCTTCATAAAAACAATATCAGGTTTCATTATACTGGATATATTATATTGGAATAGTAACTATACATTCACAGACCTATCACTTATGCTTGAAACGTTTTTTGAGAAAGTTCATTTACTGGGGATTTTGGAGGGAGGGGGAGTTTATACTTTTCTCAAAAGGTCGTTTTATATGTTTAGATTCTCTTAATGTTTAGAATTTTTTTTGTTTTTATCGAAAACGGTTTCCACGATTTTCTTTAAACTTGGTACACCATCTACACACAAAAATACCTATCAATTTTATTTGTAACATTTTGGCCGGAAAAATTGGTTATGAGGGAACGGTGTATGCTTTCCTCTTCAGTACCACTTCAGTAACGTATATGTTTTTACCATCTACATAATAATTATTATACTACATTAATATACATATACCACCCACATTCTATACATAAGCATTAATAGAATACCAAATTTGAAAAGAGGTTAAGAGGAAGTGCGATTTTACAGAATAGCTTTTTGAGTTTTTTGGAATTTTCTCGAAAGCGGTGACAACGGTTTTCTTTTAACTTGGAATGCTTGCTGCCAGATAGGAACATATCATTTTTATTTGAAACATTTTCATCAGTAGAACTCAATATTAAAACAATGCACACAGTTTTAAATTTGATAATTTCAAATTTGTTCGAACTTGGGAATGTTTCAGATCAGACTTGCATTTCAAAAAAAAAAATATTTTTTATTTATTTTTATTTTCTCTTACTACTACTGGTAAGAGGAAGTATATCAAGTTTTCACTGGAAATACACGTTTTGTGATTTTTTTTTTTAGAAAATATATGTGTGTGCATGTGTGGCACTCGTCAAACTTGATATTTCGTTTGAGTGGCAATCAGGGGACCCAAAAATAAGATTTTGGTTGTAATCGGTGAACTGGAAGTATGATTGGTCAACTGGATATTTACTGAATAGTTTTCCTTGGCTATTTTACTATATAATTGTTAGAATTAGAATTAATTTTTTTGCCAAATTTTCTAGTTTGAAGAGCTAAAGAGTTGACCAAGTGCAACTCTTCTGAACTTTTTTTTTCAGTTTTCTACCATTTTCTCCGTAAAGATACCAAAAACATTAAATTTGGTACACTGACGACTATACATATCTCTTGTTTGTAAAGGTTACAACCTTTTCGAGAAAGATTATTTTAGATAGTTTTTATGGGGCGGAAAGTGTTATGTTTCATCTAGAGGGCCATTTTAATTTATTATATGATACTATCATCTGTATAATATTAATTAGAATTAAATATGTTGCGAGTTTCAAAAAAATCGATTTGACTGGAAGTGTGACTTTCTGAACAGTTTTTTCAGTTTTCTTCATAAAGACAAAGAGACCTAACACTTCCTCTTTTTAGTGAAAATTGATTTTAGAGGAGTACTAGAAGGGCACGAAGTTCACGTTTTCCTAGAAAAAAAAGTTTGAGTTTAGATTCTCCATTGACATAACACTGAAACGTCTTTAGTAAACATAAGTTTGAGGAATTGTCAATTATAAGTATGAAAATGCAGTAAGAGAAAGTCGTGTGAGGGTTTCATAGCAGTTTTTTTTAACTGTAATGGATTTTTAAAAATCATAGGTATGCAGTAAACCTTTTCTTACACCCTGTCTAAGAACACTTGATACCCACATAGGGTTGTCCAAAGTGATGACTAAGACAAGACACTCCACGAAAACAAATATTTTCGTCCATTATTTTCGAGGTATTATAAACATAAAAATATTTAACAATTATTATTATTTAGTTCTATTCTGTATCAGGTTAAATGTATTTTCTAATTTCATTAGAATGACTACTGTTCGTTCCATTTTTGAACCCCCGAGTAATGACCTACAAACTCAGCTGAATTTCTGGAATTTATTTTATGGTATTAAATTTCATTTTTTTATTATTTCATATTCATTTTTTTCTGAACATAAACTTCTCTCTAAAGATGTTTTAGCATCTTATTAAAAATAAACAATCTCTAAAGATGTTTTAGCATCTTATTAAAAATAAACAATCAGAAAAATATCCGTACAAGAATGCATACTATATATACAATATATGTAATTATTTTGTGGCATAAATAAATTGATAACACATTTAGACTATAACATTAAAAAGAAAATGAAATCAACAAACCGGCAGGAAATGTTTGGGAATCTTCAGACGAACTAATATCTACAAAGCGTTATCTAATTTTTACCAATCAACAATTTTAATTTTCAAAAAATTAAAATAAAATGAAAAAATTATCAACAACAAATTACCTTCAAAACTGATCAAATCTGCACATCCCTTAATTAATATCCTCAAAGGTACGGAGACGTAGTCCAACGTTCCGTTCGATGTTGAATCAATATAAAGTGTAAAAAGATTTGGATAATGTACTCCATCACAATGTAACCTTTTTCTTAATCTTACACGACCATCGTGATGATCAACATGTAACAGTTTTTTTACAAAATTTGCACTACGATCAACATTTATTGAATATTTTCTACGGTAATGTTCATGTCCTTTAATACCTGCATCAAATACAACCAAACCTGCTTCATCCTCTTCTGATAATATAATTAGATAAGTTGAAACAAGACGCAGACCCAAAAACAGAAAGCACAAAGCAGATAAGTAAAATCTCATTTTAATCGACTCATTTTTATGGTTCAATAAAACTTATAGCTCACACTATTAACACTCTATACGACATATTTTTTGTATATTTAAATAATATAAATAGTGGAAACATTATTTTTTTAAAGAAATAACTGACTACATTTGAGAGGAGTAAACAACCCAACTAGACTCAGATCCGCCATGACCAACTAGGATCGACCCGTGATAATCGATTAGAGGCTGTAGGCCAATCAAATCTCGAACTTCCATTCGTTTCAACTTAGGTCACGTGCTGACCAAATTCTCACAATTACCTAATTATTTTTTTCATTTTTTTATTCCAAATAATTATTAACCTTTATTTAGTTCCTTTCTAAATCTAAATTAGTAATTGCTTTATATGTTTATGTTATTTATGCAAAAAAGTTTATTTCTTTAAAATTGATTCCTCTTACTGCTGTAAGAATAAGTTTCTGTTTTGTTTTTTTAATTGGTTTTCTATCTGGGCATGAATATGTGATCAACATATGTAACTCAAAAAAAAGGGAAACAACAGAAGTTAAACTAGATAATTCATTTATTTCTACTAGTGGATCATAAACGCTCAAAATAGAAAATATGTGGAAGTAGCACTTTATTAAAAAGATGAAGTATTGGAGCGGATTTTTTTTTTTTTTTTTTTTAATTCACTTATATTGATTACCCAACGTTTCGATAAATTTATTGTCTACTTCAGGAATAGAAATGAAAAAGCGAAGAACAAATTCTTTCAAAAAACAAAATAACCAACAATCCAGTAAAAAAAAATCTAAAAAATAGCTGATTGGTTACTTGACATGCTCTGTTGAACTACATCATTTAAAAAAAAAATGAATTTGTTGAAAAGGATTTTTCAGATTTGTCAAAATTTTCTCGAAAATGGCTTGAATGATTTCAGTTAAACTAGGTACGCCATCTATTTGTTGTTGGATCTGCAGAGCTGGAAAGCATCAGAGATATTTTTCGTGATAGCCTGCTTCACTTCATGGTTTCGGGCATTCGCCCATCATCAGGATGTCTTGATAAAACAGTGCGACAACACAGGCTTACAGAGAGTAAAACCACTATTGTAGGAGTGCATAAACTGATTTTGCTCTGTGCAAGTCTTTGTTATCGCACTGTTTTATCAAGACTGATATGGGCGAACGCCCGAAACCGGTCAATAACCATAAAGTGAAGCAGGCTATCACGGAAAATATCTCTGATGCTGTGATATACCAAATGGATATATACATCAGATACATATAACAGATGATGGCGAACACCCACGATAACCACAAAAAGAAGCAGGCGATCACGGAAAATATCTCTGATGCTCTGATATACCAACTATACTTACATTAATCTGTAACTTTTATTTGAAACTTTTTTCTGGCAAAGTTTTCTAAACTTTAAGTAAACTTATTTATTTAGCACTATCAGAAATTGTATTAAGAGAAGAAAGTTGGATAAGTTTGCAAAAAAAAAAAAAAATATTTATTTTAATTTCATGAAATAGCTAATAAACAGAAACTAATGATGGTTAATATTTGATGCTAAAATATTTATTAATTTGATTTTTTTTTTAGTAACAATTGTCGTAGTAAATTGTTAAAATATTTGCTCTCGCGATTAAGAGAAAAGTATGAGACGCCTATGACAGAATTTCAGTATCTCTTTCATTCTTTAAAATTCAATGAATTTAAAACTTTTTCTAATTCTGTCTTCATATTTAAAGTTGTTAATTATGAAAAACGTATTTTATAATTATTAAACGTATTTTATATAAAATGTAACTAATGACAAGGATCATAATGAAAGGACATCTTGAATAAATAAAACCATCAAGTTCAAGAAGAATACATTTATATTGAAACAAAGAGAAATAGTTCCCTTTGTTGGAAATTATGTGGAATGAATATGGAGAAAAAAAGGAATTATGATGGAATTCTTTTGGTGTAACAACCTGCAACAGTTGCTGAACTACAACAACCACAGCGAAGGATAAAGTGGGGAGAAGAGATGGCGTTGTAGAATTTTAAGACGTGAAAGAAGACAATTGAGAGAGAGGGAAAATACATCCAGTTCAAGAGGCATTCCTAGGTGTAGCGGTTTCTCTATCTTATATTACCTTCACAGCCAGCGTATACCGCCGTTCACAAAACTGGTTCTATAGGTAGCAGCAAACAAACTGGCAGTAGAATAGGAAAATCAAGTAAAGAAAGAAGCTTGCATCGTTTTTAACTTTAATTTCTTACATAAAAATTTAGTCCTAAAAAATTATTAATATTCACATATAAATTTAGGAAAATGGGACAGGACTACCGTTTCTATTATTATTTTTTAAATTAAAAATCTCCGTATTTTTAAATCCGTCCAGAAGTGCGACTTCCTAGTTTTTTTGCAGTTTTACAAGATTTTCCCGAAAATCTCAGGACGTAACCTTGCTGTACTTACTAATTCAATAAAGGCCTACCACTTTTATTTGAGACATATTTCCAGGAATATACTAAAGCTAAGCTTTCCACTAAAGGCAGCTTTGTTCATTTGACGATTCTATCACCTGCATCTAAGGTACCTTTAACCATTTTAGGGAGAAGTGTACCAGCACTTCTTCAGAGATCTTGGCGAATGTTATTGTGGGTATCCCAGCCTAACTATACGAAGTACAGACCTATCTCTGCAGAGATATGTGGTATAACTACATAGGTATAGCGTCTCCGTCCAGACATAACTCTAGCTCACCTACTACCAAGCACAGAAGCACAAATCTCCTTTGAGAGTCACAATAGATGCTTCATTTCGCAATGAATTTGGCTTCATGGCCAATTCCCTCTACAAACATTCAGCTAGAACTATAATTATGATGGAAATCAGTTGCCCAAAACTGCAATTTCATTGAATATTTTTGTTTACTCTTTCCTACTGCTGAAAAGGAACTAGTATTGGGATCGCGTCAAATTTTTTATTTATGGAAATACAAGTTATATGTTTACGAAAAAGTGGGGCATACCTTGTGAGTGGAAAATTCAAAGTTGTCGATATTTCGTTTAAGTTTTACTAGAGGACAAGGTTTTGGTTAAAATCAGTCAATCGGAAGTACCACTTTACTGATTGATTTTTTTTAGTTTGTTTTTGCGATTTTTTCGGAAACTGCTTCAATGATTTTCTTTAAACTTGGTACATCAACTACATGTATAATGAGCTAGAACTTTTAATTGATCATTTTCCCAGAAGAGTTCATTTTAGAAGGAAGAGTAACGTGAAATTAGACTTTTCTCTAAAGCTATCATTTCCGTATATTATACGATCGTGTCTATCGATACATATTGTTGTGATATATATATTATTCGATATAAAATGAAATGTGCTCCAATATTGCGAATTTTAAGAAAATCGGTTGATCGAAAGTGCTAGTTTACTGAAGTTTTTTTTCAGTTTTCTGTAATTTTCTTCGACAAAGAGAGCAAACAGTTTGTTTAAACTTGATATTCATATATCGAACTAACTACACCATATATCGACCTATCAGTTTTGTTTGAAAACTTTTTCGGAGAAATACATAGATTTTAGCGGGGTTCTGGGGCACCTGGTACGTCACCCTCATATGTCTCATTTTTAGTTTAAATTTTTACGCCTACATGTATGAAATATCGAAGCCGGTTAAGTTAGTGAAAATTGCAAGTTTGAAGCAAATTTGTTAATAATAACTATATAAATTGACGTAAGAGAAAGTCGTGTGAACCAAGTCGATATCCTCCCATACACAATCGACAAGTGCAGTGTGCAACAAAAACATTAAGTTGAAGTGAACTCACTTCACGAACTGATAACTGTACTCTGACGATGGATGAAAATCCGAATCCTGTCAAGAAATCACAAATATGCTACGCGGTTAAAATCCCAGAAAATAACAAGTAAAATATTTGTTTCCCCTACGGCATGACTTCAGCTATTCAGCCACTCAGCGTCGCGTCGACCAGTATACAAGAACCAGGCTGCGCTGGCGATCGATGTTGTTCGTTTACTTGGATATCCGAGGGCATGTGAGAACAATCTCGGACGCGAAAACTTCAACCCCCCACAAGTAAAATATCCAGATCCTCAATACTGTATATCTGTCTAATGGGAACCAACGCGTTCAGTGTCAAAAACCGGGATTGTAGGCAATTTACCAGTCCTCGCTTGGTTGCCACTTACTAACAAAACGAATTGATTGTTTCATTGCAATGGTACGTTACTGAGAATCATACAGCTTCGCAAGAAGCTGGATGAATTTTTTCCTCCAAAAAGTTTAAATTAAAAGTGGTATGTCTATTTATGCAGTAAGTAAATCATGTTTGCGGAAGTATTACTAGAATGTTCTAAAGACTATAGTAATTTCTTCCTTGAATTCAGTCTTCATTCTTCCTTAATTCTAGTCTAGTACCAGGTCATATGGTAATTTTTGAGAATGAGGAGGGGGATAAGTTTGCCAAATTAGGCGCCTGTCTCCCTTTCATTGGTCCCGAGCCTATTTTGTGTGTATTTAGGCATATGTCTGTCAAGCTTCCAGTCATGGATAGCTTCACAGCATTCATCCTCATGGATGAGTACCGTAAGTTGTCCGAGAGTCTAAGATGCTCACTAGGGCACCGGATAGGGCTATCAGTGAGATGTTGTTGTGCTTTTACGGTCCTCTCTCTGGCATCTGGTTGGATCCCTTACTGGGCATATTGTGGATTAAGGAGGCACCTCTTTGTAAGCGAGCTCATGCAAGACCCCTTTTGTAGAGTCTGCGAATCTGTAGAGTGTGACCCCATCTATCTTGGATCCCTGACAGATTGCTTGGGTTGTGAGAAAATTAGATTCAGGAATTTGATGGGAACAGGATAGGATGTCCTTGGACATGCTTAGGCTTTTTCCCTTTAAGGTTATGGTCCGATTGGTTCGAACTGCAGTGAATCTCAGATGGGCTAGACCTGGGCCTGGATTTGTATTTTAGATGGTCTAGAACACCCGGTTTGTTTTGTTTTTTAAGAATAAAAAAGTTCTAATTATAAATTACCTTAATATTTACAAAACTGTATTTTTTTTTTAATGAAAATAAGCGCGTGTGCCCTTATAAGACCTAGTTAAGTCAACTTGGAACCCTTTATTATCATCTATCTGTTTCTTATTTTGACTTTGATATTTTTTTTTTTTTATCATACCACTTTTGCATAACTCGACCCAGTGACGGTCTGACTCTTCCTTTGAGACAATCACCCTCGGCTATAAAAGGACTTTAGAGGTTCTCCTAAAAGTGGAGTGGGTATAGTAGTGTGGAAGGTCCTATTTAGCCGTACACGTGACTAAAGGTATTGATTTTGAATTCAACTTCACCACCGAAGGAAGGGAAGCATGACTCACCCGGAATTGATTTTTTACTCTTCTACTAACATTTTCCCCATTTCTAAATTCCCAACACATTGCTGTTTCAAAATTATAAAGTGCGCGCTATCTTTTGGCACTATTAGGAACTATTTGTTCTGAGTTAATATTTTTCATATGAAATTTTTCTTAAATTTATTTTAAAAAAGTGGGATTATTTTTACCAGTTTTTCATATTCTATCCTTTATTTTTCCATCTCGTAAATTATCTTTTAAAAAAGAAATTGTATTGTAAAATTTAAAAAAAAAACACATGAATTAGATATTTTTCTTCATAGGCGCAAGTCGTTTTTTTAATTTTGTTTAAATTTCAAAACGTCTTATTTTTTTGAGTTTAAAAACATAATTAGAAATCAAAACAGATTTTTAACTTTTCTTCGGAAAAAAGACTGACAAGCGTGTTCTGCATTATGGGAGAACTATGCAATTTAGGGATTCCTCTGTATAACGTCTCCATTGTATGGCGCCAATTAGCATGACACAGATAATAAATTAATTGTCAGATTGAACATTCTAGTGAATTTAAAGAGCATATATATTAATTGCAGTACGACTAATCATGTGAATGTTTCACAGATGGATATATATTTTATTGTGTAAACTCCTCTTATTATTACAAGCTAAAATTTGATTTTCCGCTTTAGAAAAGAATACCAAAGGAACCCATGTCAAGGGTTTAATATTCCCATTTGTGTATTACCCGCGAATTCGACAGGAGTTTTGTGTATGTACTCATTTTACCAGAAAGCAACACTACTGAATGGATTTTCGGTTATTTGCAAATTTTCTTGAAACGGTTCCAATGATTTTCTTTAAAGTATATATATATCACGTCACATATATAGGCCGATTACTTTTACAATAACTGTCTAAGAAGAGGGGTTTCAAAGTAATGGATTGGAATTGGACTTCCCTCTCTGTAAAATCGATCTAAGACAATCCATAATAATTTTACTGAAAATTATGTTTGTTGCAAAAATTCCGACTTTGTGCGACTTTGAGCGGCTTTATGGTATGTTTTTTTCAGTTCTTTCACCGGTTTTCTCAGAAACAACTGGCTGAAAATTGCTTTGAATGGTATTCTGGGAGAACTGTGACATACTTCCCTGTAAGGTACCATTTTATTATAATGAAGCTTCCTCTAATTTTTAATAATAAAAGTAATAACTGAAATTTAATAAAAATACCAAGTTTGAAAAAACTTGAAATTTAGTAATGTATTGGTACTTCAGTAAGAGTAATTTTGTGTGAGAGTATTTTACACCAAATTTTATGAAAAATTTTTCAAGGTTTTTCTCTAAAATACTAATATACCAATTATTTATTTATTTATTTATTTTTTTGTAAGCTTATCACTTTTACTAGAAACATTTTTTGGATGATCTGCATCATTATACCCCTTTACAGTGTAATTTCAATAAAATCATTGTTTCTCCAATATAACATTAAGGGGTACTATGGGTTCAGAAAAATTAATGTTTTAAGAAAATTAGAACAAAAGTATTGCAAGAAGTGAATGCGTTTGAGTTTTCCGATCAGTTTCTTTGTTGTTTCTCTCTGATGAATATTTATTTAACAGTTTTGTTTTTAATTATTTTAGCTTTGAAATTCATTTCATAATCATATTAATATCTGTATTCATTGGATTTAATAATACATATACACCTATATCAAAAAGATATGGTTCTCAAATAAATCTCCAAGGGATTTAAGAATCGACTATGAAGTTGTATGGAGAAAATAGATTATTGATTACTATTATTGGAATGTGGACTTACACGATGAATCACATCCGAGAGATTGGAACACAGCGGCTGTGTTATATGACAAAGATTTTTTCATGAACAGGTGCCTGTCATGGTCGGACAACTTACGTCACGCATGGCTAACTGTAAACCAAGCCTCTCCTACAGACAACACAGTATACCTTCTTTCAACGCCCCCTTTTACTTCAGTTTCCATTGTTTTAGTCAATTTTCCATCATTTTATCAAGTGATTTTTAGTATAGATTTAATGTGTTTATGTAATGATTGTGAATTATTATCGAAGATGTTGTTGGACCGGGGAAAATTTTATGGAAAAATGGTGAGTTTCTAGGTTTTTATATTTTTTTATAGGTTATATGACACTTGTAGATTTGCTTTGTTTTTCTTTTTAAATATAAATTAAATAAAAAAAAAGGATATGATTCCCTCAAACCTGTAAACTAAATAAATAATTATTTTTAATAGTTTATTTGCAACTTTATACTTTTCGTTTCAACCAATAAATACCCCGTATTATGAAATCACATCCAGGCATTTACTAGTTACGAAAATATGCCCTGACATTTGATTTAAACCACGCCTTGTTCTAAATTACCTTTTGAAATCAGAGTTTTCAAAATTCCTATACTTATGCTGCTATTCCAGTGTCCTTTTTCATGAAAAGATTATTTATCGTTTTCAGATTTCCTTCTAAAAATCAAACAATTTCTTCGTTTTAAAGAAAGCCATAAATTAGGTTTTTTGTTTTTGTTTTTTTTATTAAGTGAGCGATAACTTGTTTTTTCTAGTTGAATTCAAATGAAGAATTGAATATTAAGAAACAGTGAAGGTATGTTAGAATTTAATATTTTATTATTTTTAATTTAGTATTTTTATTAAAAGTATTTTGTAAGCGGATGTTAACAGTTAGTTTTAAAGCCTTGAATATTTTATTTACCAGTATTTTAATGCAAATTTCATTTGAAAGTGATAATGAAACAATAAAATATTTTTAAGGGCATAATTAATGTATAAAGTTACATATAAAATGAATTGGATTTCATTCGGTACGACTGACTATAAAATTTAACAAAAAGTTATCCTTATAATTAGAAATTTTGTGCGCATATTTAAAAAAAAAAAAAAGTTTCGAAAAGTTTAGGTAAGTGTGTTCAACAATATTTTGTTAAATTCTTGTATTTTTTATAATAGAATCATCAATTTCCGGCGAATGTTATCTTAAAATTGTTAGATCAGATGTTATCAATTTTTGCTTGCTTCATTAGTTTACTAAAGATAGATATTCCATGACCACTGTTAGTATATTGTTTCGTTTTATATTTTCAAACATTTGTTTAAGTGTTTATTTGAATATATTAGTTAAAATAAAAAAAATATTAAAAATCTCATTTCATCACATCGTATCCTGTATCAAAAGAGCGATAATATTTCCGGTTATTATCATCAATCATTGGCACTTGTTTTCCCAGCAGTATGACCACTATATTTCTTTTCAAAAACCAATCCATTCATTGTGGTTCTTCTAACAAGTTTTCGAAGTATACATTGTTATCTAGTTTTGTATCACTTATTAATTGCTTTAGGTTAACTTTAGTTTGTTAGAAAACATGGTTGATTGTTTATCATACTAACTTTTTTGCTTATTAGGGAAAAAAAAACATTTTTCCGACTTAAGCTGAATTTTTATGTTAAAATTGTTTATAAAGAATTTGTTAGGTATACCTAACCTTTGTTACTTAATGTCCTTTAAAATCCCTACTAATAAGATCATATTCCTAGCTTAGAATATGCAATGAAAGCCATTGTTCCAAATATGCACAAAATTCCCACATTAATTTAAAAGAAGCAACTTCCTTTATAAGTCAATTCTAATCTAGTTGAAGCAATTAATGATTCTTTTACACTCTAGGAATTTTAAAGTGGTTTTAATTTTTACCATTATTGGTTGCAATAATTTTGAAAGAAACATTAATAAATAGCAAAAAAATAAGTAAATGATTTAAAGAATAAACTACGTTTTATTTGGTTGCAAATTAGATGTTGTGGTTGGTTCCGCAGAGCTGAAAAGCATCAGAGATATTTTCCGTGATAGCCTGCTTCTTTTTGTGATTTCGGGCGTTCGTCCATCATCATTGTTTTGACAAAAACATTCTGATGATGGGCGAATGCCCGAAACCGGTTGATGACCAAAAAAAGAAGCAGGCTGTCACGGAAAATATCTCCGATGATTATTTATAGATTTCTATTTTAATCGTGTTGTAGTATTAATCGAATACAATCGAATTATTATTTTTGCAACTAGGTAACCCGGCCACGCTTCGCTGTAGCTCATTCTGATTTTTATGAAAGTAAACAGAAGATTACAGTTAACATAGATTCAGCAAGAAAACACATCATTCAATTTAATACCCTGAAAGGAAAGAAAGAAAAAATGTTTTTAACTGAAAGTCTTTTTTTATTGTAAAGCTAGTGAATGGACTACATTTTTTGTTTGTCCGTTTTCTGCATAAACAAAGATCAGATGGTTTACCGACTCTGGAGCATGCGACACATAATTGCCCATGGCATAAGCATTCCTTTTCTAAATTCAAACCGCACATTGCAAAGTTTGTCCTTGCGCTTTATTGATAGTCATAGCAAATGCAAGGCGTACTGGAAATTGAAGTCGTTTGAACTCGAACGGCATATCTGTCGGAATGAGTGATATTCATGGAAGTAGTACGTCTTCACCTTTATGAGATCCAATGGGAATTGTTGCTTCAATTAGATTATTCAACAATATTTTAACTACTAATTGTGTTCCATTGCATAACTGATGCTTGCTGATTGTAAGCTGATTGATGTTTCGGAGTAATATAATTGGCTCTCCAATTTTCAAATTTAGAATGTGAGGTGGTAATCCGGGAACAACGTGTGAATTAAGAAATTCCGTTGGAAAATTCACTACTTCACTTTGGTCCCGCACGGAGTCAATGGATTTGTATGTCACTGTTTCATCTGCGATTCTGTTTAGAATGATGTTCATATCGAGTATGTCGACATTTTTAGCCGGTAGAATGGCTCTTCCGCTTAACCAAACTTGATTTTGATAATTTGTTTCGATGCTTTGGAATACCTTGCCTACTAAATCTTCTTTTGAATGTACAGTGTTGCAGAAATTAGATGGGAAGGTGATTTTTCCCGTTTCTGGATTTGTAGGAGCAGTGCCGTTACCGAGTTCGAGTAATTGTCTTGAAAATATGGCAGCTGTTGGATCGTTTTGAAGTTGAACTCTCATATTCGTTGTTAAATGAATTTTTTTTTACTGTGCTCCAAAGAGTTGAATATTTCAAGCAGACATGCAATTCATCAGCTGGTGTTGAGCGAGGTATCACTGGAAGCGTTTGCCTGAAGTCACCGGATAGTAACACCAATGCTCCACCAAATGGAACCTGATTATTTCGCAAGTCTTTCAATGTATGGTCTAATGCTTCCAATGACTTCTTATGAGCCATTGTACACTCATCCCATACAATGATTTTGCACGCCCGAAGAACCTTTCCCATTCCTGATGTTTTAGAAATGTTACATGTTGGGTTTTCTGTGAAGTGCATGTTTAGTGACAGTTTAAGAGCTGAATGCACTGTTCTACCTCCTTCCATCAACGTAGCAGCAATACCTGAAGCAGCAAGTGCTAACGCAATATGGCCGTTTGAACGGATTTTAGCTCGGAATTTCCCGTTTCCGTGGGAACTTCGGAATAGAGGTACTTATAAGTAGTTGAGAAAGAGGTTCAGAGAGAGCGCCACCATCGCGACGCTTCTGAGTCTATTTCTGCCACCCTCGGGAAATGCTCGGAATTTCCCGTTTCCGTGGGAACTTCGGAGTGAAATGTATATATAAACACTCTTATATAAAAATGCAACGTTGTGTAAAAATTTAAAGTCAATCCATCGACTACTTTTCGTGTTTCGGCCACAAACATACGGATACTGAATTTTTATATATATAGATATAACTTTTACATTATGATATACAATTTTGACAGACATTTAATTATCTCAGTAATACCAGCAAGATAGAAGTTGGAAATAATATAATATATATACTATAATTTGTTCCGTTCTCTATTCTTTTATATTCAGTAAACCTATTTTTTCCTGAAATTGTAAAGTACGAAGTATATTAAGGTACTTTTTGAATTAGAAAAAATAAAAATTGTAGGACTTATCTGTGTTAGTTTAATGAAAAATCATCGGTCCGTTTACAAGAAAATTCTCATAATACTGAGAAACCCATTCCGTAAATTTGCACTTCCGGTTAACCAATTTTCCCCAAGCTTGAAATTTTAGTAACAATTTAATGGATCATAATATTAGGTAGTGGGAGCACCATACTACGAGTATGCACTGAAGTGGCACTTTGCAGGAAGCCTAAACGTTGTAGCTCCGCCAGAACTCTTGAAAATACATTTTCTTAGACACTTTTTTCAAATGAAAGTGATAAGTATATATATATAATAATAATAATAATATACTTTATTCAAAAATACAAAAAACAATCAAATATACAACTGTTAATAAAACTAAAGTATATACGGCTTGGATAAGTATCCGTCAGCCGGAATTCAGTTCAGTATATTGGTCCATTTCTTTCCTTATGCCAGGCTAGTTTCCTCTGATAGACCCGAACTACGCATCAGTAGGGTTCTTTTCTTGAATTCCTTGGGAGCGTCACCTGCACCGTGGGGATATCACAACAATTTCCCGAAAGAAAATGAAAAACCCATCAATTTTCCACCCTACCTCATTTTCGGTGGGTTATAGTCTTTTGGTCTTCGACCGTGGATTGGAGTTGTTAATCATAACTCCCCACCTTTTTGACTTGTTCCTATCCTTGTAATTCAATCTGTAGGCGAGATAACCGGTAGGGCTCTGGCACTTGGGACAGGGCTGATGTAAGAGTATATCCGGGGAGCACAATGGGCCCTTGAGGCCTACGTGCATCTACATCCTTCGTAGATGGTCTCCGACCCTGTGATCTAGAATAGAATAGAATATTGGACCATCTCCAAGATCCTTTTAATACAACTGTGCAGGAAGTATTTACAAGAGCATATTTTGAACTTTGTTCCATTCAAGTTGTCTGGTAAACAAATGTTTTGTGATTGCTGTGTGAATTAGTTATTATTTCTTTCTCTCTCTGAACTTGCACAACAGTTTGTAGCTTTAAAACCCCAGAAGTAAACAAAATTTGTCTATTTCAAAATTAAATAACCCTGCGAATATTCGTTCAATAGTTTTTCGTTCAATAACCATTTTTCATGAAAAAAAAAAAAAATAAATTATAGAATTTGTTAAAAAAAAGTGTCCAATTCGAAAATAAGAAAATAGATTCGAAATCTGTTATTTCTTCTGGTTAAAATAAATAATTGATCACATACAATATTTAGAAACTTTGAAAAAATTAAGTAAAGGTATCATTTCTATTTTTTTCTTCCATCTTGCGTATTTTACAAGAAAAGGGGGTGGGTGGTGCATGTTATTAGTTTTCAGAAGCCGTTTTTGATAAAATCTCAAAAGGCGGGAAAAATGCAATAAACTTCCGGTTGATGGATTATGACCAACAGTGTGAAATGCGAAATGGGTACTTAATCATATTATTTAGTTTGAAAATAGAGTGATTTTGGTTTTGAAGTGTTTATTCAAATTCATTCACACACATACACACTCACACTCACTCTCTCACACACACACACACACCACTCACTCACTCACACACACACACACACACACACACACACACACATAGGGAGGGAGAGAGAGAGACCGCGACCAATCCACTGAAATTTTTTTCTTTCTAACTGAGTGGACTTCAAAACATTTTATTGAATACACATTTTTGATAATTTGACCCAGTTGCAGATACAGGAAGGAAGTGAAATATTATATATACTAGAAATTTTGTTTATTTAGCCCAATAAATATATAGAGGTTGAGGGTTACATTGTACTTAGCCTGCATGTAGTAGTGGAATAATTACATTGTAGTCCACAAGACACTGCCAACAATATCGAACAAACTTATTTAAATTTAATGTTGCATATCGCCCAGAACACCTTAATATAAATTTTTCCACAAATATAATAATATACAAAGTTCATTTTTGGGTGTTCTGCTAACTAGCCTAATTATCCACTGTTACAAGAGGACTGTTTATTAAAAATTACAGTTTAAAAAAAAATTGTCCATCAGAATTCTAAAAAAAAATGCCTGGGGGAGGGCCGAGTTCTACGCTGCCCCCCCTCCCATATAACTACCCTAAGGCTCGGTGCTTTCTCTATGCACTACGGCTTCCGGGAAGTATTCCATTTTTATCCCTTTATCGGGCAGTGAGCCGAAGAGGCTCATAGGGCGAGAAAATCTAAGGAGAGCACGGCTGGACTCTATAACCGGACATCCGCGTTGCTAACATGAGATGTGCGCTACCATTCGGTTATCTTGCCTCTTTTAATACACTAAAAGTGTAGTAGGAGAAACTCGTTTTGATTCTTTCATTTAATTATTTAATAATACAGGATGTAATTACTTTTTCAATTGGCCCAACTCAGCTAGGTAATGATTTTTACTTTCCCTCACACCTAGTGACAGGAAGTAGTGGCGATCGTGCCAGATTTTCAAAATTGAGTTTTCACTGGAAATACATGTTTTGTGAAGGACCCCGAGTGGAGACAAAAATGGTCTTAGGTGGACCCTATATGTATATGTTTGTTTGTATATGTGTTTTGTTTGTTTGTTTGTATGTATGTGTGAAATATCTTGAAAACAATAAGTCACAGGAAACTCAAACTTGATATACCTTTTAGGTGTTACCCATCTTACACGAAGGTTTCGGTCAAAATTCATCAACCGGAAGTACAACTTTACTGAAAAGTTTTTTTCCAGTTTCTTGCATTTCCCAAGAAAATGTTTTCAAATTTTTCTTTAAACTTGGTGTATTATTGGCGTATATAACACGATTCTATCCAAAAAACTCCAAGGTTGAACAAATTCGTTTTCTGCGATTATCTAATTAAAGATACCAAACAAGTTTCTTTGAACTTGGTAAACTAATTACTCACTAACTACTACTCATGTATTCTTATTTTCAATAAAACAATGGATTCTTTCCTCCAGTTTTTGCAAGATTTAAAACGGAAATGTTTTTTTCTTTTTAATATATAAAACTCTACTTTAGAAATAATACGAGGAATGTGTAGCTGCCTGCTAATTAGCCCCAGGTAACGTGAAAGTATTTCATTACTGTGAAGACTATCGCACAGTTCCAAGGCCTTTGTGAGAATTCTTTGGTTTCTATTGTTTTCTTTCTTTTTTTTTTTTTAAATATATTTATTCTGCCTCACCTATTTAAAAAGGATATGTCACAAATACAGGAAAGATTTGTCAGGCTTACCAATATAAAAAAAAAATCAGGTGTGAAACAGTCAAACGACTTTTTCTTACTGCAGTTTACATAGTTATAATTGACTAATTCTGTTCTGACATATAATTCTTAAGAGGTTTAGTTGTCGTCTTCAAGATACTTGAATGGAGAATCTAAACTTTATTAAAAGGTTCTTTTAAGGAAAATATTATCTCCTGCTCCCTCAAATTCTCCCTTATTAATTCTGTTGCAAAAGTTTCAAATAGAAGCGATGGGTCCCTGTAGATATAGACAGTATGTAAAGTTTACCGCCAGTGTTTTTATAGAAAATCGCAGAAAAGTGATAAAACTGTTCAGTAAAGTCCCACTTCCGGTAAACATATTTTCTTCACACTTGGAATTTTGGCGATATATTTAATTCTTATTAATAGTAGGTAGGTAATAGAATCGTGTAATAATTAAAGTAGCACTTTAGAGGAAAGCATAACACCCTCCCACCCCAAAAATCCCCCTTAAATGAGTTTTCCCGGAGAAATGTTTCAAATACAAGTTTTAGCTCTTTATGTGTGCAGTTGATATAACAAGTTTAAAGAAAATTGTTGTAGTCATTTTCAAGAAAATGGCAAAAAAGTAAAAAAAAAATCATTTTAGTAAAGTGATTAACCGATTTTGTCCGAAACCTTATTATCATATCAGGCCCCTGGTAGAAGCATACTTCTCCAATTATCAAGTTTGAACTTTCTGCGACTTTCCGTTTCTGAGTTATACTGATCACATACAGATCAATAGCTAAAAACTACGTTTTCGGACTCAGGAGACCTCGAAACGTGTATATCTGTGAAAACATTCATACGATAAATTAATGCAATTCTTATATTTGTAAATAACTTAATTTTCTTCTGACTAACAATTCTTTGCTAAATATAGTATATATATCAACCTTTCCCAAAAGCTCCTAAAATAATTTTTTTTTGCAATGGTTGAAATAATGTTACAATTATTCCACTAAAATCAGTGGCTAAAGTTCTATAATTTTTCTCACTAGTGTGTAAAAGTAGCATATTCAACTCTAATTAGCCCGACACCTAGCGGCAATATGCGAAAACAAGATCAAAACAAAGATCCCAGATACAGTAATTTGAGGTTATACCTAACGAAACAGGTTACAGAGAGTGGGATTATTTGACTTGAATTAAAATACATTGTCTGTATTTGCAACTTTTCACATTTTTTTTTTGTTCATATAAATTAAGAACCAATTTAATATGATTGCCGAAAAAATATAATATTTAATTCTAGAGAAAAGTTGTTAACAACTTTCTGGAAAAAAATCTGAAATTCGAGTGTGAAAAGTGGCCCTTTTCTCTCTTGTCAAATAAGTATGTTGAAAAAGTTTCTAACAGAAGTGATAAGTGTTCAACTGAGCGTCTCCAAATCTAAAGCGGCGGCCCGCTAGTATCATAATCGATAAGTGTTCAAATGAGCAGTTAATCTAAAGCGGCGGCCCGCTAGTATCATAATCGATGTCTTCAAATGAGCAGTTAATCTAAAGCGGCGGCCCGCTAGTATCATAATCGATGTCTTCAAATGAGCAGTTAATCTAAAGCAGCCCGCTAGTATCATAATCGATAAGTGTTCAAATGAGCAGTTAATCTAAAGCGGCGACCCGCTAGTATCATAATCGATAAAATCACGGAAAACTAAAACAAAAGGTAGGAAATTCACACTTCCGGTCAATCAATTTTCTTCAATCCTTTAAAATCAGTTTTCTCGAGAAAATAATTTGATAACAAAAGTGATGAGGTATTTGATTGATTAGTTGTTACAATATCAATTTTAAAGAAAGCTATTGGTGTTATTATTGAACAAATTACTGAAAACAAAAATAAATTTATAAAAATACTCGCTTCCGATGAATCACTTTTCTTTAAATTTCGATTTAGCAACATATTTAATTTTCATTAACCTTATGCGGGTGAAAGATCTGTGCAATATTTTGAAATAATACATTAGGGGAACAGCCTAAAGTCACCACCTCCCAATCCTCTAAAATGATTTTTCCTACAAAAAATATTTAAAATAAAAGGGATACTAAGTCTGTTCACATTATTAGATTTGAAGAAATCTGTGCATGATTAAAAAAAAAAAAAAACAAGTCAAGTGAAACTTCCGGTAGAGTAATTTTGACCAATAACTTTCTGTCACACCCTATGGTAATATCCTAACGGAAACATTAAGTTAAAACTTCCTGCATCTTTTCATTTTGGCAATATTTTATCCGTACGCGCTTATAAATTGCTAAAAAAAAAATTCTTTGAGGGGGGTTACGAACATACAACAAATTTAATCGATGAATAAAAAAACACTACAATTTTAATGAAGGCATAGAATTTTATTTAGTATTTTTTCTAACTACAATTTATTTTATAATATAGTAATTAATTCGCATATGTTTAATATATCTATAATATATTAAAATAAAAAGTAACCATATGGTTTCAATTAACATAACACTACTACCAACATAACATTTGCAATGACAACAAGAGACATTGTTAGCAGAGCACGAAGTGCTCAGTGATACCTAAAGGCAAAATGGTAAAACTAAAGCACTGAATGTTCTAACACCATTTGGAAATTTCTTTGGCGTTCTGATATTTCTCCCAAACTTGGTCCAAACATCTTTCTGTTCGACTTCGTGTTTCACTTCTATAACTTCCCTCTCATCTTTCGGAGAAGTAGCAATCTACAATCAGGATTGACCCAAGAATTATACCATTACTCGAACAACCCTTACTTCTCCATCCCTTCCTGGGATAAGTTCTACTACTTTCCCAACCGGCCAGTCTAATATTTCAGAATTCTCGCAGCTAATCAATACAATTTCTCCTACTGATATAGGCGATATTCTTGCATTCGTCTTTTCTGCTTCATTTGTTCTATACTTGAGCCGTCTTTTAAAAGTTTCTGTACCAATTTTATCATAATCGGCGAACTTCCTCCCATAATGTCTTGAATAAATATTGCAGGTGTGAGCGGAGTCAAATCTTCAGGGTTCTCAGATAAATAGATATAAATCTCGAGTATAATTACTTCTTCACAGTTATATAAGACAGTGACGTAAGTCTTCATATCCCACTAAACTCCTTTCTAGAACCTATGTTAGAAGCCTTAGAAGCCAACTAGACGCTCCCACCAAGGAGCGGAAGGTGGAATAAATTTCCACTCAATTTTGTGCGCAGAACTGTAAGTAGAAATGAGTTTCCAATCAAGTTTGTCAAAAGAATTGCAGCTCCAACAATATTTAGGCCATTGCCACTCTAAATCACTGCTGGTCTTCTAAGCCACATGCCTTCTAAGCCCTTGAAGGAAAAGATTCTGTCGAGGGCGAACTTATCAACTCAGAATGTACAGCAGTATAAACGGCGCAGGTGAATAGAATATCCAACACTTTTAATTTCCTGTAAGATATAATGGGGCAGTGAGGTCTGTCCCTGTTACTTACTGTACTAAATGCTGCAGGATTCCTAGTACTCTGAGGTAGCTGCAGGACTGCCTCACTCTTTTTGCATCATGTCTTCTGCAAGCCACACAATATCTACAAAAAGCTTGTGTATAATATTCTCTATAAGCAAGTATATGATCTTTGTAATCGTGAATCCAAGATAATCCGAACTGGCCGCTATTCATTAGGGCTCTTGATAAACATAATTAGTGTTAGTCTCCCACTGTAGATGACAATGTATTGTCTACACTCTTGTTAGTTTCAATCGCTGTATCCTCCTCATTTTCAGTGGAAGATGGTTTTCCACATTCTTATTGCTTAAATCAGGGCACAAAATCATCACATGTTTTCTGCCACATAAAATGCAGCAAACACGGTTCTTATACTTATTGCCCCCCTTTTAAACATTTGACTTAAGAGCTGATTTTGTGTATGTGACATGTCCCTTATCTTGAACATTCTATAGCCCTGTGGTTAGAATTACTACCTCTCTTCAGATTTCGCAGCTTAATCTGAAGCTTATGCTCTTTTCTTCACGCCCTCTGCAGCGTTGGAATTACCTTTTTGTGTTGGATTACCAGATTCCTACTAAAACTGGCCAAAGCTATAGTAATTCTCTCTTCATTCTCTACGTGTAGCCGTAAGAAGTTCATCAGGCGCTCCAGTTTTTGTTTTGGAGTATGTGAGAGTTTGCCCTTCCTTATCCAGACTCAGTGAGCGATGACGTTGCTATGTTGTTAACAATTCTTTTGGAAGGCAAGACTCCACCAACAGAAAGAGAATTGCACAAGCATCCGTGTTTTCTCTAGTGCTTGTAAATATTCTAACGTATCCAATAACACTACAAAATCTTTTTCTTGAGAAGGCTCTGGGCGCCAATGACCATAGATGTTGACGCGCCTTAAATTAAAAAAAACTACTAAATCTTTGCTAGAAACACCTTTATTCAGAACCAAACTTAACAGTTCTGTAACACAGATCTCAGCTATAAGGTCTTTGCGCCCAAAACTAGTTTTAATAACTTTAGGACAGTTATTTCTACTAGGAAGATAACTTTCTATTACCATTCTTGCCCCAGACCCTTCAACGTTGCCTGAATTAAATATTTTAATTTTCAGCTGGATCTCTCTGCTTGCATCCCTGTCAATTTTTCCAAACTGTTCCCAAAACTGAACCCATTCTTTTGAATCGCCTCCAAACATCTTAAATTCCACTTGTGGCAATTTAAATTTTCTTTTCTTTTCGTGATCGCTGGGATCTTATTGGGCTCTGTCTTTAATTCATAATTTGTTAATATTAAGTATTTATACTTACTGGTTACTTCTTCAATTGAAAGTTCTTTTTCCAATTCTCCTAGTAAAAATTTACTTATGGTGGTCGCTTCAGTGTAGTGTATGGTAATGCACTTAGTGGGATCTGCATATAATTATTTTAAGGATTTTCAGTAATCTCATTTACGGGTGCTCCGCCCCCTGTACCCTTCGAAAACCCTTAGTCCAAAAAATATCACTGTTCTATTTTCGCGCGGTTTTCCAATGTCTCATTTTTTGCTCTCAGTTTTCCAATAAGATTTCTGTTTCTTTAACTAGAGAACTAATCACAGAAAACTTCCTGCAACTGGTCCAACTCAGCTTTCAATTTTCCAAATCCTTTTTCTCTTTCTCCAACTCAGCTTCTAACTCATTACATGTTTTTTCTTACGCCATGGCATCGGCTGCTCAGCCATTCTACGTGGCGCGCACATATAAAATTTTCGGCTGCGCTGGCAACCAAAGAAGTTCGTTTAGTTGGATATCCACGGTGCACGTGAGAACATTCGGACGCGAACAATTTCACCCCCAAAATTTTCATAGAATACAGTTCTTTTATTCCTTTTTCTCTTTTGTTTAATTTTTTCATTTTATTATAAGTCCTGTTTCGGTCTAAAATTGTATAATGAGTAATTCATTCGCATAATATGTTTAATTTGTTTAAAATACAAAAATAGCCATATGGTTTCAATACAAAAAAGGACCTCAAAAAATGTATTTGCGGTGAAATCTCAGTTTGGCCAATTGAACACGATCACAAAACTTCCTGTTACCAGCAGTAAGAGAAAGTTAGAAAATCTGGCGTGAAACCAGTTCTCAAAATTAAATGGACAAATTTTATAATTAGTGTACCAAATTTACTGAAATTCGTCGAAAACTGCAAAAACTGTTCAGTAAAAGGCACTTCCGGTTTACTAATTGCCTTGAAACTCGGAATTTTGGCTATCTATTTATTCCTAATTAGGTTTGTTTGGATGATAGAATTGTAGCATTTTAGAGGAAGCCGTAACCCCACCTCTCCTCCAACTTTATCAACTATGATAGCACTTTAGAGAAACGCATAACCCTACCCGCCCTTAAATGAATTTTCCCAGAAAAATGTTTTAAATAAAAGTTGCAGATCTTTATATATGTAGTTTATGTAGGAAGTTTTAAGAAAATAGTCGGAGCCATTTTTTAGAAAATCGCGGAAAAGTAAAAAAATCATTTAGTAAAGTGGTAAAGCACTTCCGGTCATCCGATTTTTTCCACACTCGGAATTTCAAAAACTATTTAATTCTAATTAACATTATTTAGATGATAGAATTGTCTAATAAAGTGAAATAGCATTTTATAGGAAGCCGTAACCCCACCTCTCCTCCAAAAGTACCCTTAAATGAATTTTTCCGGAGAAATGTTTCAAATAAAAGTTATAACTCTTTGTATATATGAGTACCAAGTTTCAAGAAAGCTGTTGGAGCCTTTTTGAGAAAATCGCAAAACAACTATTAAAGTGGTACTTCTGGATGGGGAATTTTGACAGACAACGTACTGTCAGATCCCATGTGATACCTAAACGGAATATCAAGTTTCAACTTTCTACGGTTTTTCGTTATTGAGCTATGCTGTTTACATACACACACACACACACATACAGAGAGAGAGAGAGAGTGATAAAACCACTTTTTCTGACTCAAAACGGACATTTCCGGTGAAAACTTGACCGGTATCGAAAATTTGACACAATTACAATACTTCCACTTGTAAGAGAAAGTAAAAATCAAATATCTGTATGACAAAACTCCTATCGTGTTATAAAATCAGCTGCTTGAAGAAAATTTAAACAAATAAACTATATTATTCCCTAAATTTCCTTAATGAAATAATATTTCATTGTAAAAATTATTGTTTTTAATAATGTCCTTTCAGTGATGGTGTGTGAGTAAGAATGCGGAATGGAAACAGAAAGTTTGTGTCCGGCATTTCTGTAATTTGATCAAGCATTGGTTTTGCACATTTGTTAGAGGTTATATATAAATCTATATTTATGAAAAAGTAAAATGTGCCCAAGAACTTTAATTTTAATAAAATATGAAAACAAAAATCACTTCATATTAAAATACTGTAATCAATTTCCTTGTAATTCTAATACGGCTTTTGTCCAGAGAAACATTTGCCTCCATCATCTCTATATTTTTTGGGGAAACTGAATAAAAAATAAGTATGAAGAAATGTGTCTGTAATTATTATATTGATTACAAATCATATGTACATCCGATTTATTTATTTATTTTTATAATAAATAATAGTTTAGAATAGTTTGTAGTAAAACGCAATGTTCTTTAAACTCAGCTTTAAATTTTTTTCTGACTACAGTATAGTTAGCACTTGTACTATTTTAAAAAAAAAATAATTCTTTATAGGAATGCCCGAAAATTGGGAGATGGAACAAAGGAGGTTCTCTATAGCCGGCGGAGATGAAAGGTTACCACCGCCTTCTAGAGGCATGGTACCTTCTACTTCGGAGGATCTACACGCTTGGTCTATATATAGGTAATTAAGTAATTAGTTACTTAATAACTTTATATGTGTATTTAACAAATTATTATTAATATTGAACCATGTGGAAAAATAATTAAGACATTTTCCTTAATATGTAATTTTGTCTGTCCGTTGAATGATATTTCAATATTCAGTTGTGTATCGACATAAACCATTAATCAATCATTTTGACCACTAATTTTAAATAATAGTGGTTATAAAAAGTAATGTAATGGGCTGTGGCTATATGGAACGATGTCACCTATCTTCGTCGTCACATTCCAAAAAAATTGTATTGTCTCTTCCAAACAAAAGGAATGCTATCTATTCAGGTACAGCTGTGAAATAATAGTCCATTTTGTCATACAGTAGTCGTCAGAAGATAAAAACTAAGTTTACGGTACTTTTAACATTCACCCTTACTCCCTTCCCCTCTTGGCATTCTTATTTTTTGTCGGAATATTTACTTTTTGGTTAGTGTATCTGATTGCTATGATCAGATTTACTTGAGTGCATCGCATATTCGAAATATTTGTTGATAGGAAATTATTTTATATCCATTGCAATGTACAGTTTTTCTAGTAAGTAATTTTCAGTTAACGGTTTTAAATGATTTTTTTTTGTTCGCAAGTTAAATAGTTAGCCATAGATGGGGTCTATTGGAAACTGACATTTAGACTTGAGATGGTCGGGTACCGTTTTTTATTCTTCAGATTTTCATTTCAGGGACTTTTTTACGTTCTCTTAATACTTAATACATGTTTCAAGTCTCTTGAGTAAGAATTTTTAATGAATGCAGTCTCTTTTTCTCAAACCGAAGTTTTGCTAGGAACCACAATTTGATATCCCGTGTCTATCACCGGGTGTGGAATACCGACACAAAAGTTTTCCGCTAGAAGTGAGACTTTAGTAAATAATAATTACCTTTTGTTTACTTTTTTTTGAGCGTGAGAGGGAAAAGTTATTTTTTTCCCCAGTTTTTGGGAAAGTGGCTTATGCTACATCTTAGTGGCAATCTAATCTAATCTCGTAAATAAATAATTTTTGTATAACTTTATATTTAAGTTGATTTTAGCATCATTAATTAGATTTTTAGTTAGTTTCGTTTTTTGAAGTTCTCCCAACCAGTCATTTAGCATAAACAGAATTTTCATTGTCACTCGCTGTACTCATTAGAGGTTTTGCCGAAGTTGTTCGTTTGCGTGGTTGGTTTCAGCGTATCCACAGAAGGAAACTCACCAGTACTCCATGTCTTCCACCTGCATATTCTTATTATTATCTGCAGCCGTGTAATTGTATAAGGGGAGCTCAGCATAATAACATGCACAATACGCACGGTGACACCACCAGCGCTTAAAAAGTACACTTCGGCTTGCAGAGGTGTAACTACTTGCGTTCACTGTACTTAGACACACATCCACTCAATTTACAACAATGTACTCTGCAGTGTATATACTGTGAATATGAACTTGTTGTTCCCCAAGATCTCTGAAGAGGTGGCCAACATTTTTTTCCACAGGTAATAGAAAGACGGATGAATGAAATTCTCTTGGCGCAACAGCTCATCATGGGCCACTCTTTTGCAAGCGGCGATGAATATTAAGATACCCATTTTCACCCACTTCGCGGTTACATAGCCATGTTCGAGACGTTCACTACTATGGACACTGCTTCTAAATTTCCCAAATTAGTTAATCTGAATTCAAGATGTTCGGGCATTTGGGTATAAAGCCATATCTACTGCAACCTAGAAGATCTGTTTTGACTCCCTGGAGTTTCAGTAATTTGTAACGTGGAATGTAAAGTCGTCATGTTTTTGTTGGTGAGTTAGAAGTATGCTGTCTAGTGGCGCCATTGTGTTAGTTCTGACCGGTTTTGGATTCTCATTCAACGTCAAGAGTACAGCTATATAGTTTGTGTAGAAAATTGACTTCAGCTTTATGTTTCTTGTCACGTACACGCACCACAGTCAACGACAGAAACCTAAAGTTGAAGTCTACTCTCTACACAAACTTGATAGCTGACAAATTAGAATCCGAAAACTGCCAGAACTAACAAAATGTTAACCTGTATTGTGGATCCAACAACTTAAAAGTGAGCTTTGTGTTTGGTGGAACTTCGGAGAAGTTTTACATTTTGAGCTTCTCTGAACTTACTCAAGAGCTAGATAGCAAGCTACCTCTTTTTAATTAACCGAAATAATGATTTTATGGAAACGGTCCTGTCCATCGTTGATGTTTAACTCAAGTAAAACTAGCAGATTTGCAAGGAGTAAGCATTTTGCCGTAGCCTGCCTATACAGCCCAATGTTACAACATCGGGCTGAAAAGACGATTTCGGTCTTTTTCGATCTAAAGGTCATTTTTTCAGAGCAGGCACTTTGAAAATTATGAAGTAGTGCGATTGGGATGCGAGGAATATTTGCCACAAAACCAAAGCACTTCTTTACACCTCTTTACCAAATTGAAATGCTTACATAAAATGATAGAAAACGAGGGTTTATATTATGAAGAATAAGATCCAAATGAGCGTTATAATTTATGTCTACATAGAAATAGTATTTATGCACAATAACTTTAATTTGAATTTTTTTTATAGGCAAAATCTGAATTCAGATTTTACTGATTCAGCTCTAGGTAGTTCTGAAAAATCTCCATTACCTTATGGAAACTTCCAGTTGCGAGAATCCACAGTGCAATCTATATTAAATCATCCCAGATATGGACCAAAGTAAGTGTTTATTAGTTTTAGGTAAAAAGAAAAAGTTATATAATTGCATCCGTTCATATTGTATTCAATGAATGAATGCTTTTTTAAACTACATTGCAGTTGCAGATGCAATTTTTATAAAGTAAAAGGTTTTTTTTTGTTACTATAATAATAGGAACAATGCCCTTGACACGATTAACATCATACAAGTTCACTGTAGTATTAACAATCTACTAGTTTTATTTTGTTAGTTATATGAATTGTTAGTTGGGTTTGTTCATTATGTCCCACAATTCTATAAAAATAGGGAATCCTCAAGTAATAGGGTTCATTAAGTAAAGTTTTCACTTCATGCCAAAATGGATTGCTGTTGCATTATTGCATCTCATCATCAGAAAGCTTTCATTACGTAAGTTAACCATATTTTCCTTGGTTCATTTCATATTTAGCTAACAAAATTCTACTTTGAAACTTGTCTGTCAAACAGTAAGCAAAACGTTTACCCAAGTTTTCAATTTGAAACTTGAAAGGAAATCTTGGCCGTTTATATGTTCAAATCAATTTTGCAATTTTTTTTATCCAGGTCGCCTTTAGGAGCAAATATGTACGCCTATCTAAAGTTTGGTTTACCAAGGGTATTTCCACCAAACCAAGGTCGCGGTACTTCTAGCGGTTATAATTCATCCGAAGAAGGAGGTGTACAGAAGAAAAATCTACGAAGTCGAAGTGAAGCAGATTTTACAAACCTGCATTATCATCATCCGGTATGTAGCTGAGTTTCATTGAGAGCTTTATCTTCTAACAATTTTAATTAGGGCGAAAAACTTAAATTTTTACTTTTATTTCTGTATGAAGAATAGTTTGTAACCAAAATATTATAAAAAATAAAATTAGCAGTAAGCATGAAAATTAATAACATTCCGTTTCCTCTTATCATGGGCTCCAATTTTAATGAAGTGGGCCCCATTTCGCTCAAGTTTTACTGAACTTTACTGAATTTTTTACTTTCTTGATAAGAGGAATATTGCGATCATGTGACATTTTCGAAATTGAGTTTTCATCGGAAATACGTTTTGAGGTAGATACCCTGAGGACGAAAATAAGGGGTTAGGTGAACGAAATAGTTTGAAATTTGTTATTACGTTGAGGTATTACCTCCGCATCGAACTAACACAGAGATTTCGGTTGAAATGCGTCAACCGGAAGTGCGACTTTACTGAATTTTTTTTTGTTCAGTTTTTCACGATTTTCTCGAAAAGAGTTTCAACTATTTTCTTTAAACTTCTTATCCTATCTATGCCTGCAAGGGATACCTGTTGCCTGCAGTTTCTTGGGGAGTAGCGACCCCACGGGTTACCAGTTCAATATTCCATGCACTTCGTTAGAACTGTACACAATACACTTAAACTACATATACTCTATCCTTTACAGACAAGGACAAACACAGTAAACAAACTAGGGTCTCCGTGCCTAGTTAATTGGCGTAAGCCAAGGGAGAAGGAAGGGATTAGCTCAGTGGTAGCACGCTGGACAAGCAAATCGGAGATCTCGCGTTCGAATCCAGCGTGCGCCCTTAGATTTTCTCTTCCTAGGATCCTCTACAGGTCACTGTACGATGATGGGCAAAGTTCTCTGCAGGTAGAGCACTGCTTGGAGACCGGCAGTGCACGAATTAGACTCCGAGGGACACAGTAGATCTTTCAGGTCACAATCATATCCTCTTTAAAATAATAATCTAATCTATATCTATATTCATAAATGCCCGTCTCTTTTGTTTATAACGAGTTCCTCTAAAGAACCACTTCAGTAAAATGTATATTCCTACCATCTACATAACATTATATAAATCCATATGATAGAAGCAGTACTAGAATTCAAATTTGAAGTAAACTTCGGTTAACCAGAAGTTCGATTTTTAGATTAGGTTGTTATAGGGGATTAGTGTACTGCCGTCCTACAAGTAGTGTTCTCTAGCTACAGACTACATTGCTCATCACCGTCAGTGAGTTGTAGAGGCTCCTTGAAAGAGAACATCTAAGATTAGCATGCTGGATTCAAACTCGGGACCTCCGCGCTGCTAGTCCAGCGCGCTACCACTGAGCTAATCCATTTCTTCTCCCTTGGCTTACGCCATTTAACTAGGGACGGAGACCCTGGTTTGTGTACTTTGTTTGTCCTTGTCTGTAAAAGGTAGTGTATGTAGTTCAAGTGTATTGTGTACTGTTCTGACGAAGTGCATGGAGTACTGAGCTGTGATAACTCATGGGGACGCTACTTCCCAAGTAACTGCATGCATCAGATACCATTGAGGGCAAAGTGCGACTTTACCGAATAGGTTTTTGAATTTTCTCGAAAATGACTTTAATGATTTCAGTTTGAGTAATGCGTTGTTTGTTCAATATGGCATCTCTTTTGGACTAAAGCGAAATCCGGAAGTGCGCTTTTTTTCTAGGAAAAAATTATTTTTAATATATTTTGGGAGAACCGTACTCCTTTACGTTGTTGTATTTAGTATCATGATTCAGACGGGAATCTTAATATGTTTACCTAAAACCGGATTTGAAGAAGATTGGCTGGGTTCCTGGGAAACTTTGTTTTCCTCTGTAATGCCTCATCATTAGTGTTGCAATTCAGTATGGCGAGATTTTACGAAACTAAACATCAATAAAAATAGCGAATTTTGAATATTGTCAAACAAAACTTTTAAGAATGTAATAAGAGAAAGTTTTTTCCTCTGACGATAGTTTTCCTCTTTAAAGTTTCAACAGGTCTTATAATTCTTCAACAAATTTAAATAAGAAAGTTAAATGTGAGTAAAAATCCTAAATGTGAGAAAGAAAAGTGGTTTGCCGCACTTAACTCTGCTTGTGAGAATTTCTTTTATATTTTTCTTTGAACTTGGTATAATACTGCAATAATATATCTTGCAGGTCGTACTGAAGTTGTGGCTTAATAGCCATGAAAATTGATTTTAATTAAATACTTTCTGAGCAACTACAATATAGGGCAATACTCTAGAAATAATGTAAAGTTACTCTTCAATGTAATGTAAAGTTTCATACCATATATAATTTGAAGGATAGGTAGATATGCATAGCACTCAGAGTTATAAAAATAATTAATATTTTTTATGCCGTTCAGGTTTCTACATTGGGTGCTAACGGTGGTAAGAGTCTTTCCCAAGCAGATCTTCTATCAACGGAGACACTAATGAGACAGGCTGCAGCTAGCCAGCGTAGATCATTGCACGATCTCCGGCATACTGATTATCTTCACGATATCATGTTGCCCAGCAGAAGCGGCGGAGGTGATCCGATGCTGCCTCATCATCATTTGATGCCACCACATCACCATCATCCGCCTGGTCCAGTCAGACATAGGGTCTCTCAGCAGTCACAGTTAGTACTTTTTATCTCAACTTTTTTTTCTTTTTTATTTTACACCAGCTTGTACTTAATAAAATAATAATTATTATAATAAGAAGTTTAATAACTATTTTTCAGAAGACTTCGGAGAACATCGGCAGGCGTTGCACCGGCTAGTGCTGTCTCATCTCCAGAACCTTTTTCATTTTCAATGTTACATCCCCAACAATACACAGGATTATATCCTCATTTACAGGTAATTTATTTTATTTCCGCAAAAAAAAAAATTATAGTAGTATTTGTTTGACTCTGTGAGAGTGTGAGTAAAATACTCACACTACTTTCTCTTACTGCAGTGTCCATTGTTCATCATTATGGGCAAATTTTCTTCTATATGAGATCCCCCCTCCCTACCAAACCTTTTTAAAATGAACTTTCTCGGAAAAAGTTTCAAACAAAACTGATAGATCTCTCTGTATTCACAGTTAGTGTTGTAGCAAATTTAATGAAATCGTCGTTGTTACTTTCTCTTATAGTAAGAAGTATTGTAATCGTGTCAAATTTTCGATATCCAGTTTTCACCGGAAATATCCAGAAAAGTCCCCTGAGTCCAGAAAAGTGGTTTTTAGCAAATGGACGTGTGTGTGTGTGTATGTATATATGTGAACAGCATAGCCCAAAAACGAAAAACCGTATAAAGTTGAAACTTGATATTCCGTTTAGATATCACCATGGCATCTGACAGTGGGTCATCTGTCAAATTCCTCAACCGGAAGTACCACTTTACTTTTTTTTTTTTTTGCGTTTTTCTCAAAAATGGCTCCGACGATTTTCTTTAAACTTGTTATATGAACTAGACATATAAAGATCTACAACTTTTATTTAAAACATTTCTCTGGGAAAATTCATTTAAGGTGGAGGGGTGTGGTTTTGTTTTTCTCTAAAGTGATGTCATAGTTAATTATACAACTATCATCCAAACAAAATTAATTAGAAATAAATAGGTGGCCAAAATTCCGAGGATCAAGAAAATTAGTAAACCGGAAGTGCGCTTTTACTGGACACTTTTTTCAGTTTTCGACAAATTCCATTAAATTTGGTACACAAACTATAAAATTTGTCAATTATAATTTGAGAACTGGAGTAAAAGAAAGTTGTGTGAGTGGTTCACACCAAATTTTTTTTATAGAGAAAATCGCAAAAATTGAAGAAACAGTTCAGTAAAAATGCACATCCAGTCTACATATTTTCTTCAAACACGGAATTTTGGCAATATATTTAATTCTAATTAATACTATATACTTAATAGAATTGTATAATAAATTAAAATAACACCAGAGCAAAATATAAACCTACCTCCTCCCCAAAAAGCCCCTTTAAATGAATTTTTCTGGAGAATTGTTTCAAATAAAAGTTGTAACGAAAATCGTTCGAGCCGTTTTCGGACCTCTTTCTCTCCAGTGCGAAGTACTTAGATAAGTCAAATACCAGCTGCTTTAAGACCAGTTAACTATAGCGGATGTTTCCAGATATCTGTAATGTACACAAATCATTTGACTGTTGAAAAGATAGTGAGATAGCAATTCACTGACGCGGCCTCAACCTGGAAAGTGTTTTTCAGGAAAATGGCCGCGGAAACTTAAAAGATCATAGTGGAAGAATTGATAGTTTTACACAACCGAATGCAGTTCAATAAAAGTTTGCTTGTCTTGATCGATCTTATTTGGAAGGCCTTTGACAAAGAAAGTTCTTCGGTGATGACTTCTGTTTTATTTTTTTTTTATTTTTGGGTATTTATGTTATCAAGTTCATTAGTGACTTGAAATATTTGGCATATATACTTAAACATAATCCTGAAAATTCAGTTAGATTTTAGTATCAACTTCTTTCTACATATATTTGAGCTTATAGGAGTTTTGTCCTTTCTCAAGGTAAGAAACATGAACATCAGGAATAGAAAAGGTGAGCCGGTGATCAACAATCTTTCAATGGAAGTAAAAGCCGGTGAAATACTGTCCATCATGGCCACTAACAGTAGGTTGTTGAAGATCAGTTGAATGATTATTTTGCTTTAATTGATAAGAATCTCAAAAACTTGGTTTGTAGGTTGTACAGGAACAAGCCTGTTAGAAGCACTATCTGGTCGTCTTCCATATACTGGCCAAGTATCTATAAACGGACTGTCAGTATCGCCAAAAGATTTAAGAGCTAGAACGGCAATAGTGCATAAAGATACTATACTGCCTAGAGATCTACAGGTGCACAGTTGTATGAGATATTATGCGAGATTAAGGAGAGCACCAGGAACTAGGGGCAAACTACCAATGGACGATCAGGTTAAATGTTATTTTTGTTTAATTATAATTATTTATTTTGATAGTTATATATTCGAAATTGTAAAATAGAGGAATTTTTAGAAGTTAGATATTGTTAGGTTTTTACTTCCTCTTACTGTTGGTAAGAGAGGAAGTATTGTAATTGTGTTAGATTTTTGAAATCAGAAAGTTCAAATTTAATATTTCGTTGTAAGTTCTACCAGGGAACCGACGATAAATTAGATTTTTGTCAAAATAACCAACCGGAAGTACCAATTTACTGTATAAATTTTTGCATTCTTCTTAATCCTAGTAAGAGGAAGTATTGCGAACGTGTCAGTTTTTCGAAATTGAATTTTGCTGGGAATACATGTTTTGAAGTCCCCTGAGTAGGAAAAAATGTATGACTGTATTTGTTTGTGTGTATATAAACAGCATATATCAAAAACGAAAATTAGTCTGCCGATAAGAGAAAAGGTTTTGCTCAGTTCAGGATGTCTAAAGATCATCAATATTTTGCTTAGACCTCTGTTAAATATTGATGTGCTTATTCAATACCTATATATATGGCATTGCCATTGCTTATTGATTGTTTCATATTTTATTATAATAATTTTATTTAAGAAAATATAATTATGGGTTTAACCAATAAAATATCGCTATTGACTCCCAGATTCGTTGCTTAGTCATATAATAAGAATGATGACACTAGTCTGTCACCAATGTGGTTCATGCTTTAAAAGAAAATTGCTCATTAAAAAGTATAACATAGGTTGCCTTGGGCGAAGCATGGGTTCTTAAATGAATCAAAAAGCATGAAAGACGGATCGCCGCAATAGGTGGAAACACATTCCACCTAGGAACTATATTACCCTTTCTGCCAATGAGGGAAAAAGAGAGGCAAGCTTAAAGACTGTCAGTAATTATGTGACAATGCCTTCGCCTCAATCAGTTGGAATAATGTTTCGAATAAAAGTAATTATGGACCTTCTGCATATGTTTATAAAGATTAAATAAAATTTTAGTAGCCGTTTTCGAGAAAATCCAAACAAAACCAGAAATAATTAAATATTCCGTAATGTTACGTCACATTTCGTGTTGGTGGATTTTGATCGACACTTCCGATCTCTTGATGATCTCCATTATATCAAATTTGCACTTTCTACTAATTTTCATTTTAAAGAAATGTTTGCACCCAAACACATACACATATAAATTAAATACATAATTTATATATAATAATATTATCTATAATATATATATATATATATAATAGATTATATATATTAATATTATAATATATATAATTAATAATATATATATATAAATAATTAAAAAAAAATATTATTCTTAGTCAGAGGCCAAAAAAACATACAAGGCTTAATAGAAAAATCAATTTTGAAATTGACTAGTTCCTTAATACTTCCTATAAAAAATTAATTATTTTCTTTAGCGGTATGTGCTGGAATTCCTCAGATATTGGGCTGTGGGGGCCACAGGTATGTTTTCCAAAGCTTTTGGCCATTTTCAAAATCATCTTTTCCATAGTGTTGATGTATGTGTTCTAAATTATTATAGGCAGAGTTGCAGGTCGAATAGTTGTAATGTGTTTACAATCTCCAACCTTTAGCGGTATGTGCGATAAGGAGAGAGGAGGAGCTGTAGTTAAAACAAATTTTGTATAAATTATTCTTTCTCTGTGAACGCCTATACATTACCTGTCCTGTGCCCGCAAGGGGTATCTGCATGTAGTTACTTGGAGAGTAGCGACCCCACTTGTTACCACAGTTCAGCATGCCATGCACTTCGTCAGAACAGTACACAATACACTTAAACTACATACTCTCTACACTTTACAGACAAGGACGAACACAGTACACAAACTAGGGTCTCCGTCCCTATTTAATTGGCGTAAGCCAAGGGAGAAGGAAGGGATTAGCTCAGTAGTAGCACGCTGGACTAGCAACCCAATAAAGCTTTATTAGACTAACCATATTTTGGGATATCCCATTTTCTGATCCTCATCTCACGAGAGAAGATAGGTAGGTATTGTGATTCATTTGTTAGCAATTGAAAGAGAATTGTATGAAAAATTTTACTCATGCGGACCCGGGTTCGAATGTTAACCTTAGATTTTCTCTTCCTAGGAGCCTCTACAACTCACTGTACGGTGATGAGCAGTGTTGTCTGTAGCTAGAGATCACTGCTTGTAGGCCGGCAGTGAGCTGAGAAGGCTTCGGGGGGCACAGTAGATCTTTCATGTCGCAGTGCGATAATCCCCTACAACAATCTACATCTACCTGCCCTTGCCAATATTATTACCATTAGAACACTAATTCAAGAATGTCTAAACAAATTTTGAAGACTATAAATTATTGGAAATAGCGGCATTTCAAAGAATTGCAGCCCAGTTCTGCTATTTAGTAAAGGTTTTTTTATCCAAACTGATTGGGAAAAATTCTTCTAACCCTATATTTTGGCCAAAACTCAAGAGTGTTGTTATTAATAATAATAAGCGAATAGTTGGCGTTGCAGGTATCCATAGTGACGGAAGAATTAGGACTCAGTCCTGTACTAGCTACTCGAATATCCGAATTGACTCAGTCAGAGTATTGTCGCCTGTTGGTAGCCTTACAGTTGCTCTCAGATCCACAAATTCTTCTAATCGATGATGTCACACAACCAATGGACATATTTGATACATTCTTCCTGGTGGAATTCCTCAGATATTGGGCTGTGGGGGCCACAGGTATATTTTCATCTGTTTTTTGCCATCTTCAAAATAATTTTTTGCCATAATGTTGATTTATCGTATTTATCTTCTAAATTATATACAGGCGGAGTTGCAGGCCGAATAGTTGTAATGTGTTTACAACCTCCAACGTACGAGATACTTACCATGGTATCCAGAATGCTTATGCTCTCTGGCGGCGATACAATGTACCATGGGCCGTCAATGTCTCTGCAACATTATTTCACACCTGCACATTATCCTTGTCCTGCATTCAAAAATCCTGCAGATTATTATCGTAAGTACTTTTTATTAGGCTATGGCAGTTTGTAATATTTCTTAGTTTCAAGATGGCTCATTAAATAATGCTTGTCCGATATCTCAATTAGTGGATCTTGTAACTCTGGACGATCTTAGCGCTGAGGCTATGTTAGAATCCAGCCAGAGAGTGGATCAGTTGGGCAGTCTGTACAGAAGGAGGCAAGCGCTACTGTCTGAAACAAGTTCTTATACTTTGCCCAATCCTTTTAAAACGCCACCATTCTACAAAGTGGCCTTCACACTTCTGTTGTAAGTAATAAACTTTATGGGCAGTTAATAATTCCATTATTTTTTCAATAAACTAGAATTGATATTTCTAACAGCTCCTGGTAGGTAATTTAGCTAGAGTATTTAATGTAGATCTATGTTTATTCTATAATTGATTAGAATATATCTTTATTTTCAGAAGGGACACGTTATATTCACTTCCGGTCAGTTTTACTCGATGGATAGCTAGAGTAATAATTTCTGCGGTAATATCTGTAGTGATAGGAGCTATATTTTGGGATATCCCATCTTCTGATCCTCATCTCACGAGAGAAGATAGGTAGGTATTGTGATTAATTTATTAGCAATTGAACGAGAATTGTATGAAAAATTTTACTCATGCGTTAGTACTACATTTGTTTTGCAACAGTCATAGATATCAAGAGGAAGTGACAAATAAAACCATATTCAGGGACCAAAGTAGAGGATGTGTATGTGGCTCCCATGGCTGTCACAGTTTTATATAGAATGTAGTTGTATATAAGTGTGTATATATATAAACATACGTTTTATATAAAATGTTATATATATATATCTGTGGCTTGGTACAAAGTACCAATGTAAATATTTCTGTTATTGAGATATTTGAAGTTGAAAATGGAGGTTAGAATTAACTATTTGTACATAACAATCAGTACAAAATTTCGTCACTCCAAATTAAGTACCTATTGAAATAATTTCGAATGCGAAATATAGAGTGTTTTTGTCGGAAAAGTTTTGATAGTAATGGAAAAGCTTCTGATATTGGCTCTTTTACTATAATTTTTTTTTTAGCCATAGGCAACAAAACAAACTTAATTATCTTTTTATATTTTTATGAATTTATTTATTTTTTTATTATTATTTGTACAAACAATGAAACAAGACAATTTTATAATTACATTCTAACAAAAATAATTTGATTATTCTTTTTCACTTCTCTCATTCAGGTAACATATCTTACTTTTCTTCGCTGTTTGATAAAGACATAAAATGTCTTGCTAGTGTCGTTGAGATATGAAGATACAAATTTCAGATCTTGCGGAGGCAAATAAAGCCATATTTCTTTTTCTTTTTCCGGAGACAAAGGAATGGGGAATTTATTAATGGGAGTTAATTTTGAGAAGGAAGATTTGGATAAGCTTCTTTGGTGTCTTGCTTAATTACAGAATGTGGAAAGGCTCTTCTTTTTTAAATGAATTCTTGTACCCGGTGAACAAGGTGTGTATTGGATCCGTTTGATGTTCACCCACTCCACACTTTGTCCGGAGGTGTTAATTTTGCGATTTTAACAGTTTATGGAAAAGTCATAAACTGTGACTGTTCCATCTCTATGATGTGAATAGGTGGATTTTTAGGGACTAGTCTCCTCTTGTTAATTCAATTGTTGCTGTTACAGTTTGCAACTTTTTCAATTTCCGCGTGAATGCAGTCAGCTTCCATATGAGTGTGACCGGGCTCATTGAAACTTACGATTTTATAATAGAAGATTTTTGGTGTTTTTGATTTCACAAAATAAATTCAACATCATCAAGGTAAATAAATATTTCTTGCCCTGGGCAGTAATCTTTGAACATAAGCACCTCATGGCAGTTGTTTGGCAGAGATAGCAGAAACATTCGTATACAGGAAGCTATTTCTTGCCCGCCTCTAGCAGCTACGGTTTCATTCCATAGATAGCAACGGGCAATTTTTACGCCTTTTGTAGAACGATACACTGTTAAATTGTAGGTCCATAAAGATCTTTTGTAAAAAGTCACATTATTTTGCAAGCGTGGTTAATTTAATGGCGTGGCTAATATTTTTGTAAATCAAAAGATTTAAAAGTTATATTCTTGTCTTCCTTACTGAGGTTCTTATCTGTTCTTTTTTCCATATAAGCTTCTTCAGCTATTCTTAAATTATATCCATGCTCTTGCTTTATTTCTGCTCATGTTCTGCAGTATTACTCATTAAGTGGTATTTTTCGCATTTAGAGCGTATCCGATGCTGGCCGATGAAAACTCAGGTTAAAATTTTCATTGAATACTTTGCGATAAAATGATTCACATCCAGGTTGTATTTGCTTCTCCTCTCAGTATTTTTTATACATTTTTGATATACTTAAATCATAACTTAAGTATTTCTTATCGGAACGGGAACGGTAATAGTGGCTTTTATATGCTGGAAATAATCCAATGTGGTTCTTAGTAAGCCCAATTCGATCTGGGCTTATTTTCTTCTGGTTGCCATCTGGCCTCGCTTGTCGTCAAGACATATTCCACTATCTGACAGTCTTTTCTTACCAGCTTTTCCTTATCTTCCCAAGTTTTATATCTAGAGTGTTTAGGAACATCAACTGGCAGATTCTGTTTCCATTATTGTCAGATAAGAAATACTTCTTAGTAAAATTTCGACGACTTTTTGATTTATCAGGATTCGTAATCCTTTGTACCACTTTATCTGCTTCTTCAGTTCCCTGCGCAATAAATTGATTCTGTAATTGCTCGATAATTTGTAAGATTCTTGGAAAATTTTATTTCTTTGGTCTTCATTAATCTTCATAGAACAGTTGCGCCTACTTGAGCAGAGAGCTTTCAACGCTTTGGCAGGAACAGTTTCGCCAGCAGTAGATATGTATTTCAAGCCTTGAGTTTTTGCTGCCTTTCGAATATTTCTTTCCCATTTGGAAGTATCGCGCTTCCGTTTTCGAGTAATTTCTTCTTCTTTCTGCTTTTTCCTCCCTCTACATACTTTTTTCGCTTTCTCTCCTTTCCCAGTTCTTTGCTTTTTTGTGAGCACCGATATTTGTTTTTCCTTAATATTTTTTTCAGATATATGAGAATCTGAGGAAATATGACTATGGTGTGGTCCTCACAGTATTCTTTATGCATTCTATACATTTTTGATATACTTAAATCAGAATTTAAGTATTTCTTATCGGAATGGGAACGGGAGGACATGCTCAAATGATTGTTCTTCTGAGCAATCTATCAGATACAAATCTGCTTCCAAAATTAAATTGCTTTTCTGATGACGGTAGGTTTTCTGAGTACTTCTGAATGAGAATTGGCAGCAATTCTTGAAAAAGTGGGACATAAATTGCTTTCTCACCGAGTTGATTTAAGTTATAGCAACGAAGGCAATATCGCTTTTTAGAGTCCTGTTTAAATAAAATTTCTACAATTAGTTACAAACTACGAACTTAATTCAGTAAAATGGAATAAAGAAAAAGAAACATACTTAATTCATTCCTTTGTTCGCATAAAGCTAAAATCTTCTTACTTCTGGAATACATTTCACTATAATTATAGTAATAATCACTACTAAAAAAAATAATTGAAAATAAAAGTTAAAATTCCAATAAACAACTTAAGTTAGACCTACAAGCGAAAATTTAGTGTACTAAACTGATAAGGATGAGAGGTTACAAAAATCACATTTGATAGGCGGGAACAAAATAAAGAAGGCGGCAAAATCCATCATTGCAGGGCAGGCAATCTAGATTAGCCGGGAAAAAAAATCTATTCAAGAAGTGCCATCATTTTTCTCAAATATTGCTTGACGATTACGAGTCTATGCCAAAAAAATCAAATTTTTCTGACAAAAAAAAAAGATTGATGTTAAATTTTGACATTGGCACTAGTAAGTTTCAATATCTCAGTTACTATTTTGAATTTGACTTTGGCACTTCTTGTGAGAAAAGTTCTGATGGTCAATATATCAAAATATATTTTTACTCTTTTTTGCCAAAATCTGACATTGGTACTTCTTGTACCAAGCCACACACACACACACACACATATATATATATATATATATAATGTGGTGACACAGAGTTAGCCTAAGTGAGTGAAGAACCGTCAAAATCAATTTTCTTTGTAAAATGTACATGCGAAGTTTAAAGAAAATCGTTGCGGTTATTTTCGACAATATCGTAAAATACTGAAGAAAAAACACGGTCACACTTCCGGTTGATGGATTGTTGCTTTGTACATGGCATCTACCTCTGTTCAGATATCCTGAATACGAACGGTCATTATTGTTTTTACTGTGTGAAAAAAAAACAACGAAAAATTCCATGAAGCTCAAACTTGATAGGATACGAAAATTTCCGTCAAAAATCCGTCAACCGGAATTGAGTATGTATAAAAAAAAAACTAAATTTGAAAGAAAGAGCAAAGTGTGGACAATTTTCAGATAAGGTTTTTCAGTATTTCGCGACTTCCTCAATGTCAGCTATAAACCTTTTTTTAAGTGTGTTACAGACAAATTAATTTTATATATATATAAACTTATTACTTTTATTTCAAATATTTTTTGGAAATGGTTTTTAAAGGGGGGACTTGTGAGAGGAGCTGAGACGTTAGGCATCGTTTGTAAATGTCACATACAATAACTTTTACAATTATGGAAATTGAACACTAACTAGATAGTCATAGTCAAGATTCATACACTTTACGAAAATTTATTATCAGAATTGCAAAAGAATAAAATCATGTGTTTTACTTGTATAACAGTGGTATGCGAACCTTAAATAAAAGTTGGCAACAGTGTGATGCCTTTTAATCTCTACAGAGTGCATTACCTTTTTACCCATTAGAAATTAAAAGTATTATAGGATTCAAAAATTTAATGAAATAATTTTGTTTCTGTAATTATAGCACGTCAATATTTGAGATCATTGGCACCCGGAACCTTACTGTTTGCACTGCCGGTCTCCGGACAATGTTCTCTCGTTACAGATCACACTGCTTATCACCGATCAGTAAGCTGTAGAGGCTCCTAGGAAGACAAAGAATAGCATTCGAACCCGGGACCTCTGCAATACTAGTCCAGTGCACTTCCATTGAGCTAATATATCCCCCAAATGGAATAATTGTATTCATGTTTTACGATACTTTGATTTATTCTCTTAATTTCCAGGATGGGCTATCATTATACTATGTTGTCGGTTATGTCATGGCCGATGATTTTATTATTAGGACTGGGAAAAACTCATGGCCACGTTAGGAGTACAACGGAAAGTGATATTAGACAGGGTCTCTACTCCAGGATGTTGTACATTATAACTTCGGTTAGTCATTTACTTATTCATTTTGTTATTTTACATATTATATACTTGAAAATAAGAAAAACGAAATGAACTTTATATATTACAAAAACTATTAAGATAAATTAGATCTATCACACCAGCAGCAGTAACTTTCCTAAAGTGAGCGGAAATCGATTCCATGTGCGTCTGATGAACTTTCCCTTTAAAAATCCTTTATTTTGCAAACATATACTGTATATTATAAGTATATTGGAACAATACATTAATTTTATAAATGTTTATTTTGCTCACTTGCAGTTAATATTTACTGCTATTCCTTCTGCATTAACTTGGGTTGCATATCTCATACCTGCATATTGTATGTCTGGACTATATGAACAAGGATCCATTGATAATCTTATTACATATTTAGGTAAATATTTACTTATTAGTTTCAAATTTTTATTTCAGATTTTTTTAAATATATGTGACTAAAACGTTAACCCAAAAAAATTTTCATTCTATTTTAACCAGGTGAATCTGTGGTAACGCTACTGTCGCTACAGTACATCTGTACGTTCATTGGCTACTGTAGCCCGGGTAGATCTGTGGCTGCTTTACTGTACGCAATCTTTCACACTGTTATATCCGCTCTTTCTGGATTTCCTCTATACACAGCGGATACTGTGCTACCATTTCTAGTGCAGTATACACCTTTAGCTCCTGTATACTCCAGTCTGCTACAAAGAGACTATTCCCACGAAGTACTTAAGAATATGAATTCTGCATTAATCTGCAGAAATAGACATGTGAGTAGTAATAAACGTACATATATATAGTGTTTTAGTTATTTTGTTAATTTAACAAATTGTGAAAGTATTGCGATCATATCAGATTTTCACCAAACATATAGAAATTGGGTGAGTTTGTAATTTTTATTGAATGATATCTCTTTCTCGCTCTCCTACTTTTCTTTTTAATTACACCAATGGAGGCATTTCTGCCATTTTCTTTCACGCAACCAAATAAATATTTGATTGATAAATATAGTCAGAAAGCCGACTGTTGTCTTTGTCAATACTACCACACAAAAAGATATGATCCGCAGTCATATCTGCTTCTCTGCAAACTGGTATACCGGGAAGTTCACCACGCCAATACTGAATAGGTGTTGTTGTAAATAATCATGGCTTGTTAGTAGCCTGGAACAAGCCACATCAATGGAACGGGACAAGTCTGAAGGAATTTCGCCCTCATCTTTTCTTAACCTCTTCCAGGATTTACCTTCGCTCAGGCTCAAAACTTCTTGTTCTCTTCTGCTTACAATAGCAGAGATATTAGCCCTTTCGCTGCAGCGTAAGGGATTGGGTGACCGGGCTGCATCTTCAGCGCTCCCTGCTTTGCCAACATATCCGCAGTCACGTTCCCATAGATCTCACAATGGGCAAAGATCCTAATATATATGCTGAGAGATATGATGTCTGCGCATCCGGTTTGAGAAAATCCATTATCTCGAAGCGTAAACCAAGATTTTATGAGCTTTTAATTTTTCGAAACGGTTTGAATGATTGTTGCGAATTGAACAGATTACTTGGTGTGTATACTAAAAATGACATAGTATCGTTTTATTTAAAAACATTTCAATGAGAAAATATGTTTTGAGAGGTTCAGAGGATGCTTCTGCAACTCAGGTCCTTTCCTCTAAAGTGTCTTACGGTTTATTTCACCGCTTTCTTTATTGTTCAGATTCTCCAGCTATGTAATATTAAGAATTTTACATTTTCATTACGAGTGATGTGAGATTTAATTCCCACCATTGCCCCACAATGGTGTCAGAAGTGGGGATTTGGGCCGATTTCTGATGATCCGTTGGTTAGTGTGTGATATCCAACTTTATCAAGCCTGGGGAATGACCGTTGGGTTTGTTAAGGAACCATCATGGTTTTGCCCAAAATTCTACGGCCCAGATTTGTGACACGCGGCCAGTGGAGAGTGCATGTGATTGGTAATCGGACGGAGTCGTGGACTGGTTGAGAAGGGGAAGTGCAGTGTCCGATTTCGTTGAGATAAATATGTGCTGCACATAGTTTTGGCACTGTTTATTACAAACAAGAGGGAGAGATTACTTCCTACTGGCTTCATCAACATAACAGTGGCATCAGAAGGGTGGATTTAATTAGTGGGGGTCGAGTGGTGATCCCCCTGGTGGGTTAATATGCGATTCTTTGGGGGATGGCCGTTGGGTTTTTCGTACGGAACAAAGGTGGTTTTGCCTAAGATTCTCCATCCCTAAATGGAGCAATGGAATGCGCAAGTGGTTGGAGTCGAACAGAGTCGATAGTTTGACCGTGAGAATATATAGCAAAAAAATTCCAGATTTGAAAAAGAAATTTTTATTGGTTTGTGAGATTGCAGTAAAATAAAGTCTTTGAATATTTCGCACCAGTTTTTTTTTGTTTTGGTGAAAATTCTGACTTTCTGACAGACTGACTTAATTAATAATCACTTGGCATTCTTTAAAGCTGCTAGAGGAGGATAATCAAAAGAGGTATACTTGACAATTTTATTAACACTTCTTTCTGTTGGAGATTTTGATTATTAATTAAGGTACTTTTATAATTATTATTTTAATTCTATTTCATGAATATTTTAGGTACAGCGACAGGACATAATCGTATCGCAGCCATGTCCGGTACCAAATGGCACCTACGCATTGGAATACCATGGGATAGTACCACCGTTATATGGTGCCTCAGTGCCAGCTATTTGGTTAGCATCAGCTGTTCTATTGACTATTTTTATATTCTTATTATCTCCGCTCTTTCAGTCACATAAAAAGCGGAATCGATAGTCCATCTTAGGTTTTCTGTATATATATATATATATTTCTGTATTTTCTATATATATATAGAGGTATTATTTATTGAAGATTGTCTTTTAGTTTTGTATTTCCTTCTTCTTTAAAAAAAAAAAAAAAAGTACCTGATAAATTTTTATTGAGTCATTAAAAAGTATGTATATTTAAATTAGTGAATATCGATTATTTCTAAAAGCTATATGTATTTTGGATTGAAGTTAACGCTATTTTTCGTTTTTCTATGAATATTGAGACAAACTATCAGATTCATCGTCAGTATAGCATAATTGAGATCTTTTTTAAGTTTTATAAAACTTACTAGTTAACATATTGTCGCCGGGCGTTTGCCGGCGCATTACAGCGAGAGCGGGCAATTTTTTGAAATATGTTCGCAAATATTGCCCTTCGTAAAATCACTTGAAAATTATTTTGAATTTTTGATGAAACTTTGATTTTCTTACATCACAATGTATTCTTCATCGTTATTATAATAAAGGCATGTTTTATGTAAATGAACTTACGGCGGAAAACACAAAAAAGGACAATTTATCATTTTTGTCAATTTTATATATTGCGAGAAATTTTGCACTCAACTAATAATGAAGTAAATAATGAACACTTGATATACAAGGAAGCAGCATGACAACATATGCACGTGTAGTGACCCGAATAGCTACGTTCAATCACGAGTAGTGTATAGAAAACGTATTTACCCCCTGATCCGCGGCTTCTGCGCACACTTTTTGAAAAACGTAATTTTGACATGTCGCGACATCAGTGTATTAACAATTCTTGAAAATAAAATTGAAACTTCTCTTTAATACTATCAAAGACTGAAAAACTGAGCTAAAAATCTGAAATCATAAAATAAGTTCTGAAGAGTTATTAAATACTGTGTATTTTTGTAACTAATAATTTCTTTTGCATTAAAATATATTTATATTTATATTTATATATATATATATTAATAGTTTCTATATGTTATATATATATGAACGAACAAAAATCCGTCCGATTTTAATTGTATTTCCATCCAAATAGTATTCGATCAAGTTAACAACATATCGGTTTATTAATACTTTAATTCCGTAGAATTGTTATTTTAATCAACAGTTTTTAATGTAATTGTAGTAGCACGTGGTAGAAAGGCAGCGGTTAACGAGAATTGTGGCGCTCTCCACGGTAATTCTAAACTAAATCAGTAGTGTCTTTTTGTGGAACTTAGGCCTGGTTTAGGAATTTTATGTGTAAATGGAATGATGATGAACCCTCAGATTCACAGCGATCTAGAAGATCATTTGTAGCTTCCTTGTGAGGTGTCTTTGTTTCGCGCATTGTTTTTAATGTGGGTTTAATAGAATGTACGAGCAGGAATGTTCGCCGAGGGTACGCTGTTTTCATTATTAATATTTACACTGGCATAAAACGCCAACAAGAATAATGAACTCGATGAATTAATTAGATTCTGGGATATACATATCAGCTATCTAGCTCCCGCTTAAAAACGCTGACCACGTCTTTGTCCAGTGCAACTGAATTCCAACCAAATACAAAATAGTCCTGGCAGAATAGGTTCTCCTTCGTTAGGCCGTATCTTGTTATTTGTTGCAAGCAGAAGATCACCTCTATCTGTCTCATTTTTCAATATCACGGACTAAAAAGATGAATATCTCCAAAATGTTGAAGGAGTGTGCTCATTACAAGTGGCAACATAGAAGTATCAGATTTGCCAAAGATTGCAATGCTGAATTTTACTGATCTCTGATATGGATGCTTCATTATCCATATGAAGAATGGGAGTAACTTTGATGGGGAAATGTGTAGATAGCGAAGCTGTGCAGAATTTGCTTTTGCTCACCGAACTGTGTACATGTTTTTGTCTGACTGTTCTTGCTGAGCTCTTCTTTTAGCAATGAAGTCACTCAGAATACAGATGTACGCTTGGCTTTTCTGTTCAGCAATGTTTAGAAAAGCTGGTAGAACGAAAGAGTAGACCATTGGCCAAGGAAGATTGCTCTTTCTCCCTAAGCAAGAGCTCCCATTTGCTTTCAAATCAGCATACGCTGCCATAGACATCATAGTGTCCGAACTGTGGGAAAATAATGTTGTGTCCTCCACTCTAAGAAGGAGTTAGAGCTTATTTCAGAATGGCAACCGCATATGACTATTAGCAAAAGCGTCTACATCGAATAGGACGGTAATTCCCTTCTTCGTCCATATTTTTTTTTTTTTTTTTTTTTTTAAAGAACACATGACAAAATAGAGTAGTATTTATGGAATGAGCATGTGATCTCGACTAACTTAGTAGAGATTTGGCGGCATCGAATAGAGCAGCCAAGACTTTGGGCTGCACTTAGGTTAAAAATGTGCTCACTGAACTCCTCATTTCACTGAACTATCACATCTCTTAGCTCTACACGTCGCTTTCAGAGCTACTGCGGCCAAAGTTGCAAACTGCTGTAATCAATTTATTGTGAACCCCACGGAAGTCCAGACCAGATCACTCGCATCAAAGGCGACAGCAATAGCACGGGAGCAGAGCCCCATGCTGAACACCAAGCAGTGATTTCGAACCCCCCCTCACAAGAGGCGTCAAGAACCCCGAAGAATTTATCATTCCATTTCCCCCTGTAGGTAGATCGCAGATTGTAAAAAGCAGAATTATTTATTTGGTGAGAACCTAAGAGTGTGCCTTTCAAATCATGTGCCTGCAACGTCTAACCTGATGAAATATCTACAAAATACCTATTTTAATCCATAGTTTGTGTCAATTAATTTTCTCTCAGTAAATAATTTTTTAAAAAGTATGGAAAATCTAAAAAAAGTAGAATTTGTTGGTTGTTTATAATAGAAATAAATTTTTATATCTTAGCATTGTGGGTTGTTCTTAACAAAAGGTGAATATTATATACATATGCGTCCCTATTTTCTGTTAAATTTAAGAAAAATGTAAATTTTGTGATATTTTATAGATTATTATATTATAATCTGCCAAAGATAAACTGGATAAAAATACAACTATGCAGAGCAAAATGGTTAACACTAACAGATAAAGACATGTTTTCGGCAAGTTATAACGTTAAGTAAGTTTACATTATTATGTCTGCTGATTGAGAAATAAATAAAAAAAAAGCAACAAAATGTAGTTACTTAAATGTCAATAAATAATAATAATATAATATTACTAAGTAACAAATTTAAATTATAATCAAGAACAGTTGGTAATCCAAAATTGTATATAACCATGTATACAAGCGACACATGCATAGTAAGATGCGTTACAAAATTGTCGAGCTATTCTCCGGTTTTTAAATTTTATTTTTTTAAAAAACGAATCGATTAAAATATAAAATATTACCCAAATTAACATCACCTTCCATTTTTTTAAATTAATTAATGCAAGCATACTACTCTTTCTTTTATAGTAAATTTGTATTTGTTAATTCTCACAACAGTTTTAGATTATAGACAAAACAGTATAAACAAAGTTTTTGTAAAACTAATTAATAATTAATTAAAAATGGATAAATATTTGTATGTGCCACCAATATATTTTGTAATTTTATCTAGAATGATTGATTTTAAAGAAACTTTTGCGTCTGTACTTTGAGGTTATAAAAAAAAAAAACGGTCATTTAGTGCAGATGTGAATGCGTTCTTTGTTGTATGTATGTATACATTAATGTATATTTTCATAATAGTGATATTTAATAATTACTTGATAGTATTTTAATTAACATTTTGTGCAATACTCAGCCAAAAGAGAAACTGTTCCGTCCATTTATTATTATATATAAACTTTTAATAAAAAGAAGAAAATAAAATATGTGTAACAATATCTTTATTTGGTCTTTATTTTATTTCCTTATTTTTGTTGAAAACAATGAACAGCTGCTGTTATAATTTCAATTGAGGAAGTTGCTTTAATTTACTTATTATTAACAACACAGGAAGTGTTAAGTTTGTACCATCACCATATACGAAACAAAAAAATATCTAGTGCGAAACAGTCACACTTCTTTGCTAATCACTTTTATAATTAACAAAGTTTCCCGAATTCTAGAATTTTACTATATTTCCCACTCTCAGTATTATATTCGCCATTATAATCATTGAAATAGCCATTTAGAGATCAACCTCAGATTCTTTCCAAATCAGTAATTCTGGGGAAAAATCGTATAAATGTGTTATGCTAAGTATAGTGGAGAATGTAAACAGTTCCAAAGAAAAATATTGGAGCTGTTTTGGAGAAAATAGCATTTCTGGTTGATATTTAAGATTTACACCCAAATCTTCTGAGTTGCATTCGCGGGTAGTATGTAAACGGAATTCAAATATGAGCTTCTTCTTTTAAATTTATTTTATTCACTAAACAATTACCACATAATCATTCCCAAAAACGGTTTTTAATTTTTAATTTACTTTCTCGTATTGCTTTAAGAGAAAGAATTGCAAGATGCCAAAACTTCGAATTACACCAGAAATACATGTTTTTTTAGTTTCGGAAAATAGTGGTCTCATCGGTATACTATATGATGCTGAAACTTAACTTTCCATTTGGGTTTGTTCAATCAAATCTCTCAAACGGAGCTACAACAATTTATTAATTGGATTTTATTTATAGTTTTTTTAAATAATTCTATCGAAAACGGATTCAACGAATTTCTTTAAATTCTGTATGCATATTTTATAATTGCTGTACTTGTTTAAGATAAGAACCACCACAACAACTCTATTTCTTTGTTACATTTTATGAGACTTTGGGGAAGGGATGAAGGGTTGGAATTCCGAGAATAAAGAAAAATCGATTGGCTGGAAGTGCGAATTTTCAAAATTTTTCTTTTTAAATTGGCGCGATTTTCTCGAAAAATACCAACAGATTTAAAACTAGCTACAATAAAAGCTATCATTTGTTTTTGAAACTTTTCCCAAGAGCAATTATTTTAGGGTGGTGGTGTTCTGGGAAAGCAATACTTCACTGCAGACAACACAATTTGAAGTTTGCAGCAAATGGACTGTGAGAATTACACTCAGAGAAAGTCGTGTCACAGATTCACTCCAGATTTATTTTTATTTCCTCTTACTAAGGATTTTTTTTTCAATTTCTCATAAACGGCTGCAACGAGTTTTTTTTAAAACATCTATATTTTTACACATTTTAATGTCCATCACTTTTATTTGAAACATTTTCCGAGAAAAATGATATTTTGGAGCGTTCTGAGGGAACAGTAGCATCAAGGATGGTGTTACCACCTACACAATGTTGTAATATAAATTGCTAGAATTCCAAATTTGAAGAAAATCCACAACCGGAAATGCCACTTTACAGAATTGGTTTTTGAGTGTTTTTTTAAAGAATTTTCTTGTAAACGGTTAAAACGAGTTTCTTTAAATTGATGCTCACTGCACAGATAAAAATGTATTACTTTTATTTCAAATATTTTTCCGAAAAAAAAAATTTAGATGTTGTGGTGGTTGGTTCCGCAGAGCTGGAAAGCATCAGAGAATTTTCCGTGGTAACCTGCCTTCATTTTGTGGTCATAGACCGGTTGGGCGTTCGCCATCTCAGGATGCGTTTTTCAGACAGTGTGACAAAACCACAGGGACTGGCTTAGAGCAAATTAGTTTACAACGGTGTGGAACTAAATTTGGCTGTGCAAGTTCTGGTTATCACACTGTCTGAAAAACGCATTCTGAAGATGGGCGAACGCCCGAAACCGGTCGATCACCACAAAATGAAGCAGGCTACCACGGAAAATGTCTCTGAAAAAATTTAGACCCCTGTCTGTCAGTTAGGTTAAATTTAAACTGCATAAGATTTGTTGGTTTTGACAGAGGGCGCTCCTCAGGTATACAAGTATAACCCCTACCACCTTTTTTTATGACCAGTATTACAACTAACCTTTGCAATTGTAAAGAATATTTGTTAATTAAATTGTATTAATTGCATGAAGAGTAGTCGTGTGCGTGTTTCACACCGGATTTTTTTCAAACAGAAATTGCGAAAAAACATTGGTTTCTAATTTCTAAAAGCGTTTTTTCTTTAAAATTTTTATTTTAGCCACGCTTTTTTTATATGTAGCTTACTATGTATTTTATAGATGGGTATCAAAAATTATTGTATTTAGGAGGAAGCTTGACGTTTCTGAACCCCCAGAACAACCCCCTAAAAAAACATTTTTTCAAATCGGAGTTATAGCATACCTGTTGGTTTGCGAAACTCCAAGAAAATTTTCGGTGCTGTTTTCTAGTAAAAATTCACGAAAAACTGAAAAATTTAATCGATAAAGACGCAATTCAGCGTGACGGATTTTGGCTGAAACTTTCGATTTAGATGGTTTGGATGATTGGATGTGGTAACAAAACGGAATATAAAGTTAGGAGCTACCAACGATTTTTCGTATTTCTAGATATTTTGCTCACAAAACCCACCCACACACACACACACACACAAAACATTCACCGAAACATTTTTTTCTTACTAAGAAGACCTCGAAATATGTATATCCGGTGAAAATTCAATGTCGAAAATTTGACACACTCCGCTGTACTTCTTCTAGCACAAGTAATAACAGAAAGTAAAAGGACAAGTGTTGCCTTTACTAATATGATGATTGCGTCATATAACATTGGATACTCTTAAGCTGTTTGGAATTAATGGAGTATGAAAAAGATTAATAATAACAATAAACAAAAAAAAACAGATGACCAGCGAATCATTCTTATTAATCGGGTCCAATGGCCCCGTTTTTTTTGTTTTGGACTTACACATTTGGAGGAACGCTTTTTAATTTGAAACTATTAACCGATTTAATTTTTTAATTGATTAATTAAGAAATTTACATATCTCGTCATAAAGCTGTGGAGAAATTATTGGTCACTGAGGGGGATGAAAGTTATTTTTTACGTTTCATTATTGGAATCTCTGATCTCAATGATTCAAGAACTGTCAGTCCTGAAAGAAGTGCGAACTGTGAGATTTGTGGCGCAAAACATTTCAAAGTTATTAAACGTCAGGCGTAAAGTAGTTTTTTGAAAATGTCTCAAATAATTTAGCATTCATTGGATCTTTATCCTAATTTTTACTTTCCCTAACTTTATTCTCCTAAAACTTTATCCTAATTTTTACTTGTTCACTATTGTAAGACGAAGTATTGTGATCGTGTCAAATTTTCGAGAGTTAGTTCCACCGGATATACATGTTTGGTTGCCGCCTGGGTACGAAACAAATGTTTTTGTCAAATCTCAAACACTCACGAAACTTAAACTTCATATTCCGTTATAGAGTGCGAATTTTCTGATCTTTACTTTCTCTTACTCATAGTAAGAGGAAGTACTGTAATCATGACAAATTTTCGATGTCGAGTTTTCACCGAAAATACACGTTTTGAGGTCCCTTGAGACCAAAGTGGTTTTTAGAAAATTGTGTGTGTGAACAGCATAGCTCAAAAACGAAAAATCTGAGCAAGTTCAAAGTTCCGGTAGTTTTCTAATCTATTTAGGTATCACCATCGGCTCAACCGGAGTACCACTTTACTGAATGTTTTTTCCACTTTTTTACAATGTTCTCAAAAATGGCTCCAATGATTTTATTTAAACCTGGTATATCACACAACACACCAAGAGTACAATGTTAATTGTAGAGAAGAGTCGTGTATCTGTTTCAGTATTTCTTCACTAAGGTAGGTATGTAACAGTGTAATCTGAAAACGTTTCTATTGATTATAAATGAAGTGAAGACAGCTGATGACTGTATTATTAACAAAATAACTGTTGTATTAATAATTTTTATAATGAGTACTATTCTAGTAAAGGGAAACGAGCAGTGACTCACTCACTAAAGCTTCATAATGATTCACTCAGGGCCATCCGTTGTTTGTTTTACTAAAGTAATAACACCATAATAACAATGGTATTATAATATTAAAATTCTTTGAATCAGTTTCTCCTCTATAAACTATTACTACTACTGCATCTCAGTATGAGTGTCAACGTTTCATTGATATTGTTTTCATTTAAATTAATATTTTTTTATTACTAAAACTCAAGTCCGTTTTTATTTTAAAACTTATTTCTTGAATTTCATTCAATATCGATCGTGCATTCATTCAATATAGTAGTATATTGATTAATAATCACATTCATTAACCTTATCAGCATTGAAATTATTCTACAATTTATTATTTTCTTTTTCTATTTTTTTTTTAATTTAAGGCGCGTCACCATCTATGGTCATTGGCGCCCGGAGCCTTCTCAGTGCACTGCCGGCCACAGGACAGTGTTCTCTCGTTGCAGACAACACGTCCATCACCGGACAGTGAGCTGTAAAGGCTCCTAGGAAGAAAAAGTCTAAGGTCAGCCCAGCTGGATTCGAAACGGGGAGCACTTAGCTATTCCCTTCTCTGTCTTTTACTATTATAAGGAAAAGTATTGCGAAATTGAATTTTCACCGGAAGTACTTGTCTTGAAGTCCCCTCTAACTAATGAGGGAAGGGTTTTCTGCGAATTTGTTGAAGAAGGCTCCAATGATTTTTCAATTAACTTCGTATCTATATGATAGGATTATCTCTTTTACTGGAGACATCTTTCCACTTATTGTTATTGCTATTTAATTAATGATTGCTATTCTTTTGAGATTGGGAGATTTTATGTTTAAATGATTGTTTTATTACTATGACCTCATTATTTGATTTGTGTATCTTTACTTTGTGTTGGTTGTGTATTTGTTACTTCTTTTAGTTTCCTTTTTGTTGCACCTATAATGATAAATTGATAGTCCTAATCCTAGAAGAATCTTAATTTGAGAGCTGGTCTAGGAGGACTTGTTTCCCATTAGTTGGTTATTTATTTTTAGAAATTTAAATCTTACTCAATTATTTATTAATTAATATTAGCAATTATTATAACTAATGGGTAGGCGATGTTGTCATATTATTATCTATTTCTTGTAATATATTGAATTTTGGTAGATTTTCTCATAATAGCGGTAGATTATAAGGACCAGTCTTATAGAATTGCCAAATTAGATTTGTAAGTCGTGCGATGTAACTGAAAGTTGTGTGATGCGAGTGTTTCACAGATTTTTTATCCGTCCGTGCGGTTGTAGTAGCCACACTTCTGGAGATGCCCCAAACGAGAAAATTGGATCACTGCCTACTGAGATTTATCTAATTTCTCATAGTCTGTAATGTATTTTAAAAATCAGAATATAATTATTAAGCACATTTTATACAACTATATAAATACATATTATATAAATTGGTAATAACAGTACCTATTATTTAATACTCTTAATTAATATATTTAAAATATTGATGATTGTAAATAGAGAAACGGAATTTATATCTGAGATCAGGCTGTAAGAGACCCTATCAGAAGTGCGCACTAGTACCATTTCCATTTTCAATTCTTAATTTAGGGATTTTAACAAATTTAAGTATTCAGATAAAAACAAAATTAAAAAAAAAAATTCAATGGGAAGGAAATAAATATATTTAGAAATGTTACAAAAATTAACAGATTTTTTTTTAATTACGATTTATAAACAGTTTTAGGTGTCATCATCTGCCGTACAGATTTTGCAAATTTGTTTTTACTGTCAGTTGAAAAGCCAGTAGCTATCAACGACTGCCCCATTTCCTTCTTTTTATTACAACATCTTACAGAATATAGTAGCATCGCCGTTGCCGGTTTTCATGACTTATGATTTCTGCAACGCCAAATAGTAGTAACTTGTTTTCTGCCCCTAAAATCAGGGAAATTCTCTTTTCTTTCGGACAGCCTGGCTGCACTGAAGGCCCTTGCTGCCTTTAGAACCATCTCATCCCTGGTTAGGGAGTGCAGAGAATCCATGACGCAACTTTCGTTATTGCCATGTTTATTTATTTATTCATAATTACAAAACTATTGATGATTACATTTCTTTGAATAAAAACATAGAAAATGTATATTGAATGTTATACTTACAATCTCTCAGTATTGCCCGTCAGTAATAATTATGTAAATTGCAGTAAGAGAGAGTCCTATGAGAGTTTGTTTTGTAATTTTGTGGAGAAGACTCCAATGATTTACTTTAACCATAAACCGCTAACTACCCAGAAAAAATCTACTACTTTTATTTGAACCATATTTCTAGAATAATTTATTTAGAACATTCTAAGGGACAGAGTTGTAAAGTTTGATCCCTGAAGAGCCCAATCAGTAAATGTTTAGGCTAGATTTAGCGTAGGGGGGTGCGGGAGGATATTCAGGTATCTGGCATGTCGTAAATACCTAAATGTCTAAAGTAAGGCTCCCTTATAATAATAGTTACAATACAATAATAGGTACAATAGTAAGGCAAACCTTGCTAACCAATAATACTTGACTAGAACAATAATTAAATATTCCAAGTTTCTGCGAGTTTTTTTTATTAGAATTCATTAGAATTGCCTTGAGAGAGAAGTAGTTTGAATTGTTCATGCTACGTCACAACGGCTCCCAGAATCCCCTAAAATTAGATTACACACAAAAACAAAAATAAAAATCTGTTCCATTCATAAATCCATCCTCTCCTATTACAATTAATACAATGTAATTAACAAATTTTCTTTAAAATTATGTTTACAAACGGTTAGTTAGGCTGCCATAAAACAGATGGTAGCACAGGGTTATCATTTCTATCTGAATAAAGCGCCAGGTCTGGCGCCATTTGACTTGTAGCGCCAGGTCAAACTCACACATTTTGGGGGCCCCTGAATACGAAAAAATGTATATATATGGACCAATATATAAATGTGTGTATGTGTGTGTGTGTGTGTGTGTGTGTGTGTGTGTGTGTGTTTTAACAGAATATTTCAAAAACCAAAAGTTGCAGGAAGCTCAAAGTTGGTATTCCTGTGGGTACTACCACCGCATTAGACACGAAGCCATCACCCGGAGGTGCACCTTTAGAGTTGTGGTTCTCTGCGACCAACTTGTTTACACTTGGTGTGCTATCTACGTACAAACATAGATACCCATCACTTATATTTATTTTGTAACATTTTCCCGGGAGAATTGATTTTTTGGGGGTTGGTGGGGGGGACACACTAGCGTTAGTGTATGCTTTCCTCTAAGGTACCACTTCAGTTTTACCACATAATATTAATATAAATTGAAAGCACTGATAGAATTCCAAATTTAAAAAAATTCCATTAACCGGAAGTGCGACTTGACAACATTCTGAGTTTCTGGGAATTTTCTCGAAAACTACTATAACGATTTGAGACATTTCTCCAGGAAAATTCATTTAAGGTAGCTCTTGGTAGAGGATGGTTATGTTTTCCTCTGAAGTGATATTTTAGTTTATTATATAATTCTGCTATCCAAATAATATTAAATGGAATTAAATATGTTGCCAATATGCCGAGTTTGAAAAAATCGAGTGACCGGAAATGCATTTTTACTAAGTTATTTCAGTTTTCTACTATTTTATCTATAAAACACCGGCGGATTTCATTAAAGTTGTTACACTATGAATAACCTCACGCGTTGGTCTAGTGGCTAGCGCACTCGCATTTCGTGCGAGAATTCAGGGTTCGATTCCCCTGAGGGCAAAGTCGGTGTTGACCCAGCATCGTGATAAAAAGTGGGAAGCAACAGTTAGTAGCGCCCTAGGTAGCGAGGGCGGAACTAAACGGCGTGGGAACTGCGGCGTGCTTACCACACGCCCCCTACTCAAATCACCGTCTGGCAAGCCTTGGCCCTTCATGGGCTGTTGCGCTATAGGGATTAGGGAGAGGATGAATAACATATAGTCCTACATAGTCCTATCAATTTTTTGCAAGACAGTTCATTCATAGAAGTTTTTGGGGACGGGGGAGTGTGATATTCTGATTTCCTCAAAAAAGTCCTTTTATTGACAAGTTTACATTCTCCCATTTGAACAGTAAAAATTATAAGAGTGAAGCAAATTTGTCAGATTACAACTCTGAAATCTGCAGTGAGAGGAACTTGTCAGAAATGTTTCTACTTTCCAGTACACGTTTTTCAAAATTATATTAGTTTGAATTATGCACGTATTAGAGTCACATCACCTTCCTTCTAACTCAGAATGATTATTATATTTTGAAACTGTTAAAGTAATGATTTTTGTTTCCATTTTGTTGATAGCAAACTAATTATAGCCCATCACAGGCTGCAATAATTCTGGATAACAATAGAACATGTTAACTTAACTGTATCTTAATTAACGGAAATAATAGTTCATATTTGAAGTTGTTCTAGCTGGGTATATATAAAATGGGGGGGAGATTAATTAGCGCCAGTTTAAGGATTAACAGTAGTATGTGTTTTGTGATAAAGTGTGTAAACTAATTTCGCTCTGAGCAGATTATCGCACTGTTTTATCATGATGGGCGAACGCTCGAATCCGGTCAATGACCACAAAATGAAGCAGTCTAACACGGAAAATATCTCTGATACTTTTTTAACTGTCATGAGCATGCCAAGCCGTCTTCGTGAACATTCCAAACTCAACAACCAATTTCTGTAAAGTCGCACTTCCGGTTAACCGATTTAGTTCAAATTTGAAATTCTAATGCTTCTAATGTATATTTATATTATACAGGTGGTAGAACTATATATATATTTCTAAAGGAGCACTTCAGTACATTGATATTGATATATACAAATAATATATCAATGTACTGAAGTGTTACTTTGAAGAGATGCTTAATGCTACTGATTCCCCAAAATCTACCATAAATCTATTTTCACGGGAAAATGATAAGTTTAAAGTACAACATTGGAGCCTTTTTCCAGGAAATCATGAAAAACTGGTGTTAAAAAACATTCATTAAAGTAATTTCCGGTTAATGGAATTTTGCCCGATATCTTCGTGTGAGATATAGCGGCGGTGGTGGTATCTAAATAGAGATATCAAGTTTGAGCTTCTAGCGATTTTTGGCTTGTTTTTATTTTTGAGATAGTTGTCTACACTAACACTAACACATTTTCTAAAAAATAATGAAAAAAAAAATGTTCGAGTCAAGTAAAAAATAAAAATGTAAATATAAAAAAATTGGAATAGAAAAGAAAAATTCTTTTAAATTAAGATGAATAATTAAAAGACAAACTTATAAGATGTGTAGGGAGCAGTATGTGTATGTGGGGGAAGAATAAAGGTGAGAATGTGGAGGAAGTATGTGTGATAGGATGGTATTGTACTGTGGCGGGCCGGCGGCTGTACTACCGGAAGTTCTCTAACATTCCTTTCTATATGACCTTCCTTCAACTTATAGAAAGGTGATTCATTTAGTATAGCTGGCTGTGGCCATAATGAATATCTCTCTGGTTTATTTTTTTTATTACTATAGGTGACGTAATTTTCCTATTCATTGCTTGTTCCGATATGTTCATTCATAAATAGTGTGTTATGTGTGCACGAGAGAGTGATAGAGCCAAGTTGAAAACCTTATTAATAACAACTAACTATATAGTACATATAGCCACTTCACCTTAATGACGTCATTCAAATATACACTGGTACTCTTTCAAAATAACGCCTAATAATTCTGAACATAACAATGGCGGAATACTTGTAATTCTCAGCAAATTTTATTGATTGTATCATACAGACAAGGGTTTGTGTTTTTTTTTTTAAATAAAAAAAGCCTTCAAGCCACATTTATCTCAGCCCACATTTACTTATTGTACTATTACAGATTGTAAATATAAATAAACAAACAAAAAAAATTTAAAAAAATATTTTACAAACATATCATGCTTTTAAAAAGTGAATTTTATATGAAATCATCAAATGAATCTTGAAATTGTTGAACAATTTTCCAGATAAAATCAAGTATTGCAATCAAGTCAGCTTTTCGAAATTAAGTTTATACGTGTCCTGTGCACAAAAAGCTGTTTTTAGAATTGGTCAGTGTGTTCTAGTAAAAGTAAGTATTATAATCGTGTCAAATTTTCGACATCGAGTTTTCACTGGAAATACACTTTTAGTTCCCCTAAGTCCAAAAAAGTGGTTTTTAGAAAATGGTATGTGTGAACAGCATAGTTCAAAAAAGATAAATCGCAGAAAGTTTAAACATGATATTGCGATTAGGTATCACTATAGGATCCGACAGTAAGTTATCTGCCAAAATTCATCAAACGGAAGTACCTCTTTACTGCATGTTTTTTTTTTCACTTATTTGCAATTTTCTCAAAAATAGCTCCAACGATTTTCTTTAAACTAGATATATCAACTATACATACAAAGAGCTACAACTTCTATTCGTTTTAGGGATAATTCAACGCGAGAAATCATTTAAGGGCACTTTTAAGGGATATATGGGGCTAGGTTTTCCTCTAAAATTCTATTTCAGTGTATTACTGAATTCAATAATAATAATATTAATTTAATATTCGTCTTCTACTTCTTCTTCTTCTTGGTGCTACAACTCATGAAGAGTCTTGGACTCCTCAAGGCGGGTCCGCCAGGCGTCTCTTTCCTGCGCAGCCGCCCTCCAATTGCGGAATCCAAGCATCGCCAGTGCGTCTTTTGCCAGCGACACAATCCTGCCATCGCAGCCTTGGCCTGCCTACCTGCCTGGAACCTTGCATAGTGCCCTCTAAAATTTTCCTCGGGATCTCTTCCGTGCACATCCTCGCCAAGTGCCCTGCCCACCGCAGTCTTCCAAGTTTTATTACCTTAGAGATATCCGGCTCCTTGAATAATGCGTAAACTTCTCGGTTATGCCTGATTCTCCAGTTCTGGCCATCTTGTAGATTCTACGGAGCACCTTCCGTTCAAATACCGCCAGGGCTCGTTCGTCTGTTTTCATCATGATCCACGCTTCGGAACCGTAAATCAGCACTGGCCGAATGAGCGTCTTGTATAGCAGTGACTTTGTTGTACGAGAGATGAGCTTGCTTTTCAAATGCTTTGCTAGGCCGAAATAACACTTGTTCGCGGCCATAATCCTGCTTTTAATTTCTAGGATCCCCTGGTTTTCGCTATTTACCAAAGATCCAAGATAGGTAAATTCATTGACCCTCTCAAACCTATAGTGCGCGATCACCAGGTGCTGCTCTTGGGTAGAAGGGCCACGTCCCGTTCGCATATACTTGGTTTTTGCTTCATTAACAACCAGGCCTAGCCGTCTGGCAGCTGCTTCGAGTGACAAAAACGCTTCTTTCATGGCATTCAACGACCTTGCCATAATATCGATATCGTCAGCGTATGCAAGAAGTTGGACGGTTTTATTCAGAAGGGTGTCGCTGGTCTGGATACCAGAATCTCTCACGGCTTTCTCTAGCGCCAGGTTAAACAGGAGGCAGGCTAGGCGCAGTCCCTTCCGCAGTCCTTTATTCGGCGCAAACTCTTGGGATAAATCTGTCTGTACGCGAACCACACATTCTGCACCCGTCATGGTCATCCTTATGAGGCGGACTAGCTTAGGAGGTATGTTCATTTCAATCATGGCGCTGTAAAGCTGCCATGTCAATGCTATCATAGGCGGATTGGAAATCTATAAACAGGTGGTGAGTCTTAATATTGTACTCCATAGTTTTCTCAAGCGTCATCCTGAGAGAGAAGATCTGGTCGGTTGTTGATTTTCCTTTTCGAAATCCACACTGATATTTGCCGATCTCCCGTTCTGCCAGCGGCAGGAGCCTCTGGAACAGAATATTTGACAGTATCTTATAGGCGCACGGGAGTAAGGAGATGCCCCTGTAGTTTCCGCAGTTTAACATATCTCCTTTCTTGTAGATAGGGCATATCACTGACTTATTCCAGTCTTTAGGCATTGTCTCTTCTATCCAGATATTCAGAAAGAGTTCGCGCAAGATTTTGGTCAGCTCATTGCCCCCATATTTGTATAGTTCGGCCGGGAATCCATCGAACCCTGGGGCCTTATTATTTTTGAGCTTTGTTACTGCCTCCTCAATTTCCTCATCATCAGGCGGTTCCAGATCATCTTCCACATTATAGATAGGCGGCGTGCGGGTATCCTCATTCAAGCTGCCAGTCTGTGTTCTTTCGGTAAGGAGGTCTTCAAAATATTTTTTCCATCTTTCCAGAATATCCACCTTATCTGTTAGAAGGGCACCATTTTCATCTTTACATGCAGTAACTATCGGCTTATAGGATTTACGCCCCTCATTAATTTTGCGATAGAATTTCCTCACTTCGTTTAGATTTCTATGCTCCTCGATGGCTTCAAGCTCCTTATTCTCATATTCCCGCTTTTTCCTCCTATGCATTCTCTTTTCAACTCTTCTTTTCTCACGATATTCCTCAGTTGCAGCTCGAGTATTCCTCTTCTGGAGCATTTTTCTATAGGATTCATTCTTCGCCGCAGTTACTACTTGCCACTCTTCATCAAACCAGGGGGCTCTAGTTTGTCTCCTCTGCTGGCCTAGTACTTCTTCTGCCACTGCATCCATTATCTCCTTGCACTTATCCCATTTATGGTCAATACTATTATCTTCTGAAAGATCCATATTTACTAGCTTCTCATTTAACTTCTCCTCATACATCCGTCGCACATCCGGTTCTCTCAGTTTATCAGAGCCATACCTTTTTGTTTTTCTTTGCCCTTCCCTTCTTGGTTTAACACTGGCTATTCTAGCTATGATCCGGGCAATACTGAGGAAATGGTCAGAATCAATATTAGCGCCTCTATATGACCTAACATTGATAAGGTTCGATCGATGCCTAGCGCTAACCAAGATGTGGTCAATTTGGTTGATGGTATTCCCGTCTGGGGATTTCCAGGTGCCCTTGTGGATCTTTCTGTGCGGAAAGAGCGTACCACCAATGATTAGGTCCTTAGATGTGGCAAAGCTTACTAATCTTTGGCCATTATCATTGGTTTCGTTATGTAGGCTATTCCGTCCAATGGTTGGAAAGAATACGCTTTCATTACCAACTTTAGCGTTGAAGTCTCCCATTACAACCTTTATATCGGCTCTGGGGCACGTATCTACAGTTCTTTCAAGTAACTCGTAGAACTCATCCTTTTCGATTTCCTCCGAGGCTTCAGTAGGGGCGTGGGCGCTAAAAAGGCTATAATTAAAAAATTTTCCTTCTATTCTTAAATAACATATTCGTGGGCTTACAGGCTTGAATGCTATGACTAGCGGTCTTGCGTTTTTCCGGGCAACGAACCCGGTATCAAAGATATGTTGCTTATCATGACCGCTATAATAGATAGTGGGGCCTTTCTTTGCTATAATTCGATGTCCGGCCCAACGTATTTCCTGGACGGCTGTTATGTCCAACTTATATTCGTCAATAGTATTTAGGAGCATTTGAAGTGCTCCAGGTCTATATAGGCTTAAAACATTCCAAAATCCAAAACTAATATCCTTTTGACGGCCAAGTCGTTTCCTTGAGATCAATCCGGCTTTTTCATTCTGAGGTTTCGTGATAGGTTGATTTAGGATGTGAGGGTTATCAGCCCTCAGCATCAGAGTCCGATGGTAGGGCTGCTACCTTAGGGCCTTCGGACCGGCCCCCCATCCGGGGAGGCTTCCTAGGAGCGGTAGTCCTAGGGTGTGTACTGCTTATATCCTTGTGTATGTATAAGGTGTGTTCGTGTAGTTGTGCTGTGTATTGTTCTGGCGATTGTGCATGGTGTACTGAGCTGTGTTAACCCGTAGGGGCGCAACTCCCCATGTAACTGCATGCAGCAGTTACCCACTGCGGGGATTAATTTAATATTAGTAATATTAATTTAATAATAGCAATATTAATTTAATATTAGTAATATTAATTTAATAATAGCAATATTAATTTAATATTAGTAATATTAATTTAATAATAGCAATATTAATTTAATATTAGTAATATTAATTTAATATTAGTAATATTAATTTAATAATAGCAATATTAATTTAATATTAGTAATATTAATTTAATAATAGCAATATTAATTTAATATTAGTAATATTAATTACAATTAAAGTTGTTGACATTCTTTGTTTGAAGAAAATCGGAAGACGGGAAGTGCGTGTTTACTGAAAAATGTTTTTCAGTTTTCTGCTATTTCCACTACGGCTGCAACGATTTCCTTTAAACTAAGTATGTGAACCACACATATAAAGAGCTACAACTTTTATTTGGAACATTTCTCTAAGGGCTTTTGGGGGAGGGGGAGGGTTATGTTTTCTCTAAAGTGCAATCTTAGTTTCAGAGATATTTTCCGTGATAGCCTGCTTCTTTTCGTGGTCTTCGACCGGTTTCGGGCATTCGCCCATCATCAGGATGCTTTGTCAAAACAGTATTATAACGTAGATTGCACAGAGCAAATTTAGTTGATACATTCTGAGTTTTTTATAAAAAAAGAAGCAAAAAATGAAGTTAATTCTAAAATAATATTTACTATTTTATATATATAGATGTGAACTACAAAAAGAAAAGAGGCGGAAATGAACATCAAAGATAAGTCTGCCATTTAGTATTTGGCCGTTTATACCAGTGGAACAAAATAAAATTGATGTTAAACACCCACAAAATTTTCTCCACAGAATTGATAAAATTTAGTTTCTTAGACCTGTAGGTTTTAGCTATTCACTGTATTGTCCTAAATTTTATGTATTCACAAAGTATTGAAAGAACACTATAAAGATGGAAATCTTCGCATGAGCTAATGCAATCAAAATCTAATTTCTCGCAACAACATAAAAAAAGGACTCGAACTAATTATTAGTGCAATTAAACAAATGAATTATAATAATAAAAAGCGTTATATAATATTAGAGTTCGAAAAACTAGGGACTATGGTAACTATGCAAATTGGATTAAGAGCAAGTCTTGTGAGTGTTTCACACTATTCCTTCCAAAAGTAACCCCTGCAAGGTAGATGGAGTGAATGGAGAATTAATTAAACATTTATATTATACAAAAAACAAATTATATAAAAATTAATTTGTGAAATAAAAACAGAAAATTTTCATTACACAATTCTTCTTCACTGTCACTTTTGTTTGAACATTTTCCCAAGAAACTCGATTTTAGGGAGGTTTCACCGGCAGGTATGCGTATGGTCCATATACGAGAGTATATGAGAGCGTATTATGCGTGTAGTCCATGCATGTAAGAGTGCATTGTGCGTATGGCCCATGTATGTGAGAGTGGATTGTGCGTGTGGTCCATATATATGAGAGCGTATAGTGCGTATGGTCCATGTATGTGAGAGTGTATTGTGCAAATGGTCCAATGAGAATGTATGAGGGCATATGTAAACAAGTGCCTCAAAAAAAAATAAAAAAAAATCGCAGGTACCAACTAGGAATTCCATGGCAGGTTTCGCTGTTAAAATCCGTCAAGTGGAATTGCAGAATTACTGAATGAATTTTTATTTCCTGGATGTGGCAAATTATCGAAATTTTGTTTTCACTGGAAACACACGTTTTGAGGCTTGGGTACAAAAAAAGTGTTTTTATAAAATGGTGTGTATACATCCGTGTGTGAATGGTATGAGCTAGATATGTGAGGAAGCTCAAAGTTGATATCCCTTTAGGGTGTGGTACCACAACATTTGCACTGATAGTTTCGGACAAAATTCACCAATCTGAGGGGCATTTTACTAAATTTTTTTTTCCAGTTTTTTGCGACTTTATCGAAAAAAGCTCCAACAGATTTTCTTTAAACTTTATGATTTTATTTATTTTATAAACTGTTTTATAAACAATTACATACAGTGAAGAGTTTGACCTGCAATAAACACATATTTACAATACAATAAAGGCATAGAGAACAAAAAACAGAAAAGAAAATAAACAACTAAGTGAAATATATATATACAATAAACAAGAGTTGAGAATAATATCGATTATATAATATAATTTAAAATAATTTCTGATTTAAAAATGTTTAAAGAAATAGAGCTCTTAGCCTAATTGCACAAACTATAAAAAAGTAAACATTGCTGAACTGTTCTTTATTTGATCGACACAATATAAGGTTCAAATTAGCAAGACTATTACTCAAGTGGTTCTCTCTGAATAAACTATACAACGGACAAACAAAAATACATGCTCTAACGTTCTAGCGTATCTATAACTTACATTTTTCTGTAAAATGTTTAGTTTTACTGAAATAAATAGTGCATTCATTTATAGAAGAAATGCGGAGTTGGCTAATAATTTTAAGTATATGAAAGGATGAATCTAAATGTAAATATGATTGATTTTCATAAAAATTCATCTGGTAGAGGTTAGTATATGATGTATTCTGTAATCTAGACTAATCCCGCTCAATAATAATTGTTTTCAAATTTCTTTAATATTTCTTTTTTAAATTTAATGATTTGACCTACATCTTGAGATTGCCACAGAAAGTCATAACCTATCTCAGAAATTAGATGCTTTAATTGTCCCGCCCAATTATACCGTATGTCACAGCCATATTTCTCTAAAAACAGTAACCTGTTAAAACAAAGTTTTGGCAACCTGGTGTTATTCATACTTAATATTTTTATCCGCCAATTAAGGGCGGCTTTAAATACATTAAATTTTAAATTAATTCTTGCCGTTTCTAGACGTAAGATATAGTTTGGAGTCTTTCTTGGCCAGTATAGAACAGATTTGAAAAATTTCGAATGCACAATCTCAATTTCATCTGTATATCTCAAGGCCCAGGTTTCACAACAGTATAATAGAACAGACTTAATAATGGAGTCAAAGAGTTAATTCTGGGCTTTCCATGAGTTAAAATGGGCTTTTTGCTACAGTAGCTTTACTGATCATATCTTTAGAAGCTAGGCTAAAAAGGCCAGAGTTTGAGAATATTAATCCTAAGTAGCGAAACGAATTAAGAACCTCTACTGGTTGATTATTGTAAAACAGTTGTTGCTTTGGAGATCGGCCATGACTTCTTTTTAAAATAACAGATTTTGTCTTTTCGATATTCACTTCTAGACTGTTACTTTATAGTATTTGCCAAATACATTTAATTTTCTTTGAGTGTATTCGACAAAAGTACAGTATCATCTTTGTATAGTAAAGATGTTAACCCATTTACACAATCTATACTAACTGTATCACAATTATTAATTAATAAAAAATTTTCCAGATCGTTTAAAAAGATCGAGAAAAACGTTGGTGATAATGTATCGCCTTGCAGCAACCCTTTACTAACGGGCACTTCATCAGAATATTGTCCGATACTTGTTTTAATTCTAATAGAGGCATGATTATACAAACTCTCCAACACCTTTATCACCTTTCTACTAACTCCATACTGATACAGTTTATGCCAGAGAAGTTCATGGTTGATCGAGTCGAATGCCTTTTTTAAATCAATAAAAGTGGCACACACTTTCCTCTTATCTTTAACTATTTGGCAATTATAACTGACGACAGAACAAATACATTATCCCTGCAACCCTTGACACTCGGAAACCATTTCGATTTTCGTTTAAGGGATTTCCAAATTCTACCCAGTTTGAGAAACGTGAATTAAGTACCTGAGTGAAGAGTTTAGTGATATTGTTCATCAAGGATATCCCTCACAGTTTTCAGGAATGTTAGGGTTACCTCTCTTGAACAACATAAATATATACGCCTTACCACAGGATTTGGGAACAGTCTCAGTACTGAGTGTACCATTAAATAAGGTTTGAAGAAATTTTACTCCTATAGGTGGTAGATTCTTAAAAAATTCATATGGTATTGAGTCTGGTCCAGGGGCCTTACCCAATTTGCTTTTTCTAATGGCGGATTTAATTTCATTTATACTAAGAGGAAGATCAAAAATAGGATGACATACATCATCAACTAAAAATGAAGTTCTATGGATTTCCGGGTAACAGTACTTTAAATAATTATTCCATGTTATTAATTCAATATTATTGCGGGATTCTGAATAAGACTTTTTACATTTATTAACTGCTAGCCAGAATGATTTAGAATCTTTAATATTATTAAGCGAGTAACTTATCTCTTATAAAAATTATTTTTTTCTTTTCTAACAGTTTTTTTAAATAATTTTTTTGATGCTGTATATTCATTGAAATTTATATCAGACTTAATTTTCTTACAGTTTTTATAAGCTATTTTCATCAAAGCCTTAGCAGTTCTGCATATTTCATTGAACTATGGCCTAGAATAGTTACATTTTTTAAAGGAAATAAACTTCATCAAACCTAATTGTGAGGCAACATCATTAATATAGTTAAGTAAAGTACTGTACATTTGTTCTGGTTCAGTGTTCGTCTGGAGAGGTAAATTAATAGCAAAATATTTCTTATATAAATTTAGTACATCATTATTCCAAACAAATTTAATGTTTGTTGTTTGATAACAACTGGGGGATCAGACAATTTTGTAGAATTTTGCATTTTATTACCAAATGTAAGTAGACAGGCCAGGTGATCTGACAACAGGCAAAAATCTAATATTTCCAAATCTTTAACACAATATAAACCAAGTCCATTAGTTATCACCAAGTCTGCCACACTTTGACCATTTGAACCAACGTATGTAAAATTACCCTCTCTATCACTATTAGTTCGCCCATTCAATACAAACATACCATAATTTTCTATGAATTCAATGAATCGTTTTCCTCTGTCATTTATTTGAGTGTCAAGGGAATTACGTTTCGCTTCTAAAGGAATATTAGAAAATATATATGGATCACTATCGTTAAGACTACCAATTCAACAATTTTGGTCTCCACCTAAATAAAGTATTTTTCTATAATATCACTAACTGTAGTTTCAAACGACTGTAACGTGACATTTATGTTGTCACAATACCTATAGTATGTAAAGCCCAGAATAAATTTTACATTAGGTGCAATGATTAACTAAAATATCCAAAAAGAGGATTTATCTAATATTTCGAACTTTTATTAACATTTATTAACATACCAGAACTGGGGCGACCTTTTATTGCACTTTTCAACGCATCAATATGAATAATAGAAAATTTTTCTAGCTTCGTTTAATTGCCAAGTTTCACAGAGAAAAATAAAATCTACTTTTAATAAAAAAGAAATCTGATTACCATCGAGAAGATAAAAATTTGACAAGCCGTTTATATTCCAGTAGACGACTGAAAAATAGTTCAAATTACTAAGAGTATCACATTTTCGTTTTTCACTCTGCATAGGCCTTAAAGTTATTTCTGGTTGCTTCCGGTTTCCAATTAGCTTCTTTTTCATACCTAAAGATGTGGATTGACTTCCTTCCTTCTCACGGTTTCTTACTTTGCGTACGAAAAAAGCGTTCAATGGAGCTTGTCCTTGGGGATCTTATTTTTCTTTTTTTAAAAGAAGATTTTGAATTATCAGAAGTATCAGTTTCATTTCCTCCTGCTCAAAAGGCTCAGCCTCGTCTCCCTTTCAAAGGTTCTTTAATTTTGAAAACCTTTTCAAAAACTTCCTCGCTATGTATAATTTCGGGTGTAGAGTTTTCCGAGATTCTGATGTACAATTTATTATTTTTGAACTAAACAAATTTAATAAGATTTTCATTTTTCATTTTTTTTGCTCTCTGAAATAAATTAACCAATACCGGGTTCAAACTTTATGTACTAACCACACAATTTTGGTGACCAAAATATCTTGACAAACGAAATGAGTGCGCTAGTAACACCAGTAATTTGTACCGGCAAAAGAAAGACATGTCGTAACATAATGTTGAGAAGATTGCTTGTGTCGACGTGCGGTCTGTGTTTGATCCTACTTAGTTTAAATTATTTTACATTAAAAGTGTTTTTCAAGAAAGAAATGTCTTTTGTAAACATCGCATTTTTCTCAAATATTGAATATACTCTCCGCCTTCATGTATCCTAGATCTCAGCCCTAGTCTTCATGTCTCTTTCATCCGTCACTTCACCTTCTTCATCAACTACATCATCATCATCATCATCATCGCAGCAGTTGTTCAACATCTCCCGGCCAAATGATCATCACCGGGAAAGAAGAAGTCACTTTCCGAAGAAGTCGAGGGTGACATATCTGTCTGGCAGAATTTTTCGTTTTGCCGAACCTACTTTACTAGTTTGTGTTCACATACATGGACCATACGCACAATACACTCTCACACACATGGACCATTCGCACAATACACTCTCACATACATGGACCATATGCACAATACACTCTCACATACATGGACCATACATACAATACAGTCTCATAAACATGGACCATTCGCACAATTACACTCTCGCATACATGGACCATATGCACAATACACTCTCACATACATGGACCATACATACAATACAGTCTCACATATATGGACCATACGCACAATACACTCTCACATACATGGACCATACGCACAATACACTCTCATATACAAGGTCCATATGCCCAATTACACTCTCGCATACATGGACCATATGCACAATACACTCTCACATACATGGACCATATGCACAATTACATCCTGCATACGTGGACCATATGCTGTTTTGAATCTTCATGTACTCAATGAATTTCCTATTCTTTCGCCCTAAGACGGCTGTAGTTTCTTCAGTTGCCAATGTTCAAAAAATTTTGGTCGACGAATAAAACCATTGTTAGAATCACAAGTTTGAAGAAAATCGGTAAGGTAGAACTCTGCCAATTGATAGAATAGATTTCTCAGTATTTTTTTTGGAATTTTTTAGAAAATGGCTGCAAAGATTTACTTTAAACTTGGAATCCATTGAATTTCCTTTAGGAATAGTCTATGAAGGGAGCAATTAGGGTGCATTGGCGCAAGTGGTCATCGACCGGTTTCGGACGTTCGCCCATCATCAGGATATCTTGACAAAACTGTGATATCAAAGTCAAGGACAGAGCAAAACCCCACTGTATTGAGAATTCTGGTAGACCTACTAAATGTATAGCTCAACTTTGTATCCTCACCTTAATATTTATAGTAATGTAAGTCCCGGGTTCGAATTCAGCAGTGCTGCCCTTAGATTTTCTCTTCATAGGAGCCTCTACAGCTGAGCGGTGACGAGCAGTGTTGTCTGTAACGTGAACAATGTCCGGAGGCAGGCAGTACACGTGAAGTCTCCGGGCGCAAATGACAGATGTTGACGCGCCTTAAAATAAAAAATGTACACTCACCGGCAAAATATTTCGGCCACAAAAAATTACATTAAATAATTAATATAATATTGTTCGGTCTGTGTTGGTCTTGTTTTGGCAATTAATAGTAAATTGTCAACATTTTTAGAGTAAATTGGACTTTGTACATTACTCTTGTGTTAATAAAAAAATTAAATAAATCAAAAATGTTTACTAGGTTGTGTTCATTTATTATCAATTTGTTTATTTTTATCCAGTTCGATTTGATTTTTATTTGTCCCTTTAGCTTGTGCCTTGACTAAGAAAATTAAACAATTAAAAATTCGGATTTCAAAATGCCGAGGATTAAGCACGTGCTGTAGCACTTATTGATATCGGCCGCTCCATCAGATATGCAGTCATTGCTATTGGTGTTACGTACCAAACTCTGTGAGATGCAGTGCAGCGTTACAGAGAAACAGGCTCATACTCAAGAAGGCCAGGCTCAGGGCGTCCAAGGCCACTGAACTGCGGGATGACCGTTTTTTGACACTGACTGTTTTACGAAATTGTCATCTGACAGCTGTTGAAGTAGTTCATCGCCTCCAAGAAGTTCGAGATATTCAAATTTCTGAGAGAACAGCTCGAAGGAGATTAGATGAGCAAGGTTTAATGGTTTTTCACTCTGCAAGAGGGCCAGAATAAACCAGGGAGCACCGCGTTTCCTCGCCTTGAGTTTTCTTGACATCCTTGACATCAATTGATCTATCGAGCAGTGGGCAAGTGTATCGTTTACTGACGAGTCCCGATTTGCCTTAAGGGCTCCAGACGGCTGTGAACGAGTGTGGAGGAGATTTGGAGAAGAGGTGAGAGATTTGCACACTGCAATTTTGTTCTCACTAGGCCTTTCCAAAGAGGCTCTCTGATGGTTTGGGCAGGTATCAGTTTACAAAAGCGTACGCAGTTAGTGATCGTTCGTGGAGGTCTGCTCGGTATTTGGCGGATATTCCGATATACTAGTATCTCTAGCCTAATATTTTTAGTAGTAGTAGACTCTACTAAACTACACGTATTGGGTATTGATGAATATTTGTGAATTACAGTTTTAATAATTATTATAATTAGAGAATGCCATGTGACTGTTTGATTACTTTAGTGGATGTTAGTAGGATAAGTGATGCTAACAAAGAAGGACCGGACGTTTGAAATAGTTTACCGGAAATCTTAATTTAGTTTCAACCAAAAATAGAAACCAGCCGAGTCTTTGAATTGAATTGTTTAAGTACTGAGAAAACGAGATAGTAAACAGATAAGTTCCTTCTTTCTTCACCTTCTATTTCTGGTTAATGTTATCAGGATCTGTTTAGTAGTTTATATTATTACTGCCAGCAGCGCTACCTAGCTGTGCTGTCTCCAACAACTTCGATGGTTGCTTTATTTCCCCAGTGTTTCATTGTGGATTTAATATAAATAATGAATAAAATTCAATATTAAAACTAAATAAATAACACAAAAATGAATTTAATGAAGAAAATGTTTAGGGGAACGATCACTTTGGGTATTTCCACAAAAAATGCTATTTCAAAATACCGAATATTCTAGATTCTTTTTATAATTAAGAGGCGAATTACGTATTTTTAAAAGTTAAAGAGAATCGATTAATCGGTTGTGCGAATTTTTCAAATTGTTTTCCAGTTTTCGCGATTTTTCGTAAACGACTAAAAAGATTTTCTTAAAAAAGAAAATGTGGGACATAAATTAAACACACATGGAGGGTTATCGGAGATGTTTAAAAATTCGGATGTTTTAGGAAATCTGTCAACCAAAATTGTCCTAGTTTGCAACAACCAAAAAAAAAAAAAAATCTGGTGTGAAACACTCACCCACCTTTCTCTTGCTGCAATATTTACATAAAAACTCTTGAATTTCCGAGTTGAGACCGCGTCAGTGGTTTGCTAGAAACCGACGTTTCGCCCATATTGCAATGAGCCTCTTCAGGTTCGTTACACCTTGAAAGCTAATTGGATCAATGCTCCATCCAGTGACAGATTTCACATATAACTGAAAATATGTGCAACCGAAATATAACTGAGGTAAAAAAAGTCTCACTTCTGGTAAAGTGATATTTCTTCAAGCTCGGAGTAGATGATAGTATCGTATAATCCATTGAAATTATTTTTTAAAGAGAAGCCTGAAGACCCCACTTCACCAGAAATTTCTTTAGATAAATTTACCTAGAAAAAAGTTTCAAATTGAAGTCTTAGCTAGCTGTATTTCTACATGATTTACGAAGTAAATATCCTTCGACCTATTGTCGAAAAAATAACGGAAAATTGAAAAATCAGTTCAGTAGAGTGTTTCACTTCCTAATGACCGAAAATATCAAGTTCAAGCTTTCTGCAATCTTTCAGTTTCTATGTAATATTGACATTACACAGTACACACACACAAACCAATTGCTAAGAATCACTTTTTCACATCCATGGAACCTCAAAACGTGTATTTCCGGTGAAAACTTAACTTCGAAAATTTGATACAATCGCAATACTTGCACTTAACTAGGAGTAATAGATAGTAAAAACTAATGTGAGTATTTTACCTACTCCAGTATTTTTGAATTTGTTTTATACAAAGTTTTGGCTGGTATGGTTATTAAGCATTAATGTTGTTAAACAAGACATCATCTTATACTATGCATTACTACCTGTATTCTCGTGTCACATCACGTGCAGACAGCTGACAGAGATCTTTATGAGTGTATGTATTGTGTATTATTCCCAAAGAATGACGTGCCAGGAAATACAATCTATATCGATATTTATTTATCAATGCTACCAACGTAAATTAAAATTAATAGTCAAACGTTCATTCCATTGAGGTTCCTGTATTCACACATCACATGCAGATATTACCTAATTAGTTTTTCTCTTCATTCTTTTGTTATTTTAGTATTATGTTGTTATAGTAAATAGAAATTCGCACTGTGAAACATTCACACGACTTTCTCTTACTGTAATTGCTACAGTTCTAATTGACAGATTTTCTTTAAATTAGTATTTTTTACTACTAAACATTTCAACTTCATAATCTCCCCACAAACAATCAACCAGTGTCGTTTGTGATATAAACATAGTTTAAATCAACGTCTATACGAATTGATTGCAAACCTTACTCTGACGATGGATGAAAATCCGAAACCGGTCAGAACAAAATGAAGCATGCTATGATGGATAAAATCATAGAAGCTATAACGTTTATTTGAAACAGTTCATTTAAGGGAGCTTTTGGGAGGCAGGTGATTATGTTTTTCAATGTGCCAATTCAATGCATTATATGTCATTTTATCATCTAAATAATATTAAATAGTATTAAAAATGTTGCCAATATTCTGAATTTGAAGACGTTCGGTTGAGCGGAAGTGCGTTCAGATTTTTACGATTTTATCCATTATAAACACTGATATTAAATTTGTCATAGTAATTATGAATATAGAGACTTATCACTTTATAGGGAACTTCTTTCCGAGAAAGTTCATTTAAAGACGTTTTAGGGGAGGGGGAGTAATGTATGGTTTCCTCAAAAAGTCATTTTATTAAGTTTTGATTCTCCAATCGATTTAAAATTGAAGACAAGCAATTATTTCGTAAAAATTATAATTTTGAAGATAATTTTTCTCTTAAATCTGTGTAAATCAGAGAAAGTCGTGTGAGTGTTTCACACCAGATTTTTGTTTTATTACAGACTTAGGATGATATTAAATTCTATAATTTTATTTATTTCGAAAAAAGAAAAGAGGATGTTAATTGTTGGTGAGTACTGATTACTGTTTTCACTTTTCCCTGGCGAGAGTAGATATCCCTAACGCCATGGAGTTTATTAATGTATCCTCCATAAACTATATTACATGTATATCTCCGATTTGAACATGTTTTTGGAAAACTTCCAATTTAAATGTTCCATATTTAAATGTTTACAATGACATAATATTAAAATTAAATAAAATTAAACCAAATTGTTGAATAAAATCTCGATTGTTGTGTAAATTTAAATTAATTATAAAACTAGAAAGAACATTTTTAAAATGTTCACCCAATGTTTTTGTAACAACAAACTAAAATCAGTCCATGATATCTACTGCAAAACAGAAAACCGCACATTCCGCTCTTTGGGGTTCAAATATAGAGTCCTGGGGGATGATATGGCAACAAACTTAAGGTGTTTGATGGTCACATCGACATGACAGGCCGGCCTTTATTTTAAATCTGTGCAAATAGTCTCTATTCTTCCCATGGCCATTTATATAGTGGGTATGTAGAAGTCTGTATTAACAAGCGAGCTTGTCCTTTAAAATTAAATTAGGAAAAAAATCCTTGGTATAATGGCCTCCTTTCTCTGTGTTAGACCAGTCCATTTGCCAACCAGTTACACTTTCTTCTGCTAGAATAGGCTTCATATACGATCGAGGTACTTGTTGTACGACTCCTCACTGATTTTCTGGGAAGTCCGTGTTGCCAATGTAACTGAAGCCTCGTAACCCTCTCGCTGACCCACATACAATTTCATCCAACAAAACCATACATCAACCTTCTTCACTATCTCCACCTTCTCTATGCTCTTTATTTTCCCAATTAAAGGTAAATGAATTCTATTGTTTTTGCAGCTCTTGCTTGGGTTTCCCTATCACTGAGCTCTTCATCCATACCAAGGCCAGTTGCTCAGCTTGATTATTAGAACAGTGCTTATTGTGGCGGCATCATCTAATCCTGTTTTGTCCTTGTACACAATAAAAGCAATTCCGAAATTTGTTACCATCGGTGTAAATAGCTAGACTGTTTTCTAATTAGAAATCATCTTCTTCAAAGTGACTCGCCATGAGTGACTTCTTCCCGGATGGTGCCATTGGGAAGTGCCAATAGGATGTTCTACTATAAATCCAGCATCTTGCATGAGATCCTTTTCATATATGTAGAACATAGTTTTTTCTTTTAAGGTTAAGATAATAGGCGGGAGGTTAGCAATCATACATGCAGCTTCTTATGGTTTTAAAATCTCTAATATCCTCAAGAGAATCAACCCATTCTAGTAAGCCTTAGACTATTACATGTTTAATAACACCAGAATATAGGCCGGAATAGCGTAGCTGACGAATGGTGTTAACGCTCCTTTGCAGATGGTAAGAAGAGCATCACTGCCTATACCCAATACACTTTGGCTGGCTGGCAACATATAGGTACGCTTGTAAACATCAAGATGACAGAAATGTGTTGAGTTGCGAAGTTCATTAAGAATTCATCAATTCGCTTGATTGGCTAATGGTGCTGCCCTTAGTTGAGGATTTACCGTGTTCTTATAATCCACGCACAGTCTAACTTTGCCCTTTAGTTTGGGAATTGCTACAAGAGGTGATCCCCAGTCATTAGTATTGACTTTCGTTATAATTCCATCACGTTCCAGCTCATCCAATTCATTTTCGATTCTATTGCGTAGTGAATATGGTAAATCTCGCTTCCCCAAAAACATAGGTTTTTGCTCTTCGCACAATTTTAATGAACAAGCTAAGTTGGATATAAATCCAATCTTTGGCTCTAAAATTCGTTTATATTTTTGGATTTTATAGATGAAACTGTATCAACGTTGTTGACAGAGGAAAATTGATTTTCTTTTTCTTGTCATAGAGTTCTACGAGAACGACTTGAAGATGCCGAATCCAGCTGCGTCCTAGAATTGGCGAAAAATTTGAAGGTATGATAAACATCAATTAAGTCAATTTTGGCCCTTTATATTCTGCAGGGACTTGTACGAAACCTAAGGGGTCAAATATCTATGAGGTGTACGAACGAATTTGATACCTGTTTCTTGAAGTTGGGCTTCCAAATCTAAGTTCTCATAAACAGGGGTAGAAGACTGACCCCTGCACCAGAGTTTCCTCAAACATTTTGGTCTTGCCTTCTATTAAAATTGCCGTATAGTATTTGGCTCCATGAGCTCCTCATCCTCCCCATGAGCTGATTTCTCATTAATATCTACAACTTTGTCAATTCCGAATAATTCATGGATAGATCTACTTCCAATAGAATTTGATGAGGAAGAGGAATCCTCTTAAATTGACTTGATTTTCCTAATCTCTTCTCTTGATAACCTAGATCGGATACATACTTTTTGTATATGACCTGTTTTCCCACATGATTGACATTTTAGTAACCTTGGATCACAGCGACAATTTTATGAAATATGATTATCCGGACCACAACTTAGGTACAAATTTTCAGTTCTTAGTTTTCGAAAATTTATTGCCTTCCATCTGAATAATTTTGATTTAGCTCGAATTTTTTTGTCTTCTTAACGTTATTGTGGGTCCGGAATATTTATTGTTCTTATTTCGTGATTTACTAAGTTTTTAATTTCTTCAGGTTTAAAGGTACCTGCTGCAATTTCCTTGCTATTAATTTTTGATGCTTCTAAAGCTAGGGATCTATCCAGCTTCTTGAAATTTTATATCATGATTCTGTAAAAGATTTTCTTTTATTGAGGTATCGCAAATGAATGGATCCCTTAGAAAAATATCACCAACTTATTGTCCACATTGACATTTATTATTATTCAAAGAAGGGAAGGGCAAAACCCTACGCTATCCAAAGCCTCCCTGGGCCTATATAGCTAAGAATAACAACTACCGGGTCTGGAACAAAAGTCCAGGTCCGGGTTTTACCCATCTAAGTTTTACCAATTCCGAATAAATCGGACCATAACCTTGAAAGGACATAGCTTAAGCTCTTCTACCGATATCCTATTCCGGCCAAAGGTCCTGAACCTAATCTCCTCATAGCCCAAACCACATTGACATTTAAATTCTGTTTCTATTGTATGTTCCTTCAATCTAGCTACATATTCGGCGATTGCCTCTTCATTTGCATTTGTGACAAGAATCTATGCTGTTCGACAATTACATTGTTTTTAGGACATAGGTGTTTTTCTATAAGATCGATTAATTCATCATACTTTACCTCACAAGGAGCTTTAGGTGCAGTTAACGAAGCAATTAAGTTGTAATGTTTTGATCCTATTGAATTCAACGACACTTTTGCACTCATAATTTTGTCTTGAGACATTTTTTAATTCTCGGTAAGCTTGAAAGCGTTGTTTATAATTTATAAATGGTTCCTTACCTGAGTCAAACGTCTCAAATGGTGCTAAGAGTTTAACATTCGACTGGGAAGAAGGCAAAGTTTTGACAATTCTACCTGCTGTGTAACTTGACTTTGTATAGGCATTGCCAACTATGCAGCCTCATTTGATTCAGTTGGTCTCTTGATATTTCCATTGCTGTTAGCAAAATACATAAATTCACTATATAAATAGATAAAATCACTCACTATATACTGACCGATATGACAGTCCCCTTCGATATCTAAGTTCACCTCGTGGCCAATTGTGTTATCACTTTTGATGGTATAACACATACGAATTACACAAGGGGAGCAATTAATTGATTCATTTTCAACACAATACAATTTTCACTTAGTACATTATATATTTTCACTACTCTATAAACCCCAGCGCGCGGACCTGGGCCCTACCGGATCCCAACTTAATCATTCATTCGTCATATATATATATATATATATATATATATAATAAATGTACCAAAAACACACAGTAAATATTCCAAGTTTAAAGAAAGTTTTCAATTACAAAAACTGTGATAATTACAGCGTTTCTTTATACTCTCCTTTTTTTGTTGTTGTTTACTATGTAATTACAGGCTGTTTACAGCACTGTTCATTACAGTTTACATAAAATGCAATGATTATATATATCATGCTCACTAGTATGCAGCCGTGGCGATATTGCCGGAAATAATGTGGGCAGTATAATAAACATTCAGGTTTGGCTGTATTGATTCCCCATGACCTAGATACTAAGGTTCAAGGACAGCGCTTCTATGCTTCCAATCATCCGGTCCGGGTACTCATTTATTTAGGAATCACTTCTGCCCACGCGAAACCATGATTCTTTATGATTTATTTTTATAAACAGATTTTTTTTTTTAAACGTGGTGGGCTTTTTAAATTATTCTATTAAATTAATAAATTTAGTTTGATTGAAATAAAAATTTATTATAAAATGAATTCCATTAATGAAAATTACCTTTATCATGCAAGAAAGAAATTTAAATTAAGAAAGAAAAATAAGAAATGTAACTAAACCAGTTTGTCTCTGTAGTCATTATTAAGCCTAAATTACTTAATACGTATTTCCTTTTCCTGTACATTAGTTGCAAAATACTAATACCAGACCATTCTACGAAATATTTAATTAGTTGGGTGACGTGGCAATAAATACATCAATAAAAATACCAATTTGCAATAAAATTGATTTAATTTTTGTAAAAGATTAACCTAAAAACTATGTAGTTTTTTTCTACCATGTTACGTCATAATGTGACGTCATTCTATCTGCCTAAAACCAGGATAAATTCAATGAAATTTAAATGCCCCGTGTGAAAAACTCGATTTTCTCTTTCAGCAATTCTCACAGTTTAGGTTTAATTGTCTATTTATTATTTTTTTGTTAATTTAAGACGAGTCAACATCTATGGTCATTGGCGCCTGGAGCCTTCTCAGTGTCTGTAACGACAACATTGTCCATCGCCGGACAGTGAGCTGTAAGGGCTCCCAGGAAGAAAAAATCTAAGGGCAGCGCAGCTGGACTCGAACCCGGGATCTCCACGTGGGAGTCCAGTTCGCTAACCACTTAGCTATTCTCTTCCCTTATATTATTATTATTTTGTATTTTTCTCACTAAACGGATTTTTAATGCCGAAATTACTAAATTTTTTCATGTACAATTGACTTAAAATGTACTTACAAATGTCGTTATAGAAAGGGATGGATACTCTATGTTTTCCATTGGAAGAATGCAGTGGAAAATTCGTTAAAAATGAGCAAGCAAAATTTAACGGCATCTTCTTAATTTTTATATAAGTAAAGAAGGTGAAGCCAAATTTGGAAGTTCGGAGAAGTCCATATCACTCAATGCTTCCTTTTGCAAACCTCTAGAAATAAAACAAATTCTGTGTCAACAACTCACTCGACTTTCTCTTACTGCATTCAACATATTTCTAAAATTGATAAATTCTCTTAAAACTGTAAATTTTTAATTTTCTCAAATATGAAATTTTTTTTTTTTTTTTTAATAAGTTTTCCGAACCGTGGCACCTTTTTGTACCGGCTCTCTTTCTCATATAACACCCATCTTCATTAGTATTAAAAACTGAAATTACGTTTGTTACATCACCTTATTAATAATTGGAATATATTTCTATCTGGAAAGGTAACAGGAGTAGTCTGGTCTTACGCCCCTTAACTCCCGGGGCACAGAATAGTGTCAGCTTTCTCCGTGGAGAAGGGGGGTCTGTCATAGAGAGATAAAAGTTCAGCGCCACGGCGTTTTCAGTAAAAGAAAGGGGAAAACGACGAAACCCACAAAAAAAAAGAATAGAAGAACAACAAAAAAAAGGAGAATAATAATACAAAGTATAAGGATGAAGGAAAAATAAAAAAATAAAAAAATTAATTAAGGTGGCAAGGTCCGGGAGATTTGAGCCTGCGATGCTAGCGGCGTGAGGCCAACACGTTACCTGTGCACCACTGACTCAAATTTGACAATGCTGGTTTTATTTGAATCAACAGACTACTGTAGTTCAGCGCCTGCGCTCTGCACCAAACCAATTGTCCTTCGTTAAAAGTTACCGGTCTTCTTCTGAAATTGTAACTTCTCTGTCGTTTTTCGTAAGCTCGATCAAGCCTATCCTGAACCTCTTTATATAAAACGGGCATTAATTTTAACTTTTCCTCATGCCGAGTTCTCTCCAACTGTAGCTCTCCTACTGCTGCTTTACATTAAAATCAGTGGCTGTGCGAGGTAGTTCTCGGCCGTGATTGAGGTAAGCCGGAGTATACCCCGTGGCCTCATGTACAGACGTTTTCATGGCAAACTCGAGTTTAGCGAGGTTGGCGTTCCAATTTCGATGCTTTTCCTTTATATATGAGGCTAGCATGGTTTTTACAACCCTGTTTACTCTTTCCGTTGGATTTACCTGCGGGTGGTAAAGGTTTGTGAACCACGGTTTCACTTCATATTCGTCCAGCATGCTCCTGAACTCACGTCCCTTAAACTGGACACCGTTGTCACATATAACCGCTTGCGGCACACCAAACTGGAAGAATACCCTCTCTTCTATGATTTGAGCCACTGTCTTCGATGTCGCCTTTCTCAGAGGAAGTAGAATTGTGTATTTGGAGAAATAATCACATACTACTAAAAGCATCCTGTTCTGCTTTGTTGACAGTGGGAAAGGACCCATCAAATCAGCTGTGATAATTTGCCATGGTCTTTCTGCTACTCTCTGTTCGCCCATCAATCCAGCAGGTCCCTGTTGTGATGGCTTCATAGCAAGACATGTAGGGCATCTTGCTACATACCTCGCTACGTCGGCTGCTATGCCTGGCCAATAATATTTTTCTTTAATGCGCTGCAGTGTCTTAAATGAGCCTAGATGTCCAGAAATTGGGCTATCATGAAAGTCGAACAGAACTTTCTTCCTCTGCGATTTTGGTATTACCAACTTCCATGGCTGGTCTTCTCCCAAAATCTTATGGGAATCCACTATCCTCTTATATAGTGATGATCCTTCCACTTTCCAACTAGGATACGCTTTAGGGTGCTTGCGGACTTTCAAACACATGTCTCTATACCAGTCATCTAACTGGTCATCACTGCAGTCTATGGCTGATAATTCCTCTTGATCTTCTTTTACCCTAGATAAAGCGTCAGCGGCTTTATTTAATTTTCCCGCACGATGTTGGATCTGAAAATCAAATTGCTGAAGCTTTACCGCCCATCTTGCAAGTCGTCCTTGTGGGTCCTTTAAACTGCTGAGCCATTTCAGCGCCATATGATCTGTGATCACTATAAACACCATTCCTTCTAAATATGGTCTGAACTTTTCTATAGCCCACAATACGGCTAGGCACTCATGTTCTGTTGTGGAAAATTTCTTTTCTGCTGCCGTTAAACCTCTGCTTGCATAAGCTATTGCCTTTTCCCCTTCAGGGAATTCCTGGCTAAGGATTGCTCCCAAACCAAAAGTCGAAGCATCTGTTTGCAATATGAAAGATCGGCCGAAGTCTGGATAGGTAAGAATAGGTGCTGAGATGAGCTTATCCTTAATCTCTTCGAAGCTATTTTGCTGTTCCTCACCCCAGTGCCATTTCTTCCCTTTCATCAATAAACTATTAAGTGGAGCAACAACTGTAGAAAACGATTGAACGAATCGGCGATACCAAGAAGCAAGTCCTAAAAATCTTTTTACTTGTTTTACAGTCTTGGGCGTCGGAAAATTCATGATCGCCGAAACCTTTTCAGGATCAACCTGCAATCCTCTTTGTTCACAACGTAACCCAGGTATTTTAATGATGGTCTGCAAAAGTTGCATTTATCCCAATTGATGGTTAGGTGTGCTTCCGTCAGCCGCCTGAAGACTTCATTGAAAATCTCGATATGTTTGCCAAAGTGCTCGGTCATGATTACGATGTCGTCTAAGTATACGAAAACGTGTGGCTCCATCTCTGCTCCCAAGACGTTATCGATTAAACGCTGCCACGTGGCTGAAGAGTTATGAAGACCGAAAGGCATTCTTGTGAAGTGAAACAAGCCTCTTCCTGGAACAGTGAAGGCAGTTTTTTCGCAACTACTGTCCTCCAGCTGCACTTGCCAATAAGCAGACTTAATATCAATGGAGGATAAGTAGTGTCCATCTCTAAGCCTGTCCAGTATGTGGGAGATGAATGGAAGTGGATATGCATCCCTTTTGGTGACGGCGTTCAACTGTCTGTAATCGACGCAGAATCTGTGTGAGCCGTCCGGTTTCTTTAATAAGCCTACAGGTGAAAACCCAGGGCTCTTCAATGGTACTACTATGCCTTGCTCCAACATTTCATCCAACTCTTTATTTAGAATGTTCTGGACATGTGGCGATACTGGGTAATATCGCTGCTTAATGGGTCGATGATCGGTTTCAATTATATGTTTCACCTGGCTCGTGCATCCTAGTAAAATAATCAATATTATAACTTGATTTAGGATAAATCTTGTGATATTTTGCTTTTAATGCACACTAACTTTTCGTCAGTTTCTATTTTGATTAATAGATTATTTGCCTTGTTTACGTAGTTAGTATAAAGAACATTATGTTCATAAAATTATTTTTAATTACCATTAAATTATTTATTTAGTAGTTTTAACTTTTGTTGAGGGAAGGGATTAGCTCATTGGTAGCGCGCTGGACTAGCAACGCGGAGATCACGGGTTCGAATCCAGCCGTGCTGCCCTTAGATTTTCTCTTCCTAGGAGCCCCTTACAGCTCACTGTCCGGTGATGGACAGTGTTGTCTGTAACGGGAGAACACTGTCCGGAGGCCGGCAGTGCACTGAGAGGCTCTGGGCGCAAATGACCGCAGATGTTGAGACGCCTTAAATTATAAAAAAAAAAAAAAAAAAAAAAAAAAAAACTTTTGTTGAAAAAATATAATAATGTCAGCGTAAACTGCTCATTGTTAAATTCGAAAAGAAATAATTTTTTATGGTCACTTTCCGTTTCGATTGTTTCTTCAATTGATGAAATATTTGTTCCTTTTCGATTCTGCCATTGAGTGAATTTATTAGAGAGCTTAATAAAAAAATCCATTGATGGATAAATAATTGTTCACAATGAAAGCTGAATGCTAGATAAAAAAACGCTTTTTACCATTCAATTTATTCATAATATATCCAGTGTTTTATGTATTTAGTTACTGAATCAACTTGTTGATATCGTAATCTATTAAAAAGGATAGTGAATGGTTTTTGTCATCAATTACTTGGGCGGGAAATGCGAGAGACGTATAACAGACAACAAGTGGCAGAACAGTAGCAGATAGAAACGGTTCACCCTCTCTCAATGCAACTGAAAACCATTCATGGTACGGTATAACTGTAGGAAGTGTATGGGTCGGCAGTGCAAGCGCATAACGGTAACAGGCTGGTTTGAAGGAGGTAACAGTACAGTTTTAGGTTGTAACGTATTACTTCGCATTTCTATGTTCTCTACCTACTTTTATTTTAGTTTAAATAAAATAGATCTATATCTAGATTTGAATGTGGCATTATTTTACCATGCTGGTAACATCATGTCAGCATTTGCTGCATCCTTCCTAGTGATAAACCTACATGAAACAATCTTAACCGTAAGTTCCTACTAAAAAAAAAACTTTTGTTAAAGAATCAAAGAGGAGTTAATGTGAGAAAAATAGTGAGTTAATTTTTTTCTTTCAATTTTTGTAATTGGTTTCTAGAAAAGGGTCTGTGTGTGTGTCGTCAATGTATCTTAAAACCGGGAAATTGCAAAAAGCTGAAACATGATATTGTGTTTAGATGCAGTCAGGGGGGGCCGTGATTAATAAGCTTTTGGTCAAAATTGGTACCACTATCCTTACTGAAAAGATTTTTCAGGTTTTTTTTAGCGATTTTCTCAAAAATTGGACCCACGATTTCCTTTAAACTTTGTATATTTTACAGCAATGTCTTTTTTTTTTAAAATTTTTTCTGGGAAAAATCATATTAGAGTAGTTCTGGGGGAGGAGTGACGTTAGGCTTTCTTGTAAAATGCAATTTCGGTATATCAGCGGTTCTTATCCGTGGGCCATAACGTCTCCGAGGGGCCCCAGAATATTCTTAAAGGGTCATAAAAGAAAACAAAGTGTTGCATAGAATATTTGCAATGTGTCAGATCAGAGGCAGCTGGCAAAAAAAAAAAAGGAATTTTGAAATAACGCAACTATCTAAGTGCCATTGAAGCTCATCCAACATTTTCTGTAGAATACACCACACTGTGAGAGAGTGCCACAAGCGCTTTCAGCTTCAGAAGGGTGAATTATTACTCAGTCCATCATGGAATCGCCAGAAAATAATTGACAGAGAGGTTTGTCAATGTTGCTCATATTTTTAAAAAACTTGTTTGGGGGAGTGATGCGTACCACATGGTAGGCCCGGTAGGACCAACCACTTAGCCTATCCTCCTAACTCCACTCTCACCTATTCGCGAGAAGCCCTGTTAAGTTGAGTAATCCATTCTGAGGTTGCGGTAACCAATCCCTTCGGAAGCATGGATCAATGAGCAAACGAGAGATGGGGGACCTTGGGGCGGCCCCGGGGTAACCAGAGTTTAGGCTCACTAGGTTGCAATGTGCCGGCAGCAGGGCACATGTCGGGGTGGCGGCGGAGGAACTTCAAGAAAGTCAACGGCGGCACCCATAAGTCAAGTGAGATGACCTACTGCGAACGGGTAGAAGGGACTCGGAAGTCCAGTGAAGACAACCCTTCTAGGAGAATGGAACTCTGAATTCAAATCACTGGTCCTCCAGGCTGGGGGTTGGGCGTAGGGCTAACGACCCACCCCGTAGAAAAAACATTGTTACGAAACCAAAAGAGAAAGATAACCCCGGATTGACTAACAGAAAAAAGACCACTGCATGGAAAAGGAGAAATGATATTAAAATTGCGACTTGGAATGTACGTTCCATCTACAGACCTGGAACCCTGAAGGTTTTGTCAGATGAGGCTCTTAAATATAATATTGACATTTTAGCCACTCAGGAAATGAGATGGACAGGAAAGGGAATAATGGACCGTAAATTACTCTGTATTCTATAGCTGTCATGAACGTGACCACATGTTTGGAACTGGCTTCCTAATAAATCGAAAGTTTAAACAGAAAATTATTGATTTCAAACCCTATTCTCCATGAATGAGTAGAATAAGAGTTAGAGGTACCTTTTTTAATTACTCAATAATAAATACACATGCACCAACGGACGATAAGTCAGAGGAAGAGAAGGATGAGTTCTATGTTCTATTGGAAAGCGCTTACTCTGAGTGCCCTAGACATGACATTAAAATTATAATAGGCGACTTAAATGCCAAAGTTGGCAAAGAACTAGATTGTAACAGTGTAGGCAATCATAGCCTCCACACCGAGCACACTGATAATGGATTCAGGCTTTTAAACTTCGCAGTTAGCCACAGCCTAATAATAGGTGGAATATTCTTTGATCATAAGGATATTCACAAAGGGACATGGACCTCCCCGAATGGGGAGACGGTCAACCAAATAGATCACATCCTTATGGATGGACGACATAAATCAGATTTGCAAGATGTAAGGGTATATAGAAGTGCCAATATAGACAGCGACCATTTCCTACTTGTAGCAAAACTGAGAGCCAGGATATCTAATAGTAAAAATGAGCGAGGTAAAAGAAATGTTAGATATGATACGGCAAAGTTTAAGAATGAAGAAGCAAAAGATAGATTTCAGGAGGCTACAGATGAAAAAACAAGGGAGTGGAGAGCTGCGGATATAGAAGCACGAGATATTGAAACTGTGTGGTGCAACTTGAAAAATACCCTGGTGACCGTCTCCAAGGATGTACTTGGTGAAAAGCAAAATAATCAAAGAAGTGAGTGGTTTGATGATGATTGCCTAAGAGTTACCGAACTGAAAAATAAAGCCTATAACAGAATGCTGCAAAAGAAGCGTACCAGAGCGGTGCAGGAGGAGTATAGAAAAGCCAGAAGAACAGAAAAGAAAATACATAGACATATAAAGAGAGAATTTATGATTGGGCAACTCAAAATGATTGAGGAATTCAAAAGTAAGCGATTAAGCAGAGATATGTATAAGCAGGTGAACAATCAGAGGCGAGAGTTCCAGCCAAGAACTAATGCATGTAGGAGTAAAGAAGGTGAACTCATTAATGATAGTGCCGGTGTACTGAGAAGGTGGACTGAACACTTTCAGGAGCTATTGGGCACTAGAACAGTGAACCCTATCGAAAACTTTGAGGTACCTGAGGAAAGAGAAGATACCATGGATGATAGAGAGGATCTTGTGCCTTCTTATGATGAAGTATATGAAGCACTTGAATGATTAAAAAATAATAAGGCTGCGGGCTCAGATGGACTCCCTGGAGAATTATTCAAAAATGCTGGACCTGACTTTGTCAAGGAATTTGCTCACCTCATTGAAACCATATGGACAGAGGAAAGGATGCCTGAGGAATGGAACAATGGGATAGTCTGTCTGATTCACAAGAAAGGTGATCCTCTATTATGTAAAAATTACAGGGGTATTTCTTTACTCTTTACAGCTTATAAAGTTTTATCTAATATAATATTTAATAGACTGTTACCGTACGCCGAGGAAAAGATAAAGGATTATCAATGTGGCTTTATGAAGGACAAGTCAACTACTGACCAGATATTCGTCCTACGGCAAATATTGGAAAAGACTATTGAATATGGCATAGTCACGTATCATCTTTTTGTAGATTTCCAGGCGGCATATGATTCAGTCAATAGGAAAATGCTGTACAATGCTATGAGGGAACTAGATATACCCCGTAAACTCATCAACATGACTGAAATAGCCATGTCCAACTCAAAGTGCCAAATAAGGATCCAGTCCAGTATATCGGAACCCTTACACACAATAAATGGCCTAAAGCAAGGAGACGCTCTGGCGTGCCTACTGTTTAATATAGCATTGGAAAAGGTGATAAGGCATTCCCAATTACAGACTAGTGGACATATCTTTAATAAACAAGTGCAACTGCTAGCCTATGCAGACGACATTGATATAATCTGTAGGTCCGAATCAGGCTTAAAAGCAGCCTTTCAAGCATTAGAAGCGTCCGCTAGGAATATGGGGCTGGTCATCAACGAAAGCAAGACAAAGTATATGGTGGTAGGTGCTGACACCCGATCGTCATTCCTCGAGATTCAAAATTATAAATTTGAAAAGGTGCAGGGCTTCGTATATCTGGGAACCTTTGTGGATGCGAGTAATAACATATCTAAAGAAAGTGAAAAAAGAATATTGGCAGCAAACAGAAGTTATTACGGGCTTTTAAAACATTTTAAATCAAAGGTTATCAATAAAGACACGAAAGTAACCCTCTATAAAACATTAATCAGGCCGGTCCTTACTTACGGTTCTGAATGCTGGGTCCTGAAAAAGGTAGATGAGCAGAAGCTATCCATTTTTGAGAGGAAAATTTTAAGAAGAATTTATGGACCAGTGAGACAAGGTAGTGTCTGGAGGAGATTGTATAATCGGGAGTTGTATGAAAAGTTCGGCGATACTCCTATTAATACTATTATACAAGTAAATAGGCTACGATGGGTGGGACATGTGCTACGTATGGGTGATGATAGGGTTCCAAAGAAGATCATGAGTTTTAAGCCAATTGGAACAAGAAGGAAAGGAAGACCACGATCGAGATGGCTGGACCAAGTAGGTAAGGAGGCCGTAAGGCTGGGAGCAACAAGATGGTGGACAATGGCTGAGAATCGAGACCGATGGCGACAATTTCTTTTGGAGGCCAGGGCCCGGACCGGGCTGTAGTGCCGGAGATGTATGTATGTATGTATGTAAAAAACTTGTTTGTGTACGACAATCATATTACGTAATCAAAAATATCTGGTGTGAAACACTTACATTCCTTTACTGCAGTTTACACAAATTTAATGACAAACTTTCTTCAAACCAATAATTTTTACTTTCTCACACTCCTAGTAAGAGCAAGTATTGTAATCGTGATCAAATTTTCGATATCGAGGTTTCATCCAAAATACACGTTTTGAAGTCCCCTGAGTCCAAAAAAGTCGTTTTAGAAAATGGTCTGTGTGTGTCTGCATGTATGTGTAATAGCATAGCTCAAAAACGAAAAATCACAGAAAGTTCAAACTTGATATTCCGTTTAGGTATCGCCATGGGATTCGACAGTAAGTTGTCAAAATTCCTCAACCGGAAGTAACACTTTATTGAATGTTTTTTGCCTTCACTTTTTCTCGGAAATGACTCCGATTTTTTTAAACTTGGTACATCAATTACATATATTAAGAGCTACAATTTTTATTTGAAACATTTCTCTAGCAAGGGGTTATGTTTTATTATAAAGTGCTATATCAGTTTATTAAACTGTTCTATCATCTAAATAATATTAAATAGAATATTAGTTTCACAAGTGTTTATAGGCTGTTTATGGATTGATTTGAAAATTATAAAGTTTTTTGAACCTTAAGTGCCAGCCTGAACGAAATTATATTTAAATATAATTTCGTTCAGGCTGGCACTTAAGGTTCAAAAAATTTATAATTTTCAAATTAATTAGAATGTTACCAAAATTCCGAGTTTAAAGAAACTCGATCGGTTGACCGAAAGTGTGTTTTTACTGAACAGTTTTTCATACTAAAAACACCGACGGATTTATTTAAATTTGGTATAATGACTGTGTACACAGAGATCCTATCACTTTAGTTTAAAATTTTTTCCTAGAAACTTTATTTTAAGAAGTTTAGGAGGAGAAGGGGGGGGGAGGTGGGAGGTTTCTTCAAAAAAGTCATTATATTAAATTTGGTTTTTCCATTGATATCAAACTGAAAACAAATAAGCAGTAAAAATTATAAGTTTGAAGAAAAGTTGCCTCTAACCAGCAGTAAGAGAAAGTGGTGTGAGTGTTTCACAATTTGTTTTTATTTTCTTAAAACTACTAATTTTTACTTTCTCTTACTGCTAGTACTGCTCTTACTGCTAGTACTGCTAGTACTGCTACTACTGCTAGTACTGCTCTTACTGCTAGTACTGCTCTTACTGCTAGTACTGCTCTTACTGCTAGTACTGCTCTTACTGCTAGTAGTGCTCTTACTGCTAGTAGTGCTAGTACTGCTAGTACTGCTCTTACTGCTAGTACTGCTCTTACTGCTAGTACTGCTCTTACTGCTAGTACTGCTAGTACTGCTGGTACTGCTAGTACTGCTAGTACTGCTCTTACTGCTAGTAGTGCTCTTACTGCTAGTACTGCTAGTACTGCTAGTGCTGCTCTTACTGCTAATACTGCTAGTACTGCTCTTATTGCTAGTACTGCTCTTATTGCTAGTACTGCTCTTACTGCTAGTACTGCTCTTACTGCTAGTACTGCTCTTACTGCTAGTACTGCTCTTACTGCTAGTACTGCTCTTACTGCTAGCATTGCTCTTACTGCTAGCATTGCTCTTACTGCTAGCACTGCTCTTACTGCTAGCACTGCTCTTACTGCTAGTACTGCTAGTACTGCTAGTACTGCTCTTACTGCTAGTACTGCTCTTACTGCTAGTACTGCTCTTACTGCTCTTACTGCTAGTACTGCTCTTACTGCTAGTACTGCTCTTACTGCTAGTACTGCTCTTACTGCTAGTACTGCTCTTACTGCTAGTGAGAGTAAGCATTGTTACTTTTTACTAACTGTTTGCTTGTCTTCAATTTTATATCCATTGGAGAATCTGAACTAATAAAATGACTTTTTTGACAAAACCCTACATTCCCCGAACCCCCTAAAATTTCTTTAAATCAACTCTCCCGAAAAAATGTCCAAACAAAACTAATAGGTCTTGAAATTCATAGTCAGTGTAACAAATTCAATGGTGTCCGTAGGGTCTTTTTTTTAATAATATCGTAGAATACTGAAATAGCCTCAGGAAAAGGGCGACTACCGGTCAGCTGATTTCCTTCGAACTCAGAATTTTGATAACCTATTTAATTCTAATATTTTAGATAATAGAATTATAGAATAATCCAAAATAGCACTTAGTGGAAAACATACCCGCCCTTCTCCCTATAACCGCCTGAAATGAAGTTTCTGGAGAAATGTTTCAAATTAAAGAAATTTTTGGAGCTGTTTTCTAAAAAATCTCAGAAAACCGAAAAACTGTTCAGTGGAAACGCACTTCCGGTCAAACTCGTAATATATTTAATATTATTTTGGTGATAGAATTTTATAATAAACTGAAATAGCACTTTAGAGGAAAACCTAGGCCCACCCCTCCTCCAAAAATGCCCTTAAGGGAATTTTCCTGGAGAAATGTTTCAAATAAAAGTTGTAGATCTTTGTATCTTTAGTTGATATATGTAGTTACGAAAATCGTTGGAGCCATTTTCGAGAAAATCGCAGAAAGTGAAAAAAAAAATTCAGTAAAGTGGTACTTCCGGCTGAGGAATTTTGATAGATAACTTTCTATTGGATCCCATGGTGATACTTAAACATATCACCTTACAAATTAGTATTAACTTTGAACTTGCTGCAATTTTGCGTTTTCGAGCTATGCTGTTCTCACACATGCGAAAACCATTTTCTAAAAACTACTTTTTTGGACTTACGGATTCTCAAAACCTGTATTTCCGGTGAAACTCGATATCAAAAATTTGGCACGATTGCAATACTTTCTCTAACTAGAAATAAGAGAAAGTAAAAATAACTAACAAATAAAGGAATAAGCCACCAGAAACAAGGCAGGCGGGACCATAACCAAGTGGGAGCTACTTCTTGAGCGTTGTGGTTGAATAATATTGGGAAACCTGGCGCTACAAACAAACAACACTTTATTTCTAAAAGTGGGTTGCACAACTATATTGCGATGCAAACACAAATTGCGAGTTGATCGGAAGACGATTCTTTGGATCAGTCATCGAAGTACATCACATTAACATATAATAAAATAAAAATTCTATTTAAACTGTCAAGCTGGACAGCATAGGTTCAAAAAATTAACTTCAAATGCAACAAATGAATTATTAGGTATAATAATTCTAGCCAAAGGCCACCGTCCATGGATATGAGAGTTTAAAATCCATAGAGAATCCACTAGTATAGATTCTGCTAGAGTAGTCAGATGTGATGGGTCTATTCCAACCTCATCAAAAAAACTTACGGGTAAGAGTTGGAATCGTACATCTTGCTCCAAATCAAAGACCGCATATATGAAATTCCCTTTCACTGTATTCCTCGAGAAACTTTGCTTTATAGAAACCAATACATTTTTTATAAATATTTTCTTTCTCCCGGTGTACTTTATCAGTCTGCTCCATATCATTATTTCATATCGAATAGTGGGATCTAAGATCCAGGCTACTTTATTATTCATGTGAATGACAGTGATGTCGGCATACCTTGTGGAGTCCTCTTCATCCGTAGCGTAAACCTCCTCTGGACACTTGTAGCCCTTTTCTGACATTAGCTCCATTATCCTGTGCTTAATGCTGTAATGGCGGCGCGTAACAAGAGCATATTGTTAGGGCAAGTACCCATTACATGAGCTGCTGATTCGTTCTCCCTGCCGCATTTCGGCAGAGGGGCCTGATATCTCCTGTAACTTGGCCTCCAACTCCAGGTACACCACGCGTACAGTGGAGCATAATTAATATTAAATTTAAGGGCAGTGGTCCATTCAGAACCAGACAGAAGTGCTTTGTCACAGAGAAATTTATTGGCCTTAAGAGTATCTTCAAAATGGTGAATACCAATCCCTTGCCATTTACTTTTATTCCATTACACTTTTCTAACACCTACATATAATATTAATAAGAATTAAATGTGTTTCCAAAGTTCCGAGTTAAAGAATATCGGTTCACCGAAGCACGCCCTTTTGTTTTTGATTTTTTTTTAAGTGGAAAGTTCACTGTGCCTAAAAGATCTATTGTACCTCCCGGAGGCTTAATCAGTACACTTCCGGCCTCCGAATAATGTTCTCTCGTTGCAGACAACTCTGCCTGTCACGGACAGCAAGCTGGGAAGAAGAAAATCTAAGGATAGCACTGCTGAAGAACATTTGTCAATTATAACGATGTAATTCTAGTAAGAGGAAATCATTGGAGGGTTTCACCACAGCATTATGTTTTCATTTCAAAACAAAATGTATAGTTAAATATTGTTTCACAGTAATTTAAAAATAAACTTAATCTTTACAAATAAAATAAGACCGAAATAGCAATATGCGGTGAAGTGTAATCTAGTAAACCAACCAATAACCTGCGCAGCCCTTCACTAATCGATAATCTATTGTGCATACTGTGTATAATTTATATAAACATGGGCATACAGATATGTAGGCGGCAAATCAAATAATATATTGCGGCCCCCTTCTGCTGTACAAACTGATTTCCTATTCTATTATGTTATTTATTTTTATTTTCGTTCCTTTTCAAATGTCATGTTTGATTTATTGGACTCTTTTTAAAACTTTCTCTTAAAATATATATATATTTTTTTTGCTGGACCCCAATGTTGAATGGGGGGGGGGAAGTATTCCTTTAAATAAATCTGTAACACTTCTCAAGACTCGTCTTTTTTGGCCTCGTGACCTCCTACATGAAAGAAAAAATTTAATAAAAACTGAATGAAGAAAAAACAATTGTCGGATTTTTCAGAAAATTACATGGCTTTCTCATATATTTGTATTTTGTTGACCATGTGTGCTTACTTTTATAAAGTACTGTTCCCAATAAATAAATCAATGGAGACACACGTAAAAAATGAAAGCTGGATATTCTGTTGTAATTTGTTTCCTTCTCGGAAGTAAGAGGCGTTTCAAATTTTCAATATTGACTTTTCGCTGGAAATAAATATGTTGAGAATGTAGAGGGGCGATGGGAGGTACAGTGCAGTGAAATCTGATATGCCCGCGCCCCACTAATGGTGCCAGGACGAGGACCACTCTGAATAAAATCCAAATTAATATCTGTAAGAAATCTCAGAGATAAGTGAAGGAAGATATACGTAATGGATGTGAAAAGGAGAGAATAGAAAGGGAGAGTATGAAATAAACTTGTTGATGTGCACAACAGTGATATAATAATAGAAACACAAACTGCAAGGACTTTACACACTTACTAAATGTTAGAGAATAAAGGTAGCGAGAGAATAATTAAGAGAGAGGCAGCCTGGCTGTGAATTAGAAAGTAGAATGATTTTCTCTGACTGGAGTCGAAGACTGCATTCTAACTGTCCTCTGTAGCTTTATACATATGAATTCTCCCTCACTTTTTTGGCCTTGGTAGCGAGTAACTAGGTTTTTCGGATAATCACAAACCTTATTGATTCGGATCCCATTACAGTATATCGTGCTGAAACTGTGCAAGTGTTTCATAGGCTTCCAAACCTTTTCCGTTCGCCTTTTCGGGATCGTAGCGCCGTTGTGTGAGATGTCTAAGAGTCACCACATCTCCTAGATAGTGCTGCATCTCCACAGCTACTTCAAGTGTCTATCTGAGTCTATAATGTCCCTTGTGAAACCGGTCAGCATGCGAAGCCTATATTTTATTCAAACTGATGATGCAGGCTGCAGATCTTTTCTAGTCATAGCCGCAAGTCATGTTTTGAGGTTCCTTGAGTTTTAGTGATATTCTCTCTTCCACTGTGTGTGCGTGTGTATATGTATGTATGTAAGTGAGAGGAGAGACAGAGACTGAAATATTTTGGAAACGAATAATTGAGAATGCTCAATTAGAGGTGCCATCATCGAATCTATACGAAATTTTCTGTTAGAATTCGTCAACCGGGAAAATGCGACTTTACTGAAAGTTTCATTTTGCCTGAATGCCCACCATTTTAAATACAAATTTATTTCAGGAAAATTGTTTTATAGTGGAGAGCGGGGGGGGAAGCTGTGTAACGTTAAAAACAATTGCAAAATTCAATAATTGCGATTGCAGAACTAAAGTGCCACTTCGGTTCAATGTGCCATAACAATGAAATTATACAATATTAAGTAACATTATATGCTTTATAACAATTAAATTTGACTAAAATCGGTTAATTGAAAGTTTGAGCGTGGGGAGAGGGTATCAGTTTTAAGTATACTATTCGTTTATCTAGTTCCCTCTCCCGAATGAAAAATGGAATTCTGTTTTTATCCTGACATTTATCAATGACAATATCTCCTGCTATAACTGTTTGGGCGGAGAGTTGAAACAGAACTTTCCATGTACGTATTACATGAGAAGAATTAACAATAATCGGAACTGTAGGAAAAAAAAAGGAAATAAGGTTAATATTGTTGAGAGGAACATCCTGTGTGTTTACTCAAGTTTGAGGCTCCAGTCATCTGAAAATATCCATTACGTGACAGCTAATCAGGAATTTCCGTCACTTTCCTAAATTAATATGCTGCACTCACACATTTCTGTGTTTCCTATTTTTATTATTCTCTTTTATCCTGTTCTTTGAAGAGCCTTTTCTTAATAGGAAACAGTTTTGAATTAAAACTCTTTAATTATTTGTGCTGTTCATTAATAAAGCAATAAAATGTGTAAAATCATGTCAACAGTATTTTTCCAAGATAAACAAAAACACAACTGGTATGAAACGTTCACACTACTGTCTCTTGCTGCTGTTAAAACAATAATTTATATATATAGATGTCAAATATTCTTTAAATCTAACATTTCACTCATTTAATATAAATATAGAGGCCGACCTACCAACCCAGGAGGCAGGTAGACAAGTGGCGACACGGTGCCCAAAAGAGCGCTCCTCCAATAACATTAACCTACTCCTTATAACATTTTGAATTCAACGCCAGCTGAATGTTTAGGAATGAATTGTTTAGGAAAGATATATCAAATAAAAGTGATTGATTCATATTTGGATAGTTAGCATTCCAAGTTTAAAGGAATGTCTAACTTATAAATCTTATCACTTGTATACATATGTGATTACTGTTTCTGGTCCAGATTTAACACTGTCATACGTGCTGCGTGCAGCAATGAAGCCACACTGAGCTACCTGGTCCTAAAACAAGTTTAAATCCACCACTTAAATATTAGTTTAATACGTCTAATTCAAATTTCAAGAAAATTTTGTCAATTTAATTTTTTTTTTTTTTTACTACGCCATTGCTGCCACTTTGCGTCTTGCAGTCCAGTAAACTTGCGCCTTCCATTCTGGGATATCTGCTTCGGCACTTCCGAGAGCTGTGCATCTGAAGATATGCTCTGCATTCATTTCTTTTTCTATACTGCAGAGCGGGCAATATAGATCGACTACTCCTATACGATGGAGGTGGTAGGGCAGATAATCATGCCATTCAGGGGCCAAAACAGGCCCTAATTTGAAATTATGATAGTTCAGATAGTTGCATGAAGAGAAATTTGTGTATATGTTTCACATCAGAATTTTCATTTTTTTAAAATAAGTTATATAATTTTGTTATATAGCGTGTTTTGTTTTAGTTTTGATTTCTATCTTATCAACAAGTCGTCGTTGACTTTCATTTATTTTAAATAAACAGCTGTTTCTTGTTTCGTACAAATAACTGTTGTTCTTTGTGTATATAAAAAAGTAAACCTGCAGCATTAACTTTAGTGAAGCACTACCAGACACAGCATTATCATCTTTTGACATTTGTGAAATTCTACAGTGTCAACACAGCGTTGCCAGATTATTATTTTACCAAATCGGGATTTTTACAATATAATTTGAAAAAATTCGGGATTAAGGTGCAAAAAGCGGGACAACCTAATAAAATGTACAGAGCAAAATATTTCTTAATGTTTATTAATCAAAATACAAATTGGCAATTACTAAACAATATAATATTTTTCAGAAACTTACTTATTTGTATTTGGCTGAAGATTTTACTTTAGAAAGAATTTCTTTCTAGTTTTTTATATAGTGATAAAATTGAGAACATGAGTATTGCAAGTTGAACTGAACAAGTAATTCCGATTTTTATCTGCTCAATGGGACATCTGTTTCTTGCTTCTGACCATTTTACATTCATCTGAGAAAATACTCGTTCGGGATAGCAAATAGATGTCGGTATGCTCATTATAAATGAACTTAATTTGTACATATTTTTAGTATCTTTTTCTGAGAATAACTTAAATAACTGATGCCATTTTTGTCCAGTTGAGTCTTCCGAATTTTTCACAATCACGTCAATAGATGGTCTTATCAAATTAAATTCTTCATATATATGGTCCATATCTATTTCATTAGTCAAATTCAATATAGACACAGCAGTCTCTATATCTTCAAAACGTATTTCGTTCTTCATTGTTATAAAATTTAGCTTTCCAAAAATATTTTCATTTGAAAAATCGTACCGCTGATTTACGAATTCTATGCAGTTCGGTAGAAGTTTTTGAAATCATTGATAATTTTGTTTTTTTTAGTTTCGTCTAATTTGTTCAGCAGCTGTTTCGTTTGAAATCCAAAAAAATTATCATTTAACCTTGATTCGACTTTATTGCGAAACTGGCATAACTCTTCGTGCATTTGGATACAACTATTTTATTTGACTGATTTTCTTTCATAACTGCACCAAAAGCAATCATTATATTATGTACAAAATGCAAATAAGTAATAGTTTTTGTCTCCTCTATTTCCGATTCGAAAATCTTTTTTACCATTTTAGAACAATTTCCTTTTCCTGACTCCGTGAAATACAGTTTTAGAGCAGGCCAAACTTTGATTATGAGAAATGCCGAATTCTTTTTTGCATAGTCGACAGAAAGCTGTGTATCATTTGATATTGACGCACATAACCACTTATAATCACGTTCCCACTTGCAGTTATATTTTGTATTTACCAGCAGGAGATAGAGATGAAATTCGAGTTTGAACATTTTTAGAATCAGCGTACATATCAGGCAACAACTTTTGAAAACAGTCTATACTGTTGTAACTTAAGGAATGTCTAACGTAATGATAAGCAGAAGTACTTTCGGCAGCTGATGTTTTCCATTTCCATATTAGAAGTGGAAGTTCCTGGTTTACTAAAATAGTCCGTTAGATTCTTTGCTGCACTCGCGCTTTCCATCTTTATATGAGAAGTTCCATTGGAGTGTTTTTGGACATCATGTTGCCCGCCATGAGAATTGCCGAATTCTTTTTTGCATAGTCGACAGAAAGCTGTGTATCATTTGATATTGACGCACATAACCACTTATAATCACGTTCCCACTTGCAGTTATATTTTGTCAATCGATGCTTTCCTACCTTGCATTTCTTTGCAGATAATTTTAAATTACAACTGTCCGAATCAGAACTTTCACTCGTACTCATCTTCATAATACTGCTTTAAATATGGGCTTAGAAATAATACTAAAGAAACTCACGAAAACAATTCTTTTTACGAATAGGAAGTTATATACCAAACATGCGATTAGCGAGACTTGTCTCTCAGCGCTGCTGTGTGTGAGTATCGTTATATATCGGCTATTTTCGTACACAGTCCACAAAGATCGACGATAGTTCAGGGTGGCGCACTAGGTTCGCTATTGTCGCTTTACCCACGATATTCAAAATAGTTTTGTAAATTTTATAATATTAAGCTATTCCCGAAACATCATATTACATTTATCACTTTATAACGCTTATAACAAAATTTTTGAATAATTCGTGACTTTAGCTGTCCCGCGCGGGACAATCTATTTTTGTTCAAAATTCGGGACGTCTGGCAACGCTGGTCCAACAGCAAATTTCCAGTCGGCTTTAACCCACTCAGCAAGCGCCTACGATATTGTTAAATGAAATTTACATAGTTGCTGAAAACAAATTATCATTTTTGAGGTTATGTAATGGAAAAATATGCACACCTTTTATGAGTATATTTAAAATATATTGGATAACTTGTTTTCATTAAATACTTCCTTAACGATATTTTAAATAAAATTTTACTCAATTGAAGCAATGTATTTACATAAATAAAAAACAAAATGTAATAAGAAATTAATAATTAATAAATCTTCACAAGGCAAATTACTATTATTGTAAGTATTGTGATCGTGTCGAATTTTCGTAATTGACTGTGCGAAGGAAATACATGTTTCGAGCACTCCAGTTTTTAGAGAATGTTGTTTCTTAATCGCAGGAAGCTATAACTCAACAATAATTCCGATTAAGCACCATCGCATCTGGCCCGAAGGTTTTGTACAAATTCTGGCACGCTGAAAGTACCACTATACTGATATTTTTTTTCAGGTTTTAAGATTTACTGGAAAACGGCTCTAATGAATTTCTCAAACGTTCTTTTACTATCTACACCCCTAAATACCTCCATGATGGAGGTGATCTATAAGTGCAACGCTTACCTCTAAACTGCATTTCAACTTACATTTCTACTACCTGGGTAATATCCGGGTATGGAATGCTAGAATTTTGTTTAATGAAAATCATTTCACTGGAAGTCTGAATTTTCAGGAAACGAATCTCACTGATTTTCTTTAAACTACCAGTTTCTATGGGGAAGTCCTTCCAGATATGGAACAACATGTGTTGCATTGTCTCTGACCATTGTGACATTTTAGAGAAAAGCAGGTCAACCAGACACTTCTAAAATCAATTTTCTCAACAAACAAACAAAAAAATTTACAAATAGAAGTAATAGGTATATAGTTGGTATGTAAGTAATAGGCGTACAGGTATATAGTTGGTATCTAATAGGCGTACAGGTATATAGTTGGTATGTAATAGGCGTACAGGTATATAGTTGGTATGTAAGTAAAGTTTAAAGGAAACATTACAATACGGATCTTTGTATCCGTATTCAAGAAAATTGCTAAAACCTGAAGAAAAAAAAAATTCAGTAACTGATAAACACACACACACACTCATTAAAAACATTATCGGAACTGATGGTGGTTTCTAACGCTTCGTTATTGAGATATTTTGTTTACACATATACATATAGCGTGACTGGAATAACCTGCAATTTGTTAAGATCGATATCTTACGATTAATCAACAACTTCTAAATATTTGGCCAATACAAAAAAAAAGTTACTTTCTCTTACTGCCAGTAGTAAGAGAAGCATTGCGATCGTGCCAGATTTTCGAAATTGATTTTTCACCAGAAATATACGTTTTGAGGTCCTCTCAGTCCAAAAAAGTAGTTTTTAGAAAATGCTGTATATTGCTGTGAACGCTGTACCTGTGTTGTGTTTGTGTGTGTGCGCGCGCGCGTGTGAACAGAATATCTCAAAAACGAAGAGCGCAGGAAAACTTGGTATTCTGTTAGTAGTTATAATTGGGGCGTTCTGGCGGCAAAATCTTTGAGCCCCAGGCACTTATGAATTTACGCCCGAAGGCAGAGGTCTGGCGCGCGGCTACAAAATTACGATGAGACCCCCCATCTGATTTTTAACCAGGGAAAAAAATATTTTTGAACCGCGGGATGGCATGCGAGGCATGCGGCTACGTTTTGAAAAATCTAGCTTGAAAACAATCTAAGGTAAAAAGAATATTTGTTAGCCGCGAGATGGGCATGCCTGACCTGCGGCTATGTTTTATAATATTTAGCTTGAAAATATAAGGTCGAAATTTTTCAGGGAAAAAAAATTTGTTTTGAGCCAGGAGATGGCATGCGAGGCATGCGGCTAAGATGTGTAATATTTAGCTTGAAACATTTTAAGGACTTTAATAATGTTTTTGAGCCGTGAACTGTCATCCAAGTCGAGGGCTACTATTTTATAATATTTAGCTAAACACTTTAATATTTTTTGATATTTTGTTCATGTTTACACTTATAATATTTTAGCTAAACACATTCTAAGGACTTTAACATTGTTTTTGAGCCGCGAAATGAGATACAAGACTAGGGCTAATATTTTATAAAATTTAGCTAAAGACTTTAATATTTTTTGATATTTTGTTCATATTTACACTTATAATATTTAGATAAACACATTCTAAGGACTTTAATATTGATTTTGAGCCGTGAGATGTCATCCAAGTCTAGGGCTAATATTTTATAATATTTAGCTACAAACATTAAATAAATTATCATTCAACACTATGTATAAAGACTTTGTTTTTATTTTATGTATTGTTAATAACATTCTAAGGACTGTAATATTGTTTTTGAGCCGCAAGATGGCTTCCAAGTCTTGAGCAAACATTTTATAATATCTAGCTAAAGACTTTCATATTTTTTATATTCAATACTTTGTGTATTTTTATGGATTCTGTTCATGTTTACACTTATAATATTTAGCTAAACACATTCTAGGGACTTTATTATCATTTTTGAGCCGTGAAATCAAATACAGAACATGCGGCTAAGTTGTGTAATATTTAGCTTGAAACATTTTAAGGACTTTAATAATGTTTTTGAGCCGTGAGATGTCATCCAAGTCGATGGCTACTATTTTATAATATTTAGCTAAGGACTTTAATATTTTTTGATATTATCATTCAATACGATGAACAAATACTTTGTTTTTTTTATGAATTGTTAGAAACATGCTAAGGACTTTAATAAGTGTTTTTGAGCCGTGAGATGACATACAGGACATGCGGCTAAGTTGTGTAAAATTTAGCTTGAAACATTCTAAGGACTTTAATATGTTTTTGAGCCGTGAAATGTCATCCAAGTCGCGGGCTAATATTTTATAATATTTAGCTAAAGACTTTAATATTTTTTGATATTTTGTTCATGTTTAAATTATGTTTAAACTTATAATATTTTAGATAAACACATTCTAAGGACTTTAACATTGTTTTCGAGCCGTGAGATGTCTTCCAAGTCGAGGGCTAATATTTTATAATATTTAGCTAAACACTTTAATATTTTTTGATATTTTGTTCATGTTTAAATTATGTTTACACTTATAATATTTAGCTAAACACATTCTAAGGACATTAACATTGTTTTTGAGCCGTAAGGTGGCATACAAGACTAGGGCTAAGTTTTTATAATATTTAGCTTGAAACATGTTAAGGACTGTAATATTGTTTTTGAGCCGTGAGATGACATCCACCTCGAGGGCTAAGTGGTTATAATATTTAGCTAAGGACTTTAATAATTTCTGATATTGTCATACAATACGATGAACAAATGCTTTGTGTTTTTTAGGTATTGTTAGACTATACTATGAACAAAAACTGATTTTTTTATGTATTGTTGTAAGGACATTCTAAGGACTTTAATATTTTTGTTAAGGCGTGAGATGACATCCCAGGACTAGGGCCAAATATATTATCATCCAATACCATAAACAAAGACTTTGTTTTTATTATGTATTGTTAGAAACATTCTACGGACTGTAATATTTTTCTTGAGCCGTGAGATGCATCCAAGACTGGGGCTATGTTTTTATAATATATAGCTAAACACATTTTAAGGACTTTCATATTGTTTTTGAGCCGTGAGATGTGACATCCAAGTCGCGGGCTAAGTTTTTATAATATTTAGCAACAAACATTAAATATATTATCATCCTATACTATGAATAAAGGCTTTGTTTTTTTTTTAAGTCGAGGGCTAAGTTTTTATAATATTTAGCTAGAAACATTAAATATATTATCATCCAATACTATGAACAAAGACTTTGTTTTTTTTATTTATAGTTAGGTACAATATTTAGCTAAACACATTTTAAGGACTTTCATATTGTTTTTGAGCCGTGAGATGACATACCAGGACTAGGGCTAAGTTTTTATAATATTTAGCTAGAAACAATAAATATATTATCATACAATACGATGAACAAATACTTGTGCTTTTTATGTTTATGTTCATGTTTAAATTAAATTATGTTTACACTTATAATATTTAGCTAGAAACATTCTAAGGACCATAATATTGCTTTTGAGCCGTGAGATGGCATCCTAGACTAGGCGGCTAAATATATTATCATCCTATTCTATGAATAAAGACTTTGATTTTTTTTTATGTATTGTTAGAAACATTCTAAGGACTTTAATATTTCTGTTGAGCTGTGAGATGACATCGAGGGGCTAAGTTATTATAATATTTAGCTAGAAACATTCTAAGGACTTTAATATTGTTTTTGAGCCGTGAGATGACATTCAAGACTTTCGAAGATTTTATAATATTCAGCTAGAAACATTAAATATATTATCATCCAATACTATGAACAAAGACTTTGATTTTTTTATGTATTGTTAAAAACATTCTAAGGACTTCTATATTGTTTTTTAGCCGTGAGATAACATCCAAGTCGACGGTTAATATTTTATAATATTTAGCTAGAAACATTAAATATATTATCATCCAATACGATGAACAAATGCTTTGTGAATTTTTATGTATTTTGTTCATGTTTAAATTAAATTATCTTTACACTTATAATATTTCGTGAGATGACATACAAGACTAGGGCAAATATGATATAATATTTAGCTACAAACATTAAATAAATTATCATTCAATACTATGAATAAAGACTTTGTTTTTTTTTATGTATTGTTAGAAACATTCTAAGGACTTTAATATTGTTTTTGAGCCGTGAGATGATATACAGGACATGCTGCTAAGTTGTGTAAAATTTAGCTAGAAACATTAAATATATTATTATCGAATACTATGAATAAAGACTTTGTTTTTGTTTTTTTACGTATCCAAGACTAGGGCTAAGTTTTCATAATATTTAGCTATAAACATTAAATATATTATCATCCAACACTATGAACAAAGACTAATTAATTTAAATATGAACATAAAAAAAAACACAAAGTATTTGTTCATCGTATTGTATGATAATATCAAAAAATATTAAAGTCTTTAGCTAAATATTTTAAAATCTTAGCCCTAGTCTTGTATGTCATATCGCGGCTCAACAAAAATATTCACTTCCTTAGAATATACACAACTTAGCCGCATGTTCTGTATTTTATCTCACGGCTCAAAAATGATAATAAAGTCCTTAGAATGTGTTTAGCTAAATATTATAAGTGTAAACATGAATAGAATCCATAAAAATGCACAAAGTATTGAATATCAAAAAATATTAAAGTCCTTAGCTAAATATTATAAAATGTTTGCTCACGACTTGGAAGCCATCTCGCGGCTCAAAAACATATTACAGTTCTTAGAATGTTATTAACAATACATAAAAAAAAACAAAGTCTTTATTCATAGTATTGAATGATAATTTATTTAATGTTTTTAGCTAAATATTATAAAATATTAGCCCTAGACTTGGATGACATCTCACGGCTCAAAATCAATATTAAAGTCCTTAGAATGTGTTTATCTAAAATATTATAAGTGTAAACATGAACAAAATATCAAAAAATATTAAAGTGTTTAGCTAAATATTATAAAATAGTAGCCCTCGACTTGGATGACAGTTCACGGCTCAAAAACATTATTAAAGTCCTTAAAATGTTTCAAGCTAAATATTACACATCTTAGCCGCATGCCTCGCATGCCATCTCCCGGCTCAAAAAAAATTTTTTTTCCCTGACAAATTTCGACCTTTTATTTTCAAGCTAAATATTATAAAACATAGCCGCAGGTCAGGCATGCCCATCTCGCGGCTAACATATATTCTTTTTACCTTAGATTGTTTTCAAGCTAGTTTTTTCAAAACGTAGCCGCATGCCTCGCACGCCATCCCACGGCTCAAAAATATTTTTTTTCCCTGGTTAAAAATCAGATGGGGGGTCTCATCGTAATTTTGTAGCCGCGCGCCAGACCGCTGCCTTCGGGCGTAAATTCATAAGTGCCAGGGGCTCAAAAATTTTGCCGCCAGAACGCCCCAATTATAACTACTTCTGTTTAGGTAGTACAGCGCATCAGACAGAAGATTTCGGGAGAAATCCATCCGGAAGTGTGAGTTTACTGAATGTTTTTTCCAGTTTTTGTGATTTTTTCGAAAACGGCTGTTAAGATTTTCTTTAAACTTGTTTTATGAATTATATAATAAGCTACAAGTTTTTTTGAAACATTTCTCCGGGAAAATTCATTTAAGGGTACTTTTGGAAGAGGAATGGGGTTAGGTTTTCTTCTAAAGTGCTATTTCAGTTTACTTCACAATTCGATCAACTATCTATCGATCTAATTAATATTAATTAATTAGAATCTAATTTGTCGTCGAAATTTCGAGTTTATAGAAAATCGGATGACCGGAAGTTTTTTTTGCAGAAAAGTATTATTCAGTTTCTCTAAAATGGCTATTCTCTTTAAACTAAGTATGTAAAATTTACTAAGAGCTACAACTTTTATTTGAAACATTTCTCCGTGTAAAATCATTTAAGAGAGCTTTTATGGGGATTGTTTTCCTCTAAAGTGCTATTTCAATTTATTATATAATTGTATCATATAAAATAATTGAATATGTTGCCAATATTCGAGTTTCAAGAAGATGAGTAAACTGGAGGTGCATTTTTTACTAATCAGTTTTATCAGTTTTTGAGATTTAGTCCACAAAAACACCAACGAATTCATTAAAGTTGGCACACTAACTGTGAATATAAGGATCACTTGTGTTTGAAACTTTTCTCCAAGAAATTCATTTAAAGAAATATTGGTGTGGGGAGTAGGGGGAGGCTAACGTTTTCCTCCAAACAAATCATTTTATTAAATTTAGAATCTCCCATTGATATATAAAACTGATTACAGACGGACATTTAGTAACAATTATAAGTTTGGAGAAAATTTGTCAATTACAATTTTGTGAACTGCAGTAAGAGAAAGTCGGGTGAGTGTTTCACACTACAGATTTTTTTTTAAATACTTCTTTAAAAAGTAGGGCATTTTGTTAGAAATAGTAATAAAACAAGTTTTTTTTCTTTCTTCACAAAGTTACCGCGTACCCGGTAATATAAATGTCCTGAGACATAACCTATTCATAGCAACTGCTCTGCTGTTTGGAGCGGAAGTTGTACGACGTATAAAGTCCCCTTCTCCTACAAATTAAGCGTTACATAACGTCCGGTGAAAGGTACTTGGCAGAGGGGCGAATATTCTACTACAGGACGAGCCTGGAGCCATCTATGGGAAAAACAACATTATAATTCTTTTTTTAATGCGAACATTAAATTATTAATTATTTATTGCAATTAAATTTGGTTAAAATAAAAAATGTATTATCCCTAATCTAAATTTTGTGTTTAATATCAGAATTAATAAATTGTTAGATCTGCTCATGTCTATTGTTTGGGTCATATTTTTCTCCTTGTTGGAATGAGAGACAGAACAGAAAAATACTTCAAAATTCTTAATCAGAATTGTTTTTGACACAACTTTTTTCGCGTTGACAGTAAATATAACTACTTATTACTTTAATATAATAACAATTTAAAAAAAAATCTGTTGTGAAAGCTTCTTATGACTTCTGTTTAGAGAACCGTAACCTCCCTCCAACAAAAACTCCCCAGAAACTTCCTAAAATGAAAGTTTTCAAAAAAAAAGTCTCCAAAACAGACAGGTCTACATACTCGTATATTTAGTATGAAGAAGATCGCAGAAAACTGAACTGTCCACTAAAGCGCACTTCCGTCAACCGGTTTTCTACAAACTCGGAATTTTTTTGCGACTCATTTAATTCTAATTAATATTATTTCGATGATAGAATCATAATATAATAAACTAAAATAGCACTTTAAAGGAAAGCATATCCCCCACCCTTTTCCCCAAAATCCGTCTAAAATGAATTTTTCAGGCAAAATGTTGTAGATGTGTAATTAGTGTGGCAAGTTTAAAGAATCATTTAAGGGGGGGGCCTTTAGAGGAGGGATATGGTGTTTCATCCAAAGTGCTATCTTAGTTGATTATACAATTCTACCATATAAACAAAATTAATTAGAAATAAATGGATGGCCAAAATTCCGAGTTTTAAGAAAATTAGTAAACCGGAAGTGCGTTTTCACTGAATAGGTTTTCAGTTTTCGTCAATTTTCTTCATAAAAATACTGACGAATTTCATTATATTCGCTAAACTAACTATAAAATTTGTCAATTACAATTTTGTAAACTGGAGTATGAGAAAATTGTTTGATGTTTCACACCAGATAAGTTAGTTCAGGAGCGTGAAATTGTTCGCCCGACATTGTACTCACGTGCCCCCTGGATATCCAACTGTACGAACAACATCAATCGCCAGCGCAGCCTGGTTCTTTGACACTGGGCCGCGCGACGCAGAATGGCTGAATAGCCGAAGTCATGGCGTAGGGAATAAAAAAGACAAAGATAAGTTAGGACAGTTAGCGAGATTCTCGTAGCAGCAAATTAGAAAAAATTCAAAAAATTTGTCTACAAATTTAATTCTGGTTCTTATTAATATAAGGGTGTAACAAAAGTCTGTGCGTTTTTTTTTTCTTAACCCTCAACAGTACTTTACTAAAACGTTACTTTACTAAACTCTAGTTTACCAAAAGTTACTTATTTAGATACCCCTTTTACTTTTCGTTTACGCTTATATCAGCTTGTGGAATTGATATCGCAGATCTATGCGATTTGTGAGCGATATTAAGAAATGACCTAATTGAATCTAGATTTTCTACGTCACTACTTAAGATAGGCTATTGCCACAAACGGTGCTTCCGAAATTAATGAAGTAGAGAAGAAAGGCTCTTACAGATCACGGGCTGCACAGATATGGTTCAAAAAATTTAGAGAGGGTGGAAAGTAAGCTTCATCCAAGACGTCTTCTCTCCTTCGACTCAGCTCTTCTAGCGACAGCTATAGAGGTGGATCTTTGCATCAGCACCAGAAAACTTTTAGGTGAATTAGGCGTGGCCCACTCGACCCCACCGCCACCTGTGAGCAGATGCTATAGCTACAGAAGCTGCCGAAACATCCACTTACGCCCCAACATGCCTCAGTAAGTCTGTAAAAACTTTCTTCAAAACACAAGTGATTTTTGTTTCATCAAACGAATTAATACTAGTGATGCACGGTGGCTTCATTTCGATAACGACCAAACAAAAACAATGGATTAGATCAGGACAACTATTATGTGCCTTCCCCAAAGAGAAAGATTTGAGAAAAAAGTCAGAAAGTGAGAGAAAAGAGTTGCTGTGCGTGTGGTGTATCTAGAGGGTGTCATTCATTTTGATCCAGATCCTGACGGTCGTGCGGTAACATCCGAACTGTGCACTACTCAGCTAGAACTAGCAACTCCGTTTTGGCTGAAATATATCTCTTTTGTTAATTGAAAAATGGTGTTCCTTCAACAAGATAAAGCAAGGTCGCATACGTCACGTCATACGTTCGCAGTAATCGAAGATTTGAATTTTGAGCTCTCCTTCACGCAGCTTGCAGTCAAAATTTGGCACCCTCTGATTACCATCTCTCCGCTCCATGGCCCACTTTTTACAAAGTAAAAAATTTACAAATCGGAGGAGGTGAAAACGGATGTTTGGAGTTTTTCGCCTCCACATTATAGCTTCAGGTCATCGAATTGTTGGCTCACAGATGGGTTCAAGTTGTAAAAAATGATGGGCTGATTTCGAGGAGTAAGCTTAGCAAATGAGTAAACAAACCATTTTTGTATTGAAAGGTGAAAAATGCAACGAATTTTGTATCGCCCCAGTATTATATAGGTGTTAGAATCGTATGTTATACTAAAATGGCAGTTTTGGGAAAATCCTAATTGAACGAATTAATAATTAATTATTATTAATAATTATTAAATTATTATTAATAATTAATTCTCCACAACGCCACTAAAATGAATTTTTTCAGAAAAATGTTTTAAATAAAAGTGATAGTTCTATATGTGTATATATATATATATAGTGTATAGTGTATACACAGAGTTTAAAGCAAAACTCATCGTTACTGCTATTTTCTAGACAATCGAAATTATTGGGCAAAAAATTAAGTAATGTCACAGTTTGTACTGGCAGCATGTAGTCAGAAACAATCATCAAATCAGGTGTATCTGTGAGCGAGTGAACAAAATATCTCAAAAATGAAAAACAAATCTTGAAGAAAGCTCACATTTATTGTTTTATTTAATTACCGTTACCAACCAATCAAAATCCCTGAACCAGTTTTATGGCAACTTGTGCAAGATAAGTAAAGCTTTTAACTAATGTATTAGCTCCACTAGTAACATCGACGGAGAGAGAATTCCAAATTTCAACAAAATCGGTTAACCAAAAGTGCACTTTATAGAATAGATTTTTGAATTTTCTCTAAAACAATTTCCTTTAAACTTGGTACGCTAACTTCACCGATAAAAATGTATTAGTTTTATTTGAAACATTATTTCCAAAAATAATTATTTTGGATAGTTGTGCCGGAATTGGTGGCGTTAATTTCAAATTTTATATGTAGTTGGTTCAGTGTGTTTAGAGCGCCATACTATAATCATCTATTGGGCCATACTATAATCATCACTTCTCTACCTGCCACGTTTAGTAGGTTACTACTCCCCCTCAACCACGTCTATATTTATGTTCCGAAAAATAAGTAAAATTTGAGTTTAAAGAATATTTGTCATTTTATATATAATTGTGTTAAAAGAAGTAAGAGCAAGTAGTGTGAGTGTTTCACACCGGATTTTTTAATTAATATCTAAAGGTTATTCCAGGACCTGCTAGAATTTCACCCTTAATTATTTTTGAAACATTACAGCATTTATTGTTACAGTCTGGCAACAGTAATATATATATATATATATATTACTGTTTGCCAGACTCTCTCTCTCTATATATACATATATAGAGAGAGAGAAAACGAGCGACAGAGGGGGCACCCACTCTGTGTATCGTATATGGAATATTCTGCGAGTTTTCATTTTGAGTTATATTTATGTTCTGTTTGCCTACTGAAAGGAAGTGTTGTGATTGTAAACAAATTTTCCAAATTAGGTTTTCACCAGAAATAAATGTTTGGATATTCTCTGAATACGAAAAAAAAAATTGTTTTTAACCAATAATGAGAATGTCGATTTGTGTGTGTATGTATGTATGTATGTATGTATATGAACATGTTAATAAAATTTTGCAGAATGTTGAAACTAATGATATTCCGTTATGAATGGAAGAGGGGATCTGAAGCGAACATTTCGTTCAGTATCCCTAATAATCAGCAAAAGAAGAGAACAACGCGATATTGCGACAAATTTTTGAAACGACTTTTCATCAGAAATTAATTTTTTGATGTCTACTGGGATATTAAGAAAAACTTGGTTTTTACTGATGAGAAAGCACCCACACACATTGGCACTGTAGTGATTTTGTTATGTAAGGAAGAATTGATTGGCAGCCAATTACTGCCGTTCTTATCACAACCGTTCCTTTTAGTAATGTACATTCATAAATGAATTGCAAATCGGTCGGTAATGAAAATCTATCACTCCATTAAGTAGGTTACGATGCCGAGTTTGACTTAGTCCAGTTCAGTTCGTCAACAGAACTTTATTAAAAATTATGTATTTAAGATTAAAAGAAAAAAATTATATTCTACGCGTCGGAAAGTTCCAAGAAATTCGAAAAAATTCATTTAATAGTACTTTTGGATGAGAGAGTTTGCCCGATAATTTATTTCTTGTCGAATTCCTTGATGCTTGGATGTGGTTTGAGGCTGGGATTATTCGTTTTTGAGCTTTGCTATTAGAGAGACCATTTTTCTCCATATATGAAATAGAGTGTGGTACCCTTCCTCAGAATGGACTCATGTTTACACAGATGGTTCGGCCACCAGTGCTTAGTCTAATGCGGGTGCTGGTGTTTACTGACAAGCACTTCAGCTTTCCGTACTCGTTGGCAGGCTGGCCTCCAAGGTTGCTCTCGAGGCAGTAGCCAAAGAACCCCGGACCAAGATTGTTTTGTTTGTTGATTTCCAGGGAGCAATTCTAACTATCGCCAACCCTGGCATCAGCGCTGATGAAACCATGGAATGCTGCTAGGACCTTGCCGACAGTCTCATCCGACAGGAAAGAGATTTAGTCTTGCAGTGGATCCCGAGCCACTGCGATACACCTGGCAATGAGTCGGCGGGCACACTAGCCAAAGCAAGTAGCAATATGCAGCAGCCTAATAAAAGGATTTCACTACACACCGAGAGGCCACAGAGTTCTTCCAGGAATGATGATTCAATACATGCGGTGATGTTCAGAGAGCGAGCGATGGACTCCATTGTGCGATTCCCAAACTAGATTGCCTTGTGACTTACCTAGGCAGTGCGCTGTAGCATGTTTCAGATTGGCCATTGGACACGACTACTTGAACAAACACCTCCATAGAATTGGTGTGGTTGATTCACCCATTTGCTCATTGTGCCGGATGGCAGAAATGGATACGGACCACTTACTACAAGTGCGGCGCTGCAGGACGTGTGAAGAGGCATAAAAATCAAGCCACACTGTACTGGGCTGCGCGGAGTCGAATGGTTGAGAAGGCCAACGACGAGGGCGTTGAATAAAAAAATATATATATTAAATAACAAAAAAAATAGGGGATCCCAGATAGTGGATTTCCGGTAAAAACATGACAATCGCAATATTTCCTCAATAGCAGTAAGTGACAGTAATGCAAACATCTTATTTGTGATTAAAAATATACCAATGCTTTCCACCTGCATAAATATTTGAATGACATTTAAATTTAGAAATTTATTTCTATTTGTACTATTAGAATATAATGTACCGATTAAACTTTGCATTTAGGTTCTTTATTTAACCCAATGAGCAACATTTTACAGCTGTAAAAGGTCGGATAATTATAGATACCGCCACCGCGTCTCTTTTTGTTTTGTTTTCATTTGCGGGTGGAATTTGTATGACCTTACCACCCCTTCTTGGTTTCATATTTACAAGTTTATTTCCACTATATCACCAGCCAACATCAATAATTTTAACATAGATCTAATTATAAATCTTGTTTTTTGCTATCTGCCTTTTCTTAATTTTCCCCAACTTTTATATTGTACATTTTGAAAATTAGAAAAAAGAAAAAAAGAAAATGCTTGCTATTCGGTGGGATGTGTTCTTTGTTTATTTGTGCTATGTAGCCCATTGATGCGGGGGCGAACCTAGAACGTGGGTGGAGTTCTCATCGACCCAGCCCTGGTTTGTAGTAAGAGAGAACTCGTAGGTGGTGATAAGGCATACGGTGGGGGTTCGAGTCAATGGGAATGAAGTTTGCCATTGAGTTTGCCTTCCTTCATGTCACAGTGAACACTGTTTGGTAGGGCTTCATTTTGTATGTAGGTTTTTCTTTTTTCACTTTTTATTTATAAATATTTATGAGTTATTATAGAAAAAAAAAAATCAAATACATTTATAATATTATAATTTTTTCTGAATATTTAATACAAAATATAAACTATGGTTAAATACCCACAAGAGCAAGTAGTTGCGCGCGCCTACTAGTGAGCAATGCACTATGGCCGCGTCCTAGGCAAGGAGGGGCATTCAGAGTGTGTCGGTGCTCCGTCCTCCGTTTAGCTTGTGTGTTGATTGTTGTTATGCCGTCGGAGAACATGGATCGGCTAGTACCAAAGGAATGGCTGCACAAAGAATTACGACAAAATCCATCTCGTCTTATTATCTTAGACTGCAGAAGTTCAAATGAGTTCGGCGAGGGACATATACGACATGCAGTTAATTTTTCTATACCGACTATCATGCTAAGAAGGTTGGCCGCCGGTAAGATTGATTTGATATCAACAATTAAGTGTCGTGATCTCAAAGAAAAGATTATATCTGCATTGAAGGAGAATATGTTTGTATTATATGATGATCAGAATGAAAAATCTGAAACTATCAACATACTTATGAAGCGACTGCTCCAAGATGGCTGCGAGGTAGTGTGTTTAGAAGGTAAATTTGTTTCAAAAAAACAAAAATTGGTTCATAAAAATTCTCAAAAAATAAAAGTGCCTTAAGTTCTGCACTAAACTAACCTAGTCACCAATTTCCAGACGGCTTCGAGCAGTTCAGAGCCTGCTATCCGGAATGGTGTGAAGCGGTGGACGACACACTCGCTAGTTCCGATCCAGAGCTACCTCTGATGGGATTAAGGTATGTTTTATCTTATTACATTATTTCTAACTAGGAAATTTCTACTAGGTCGTATTAGGTAATGATTGATTTTCTATAAATATTTAAAGAATCCAAGAGCATTGAACGTTTAAAATCTAAATATTTATTACCACTGAATTTTTTTTTCTCCTAATAATTTGCTTTATATTGTAATCAGACACATGCAGCTTTTTAAGTATTACTCATAATTTGTTCTTTGCTGATATAATTTTAATTTTTCTTTTTACACTTGATATAAAACTAAATATTTATACTTTATGTTTTAATATTGGTACTGTAAGTTCATAACCTTGAATAAGTTTTAATACAGTTCAGTATAAAGTGGGAATCAATGAATTAAATCAAGGTCTATGTAATAGTAAACATTGGTTATATCCTAGTTAAAATAATGATATTAAACAACAGCTGAGGGATTTTATTAATTTCCGTTTTATAGGAAAAGTTTCTATATTCCTTTTTGTTATTTATTCAAGTTGCTATATAGTAGTATGATTTATCCTTTTATTGAATCACCTCTAATTGTCAGTAATTATTTAATTGAACTCCACCATTTGCACATGAACTCTTAAATAGTTGCTATCAGTGCTACTAGTTTTGTGACAAGAAAAAAAAGAAAAAGTATTAGTACACTTAATTAAATAGGGTTAGGAAAGCAAGATAACAAATTGCCTTTTGGTTTTAATAAATATGAGATAGAGTTGATATTAATGTATAAAAACATATTTACAAATATAACTTTTCAATGCCTGTAAAACATATAACTCTGTTACCTAAACAAGTATTATTTATCAAACACTTACACAGTTAATACCCCATAATAAATCGTTTTATGAATTATTTTTATTAAAAATAAATTCATCATAATTGTTTATTGTATTTAACCCTATATTTTGTAGTTCTGAATAATAAAATGGTCAAGATAAGGATTAAAAATACAATGCTTATAAACTTATCAGTTATTTGGTATATATTTTTAAACTTTGTGTTTTCTACAGAATGTAACTACAGAATAAGAACCCTAAATTTTTCATTTTTTTTAAACAAATGCAAAGCAAAAATGATTTGTTCATTGTTTATTATTGTTGTGAACAATGTTTAAATGATTCTTATGCACTTTAATTGATGATTTCATATAAAGTCATGATTTGTATAACAGACACAAAATTGTATTGACATTATTTCATCTACATTTATTTTTATTTAAAATCTGAACATAAACAATAGAAATAAACATTTCAGTATGCATATATACACGTTTCGCTGAATTTTATTGTAGTTTGCATGCCTATGAAAAATAGGTAACCGCCTAAACAAGTGCAATGCCTTATTTGTTAAATAATTTTGCATTCTTTAAAATAACAGTTTTCAATTTTCACTTATCAACTAGATGAAGTACTTAGAAATGTATCAGAGACATTTTCCGTGGTAGCCTGCCTGCTTCATTTTGTGATGATGATGACCACATTGACCACAATGAGATGACCACAAAATGAAGCAGGCTACCACGGAAAATGTCTCTGATGCTTTCCAGCTCTGCGGAACCAACCACCACAACAAATACTTCGAATGTCTTTGCTATAAATTAGATTTAAATTGGCAGTTATATTTTGTTAAGATTGCCAATTAATTTATTTTATGGAATTTGTTTATTTTATGTGAGCATCACCTTCTCATCAGATAACTTTTAAACTTGCCCAGATCACTGCGTATATCTAACTACAGTCCATCCCGTTGTGTGAAAAGCCGTGAAGGATGTAAATGCGAGATACCTTGTGATTCTGGTATACGTATAGAGGATGACACTTTGGTGGAAATTCTACCACATCTATTTCTAGGGAATGCTGCAAATTCTGAAGATTTAGAAACGCTAACTAAACATAATATCAAGGTATTATGCTTATTAAATGAAAAAATGCATTAATAGTATAAGTCGTAATCCTTAATAACCTTCTTTTTACAATGGTTTGGCGAAGGATAGTTAAGGTATGAAACTATTACGTTATATGGTTGTTGGCAGGGAAATTCTTTTTATATCTAGAAATTATGCCGAAATCCGTGGTAAAACACCAGAAATCATTGAAATTATAAGTTGTGTACCCTAAGGAATTTGAAAATCTTAGTTGAATTTAAGATAGAAAATAAGTAATGTTCCCTCCTTGTTTTTACATCAAATTGAAATAGGTTAGGAGATTCTGGATTAATAAAATCAATTTTAGATAATAGCTTTTTATATAGAATTTTATCATAAAATGTCATATTAGATTAATATCATTATTTGAAGAGAAATATTTATTTAAATATGAAGAAAAACGTGCACCTTCTCGTGGAAACTTCCAGTTTTGATGCACGTCTTGATATTCGCTGGTCATTAGTTCAAGTTTTAACAGGCATTTAATGTTTTAAAGATACTATTTGAAAAACTTGATTCATCATTAATATTCAAGAATTGTTTTAAAATGAGATGAAATTTTCTTAGCATACATGCCCAGAGATAGTGATGCATTTGTCTGTAAGTGTTGTGTGTAATATGGTGGTTTAACTAATGATTGGGTGTGTGGCTGCGCTACGCCCATATAGTTGCACACATCAACTAACTTTAAAGGTCCTCCGTTTATTGTGCATGTGTTGTATGTATGTGCTGGATAACCGCAGGACAATAGGACGAAGAAGTAGCTATCCAGGTTGTCACCATTAATAGCTTGAAGAAGGTAGAAACTTATGGTAAGAAGATATATGCAGGGAAAACCGATTAATATACCCATTTTAATAGAATTAGCTATTGTATATTCTGTGCATCTCTAAATTTGTCGAAATTATCCTGTTCAGTTAGAATTACCTAATTTCTTTTTGTAAAATTTGTTTTGTAATCTGGAATTATTTGTTTTTCAGTATATTTTGAACGTAACACCTAATCTTCCAAACGTTTTTGAAGCGACTGGAGATATAAAGTATATGAAGATTCCGATTGCCGATCATTGGAGTCAAAATCTAACTTCTTATTTTCCAAAGTCTATTGAGTTTATAGGTAAGAATTTATTTACTTAATAGTATAGCTGTGAAATTCTCAGTATTTGTTTGCTAACTAATAACGTTTGTCGATCTTGACTTTCTTGCTAACATGCGTAATTCCGCAGGGTCTCTTTAATTATTATCATGATGGAATATTTTTCATGCGGTAGATCTCTTTATACTTGGGAATATGTCAAAAACGTTTTTCTTAAGCATTTCCTCCAAAAATCTATTTCACTTGCATAAAAGGAATTTCCATAGTTTGTAGACAACGCCTACGTCTCGAATCCATAAAACACAAGGCCTACAAGATATATGTCGCTAGTTTAGTAGAAAAAAAACATGCAGCGCGGTCCCTAATTGCAGAATGAGCGCTGCTTTTCCCATTGATATTATATCTTTCACATTTTCAGAAGATTCAAGCCTCAGTACTTGGTACTCAAACCTTCCCTAATAAAGTGCTGCTAATCATGTAGTAAGTAGCCAGCTGCTTTGGTGAGTGGTTCAGATATAATTCCAATTGGATGATAAAGTATATACAAAAAATTGCATGAATTTGTTTAAAATTCAAAATGTGAACAATACAGAGGTCAGGAACAAAGGTACCTACTTTTACTTTTTCTTGCTATTGGAAGAGAAAGTAACTGTGCAGATGATCGAAAAATAGTTTGCATCGGTGTAGGTGTGGTCAGCCTAACTAAAAGTTGCCGAAAAGGTGATATTTCGTTGAGTTTTTACTATATATTTTTGGAAGTACCAATTGACTGAAAGGATTTTTCAGTTTTTCCAATTTTCATGATTACGGTTCATGGTTTCTATCAAACTTTGCACACAACCACAAATGTAGATAGATCTATTAATTTGTATTCAACATTTTTCCGGAAGAATTATTTACTTCAAGAGCCATAGTTCTGATGGCGTTAAAGACTTTATACTTACCTTTAACCTACCATTTCAGTATTACGTGTGTACAGCAATAATAGCATTTGATAGAATTTCACTTGTAAGAAAATTTATCAGTACGCTGTGGGAATTTAATTAAGAAGAGAAAGACGTGTGAGTGTTTCACATCAGAGTTCTAAATTTTATTTCTAGATTCTTAGGTAACAATTATTACAATATTTTTCTTCTTTATCATGTTAGTAAACAGATTTTTTTAGATCATCCTACGCTAGTTAGCAGACAAGATACACTCACACATACTAGTAGGACAACAAAGAACAGTCGAACATGGCATTAGCAATCAGTTTGATTATAGCTTGTGTTATTTGGTCGTTTATAACTCATTGCAATGAACAACTGGAACTGCATTTGTTCACGTTATAATCCATCAAAATGGTATTCAGCTTGTACATCAAATAGACTTCCGTATTTTTTGAAAATACTTGTAATGCAATCACAAGTGAAATTTAACTATTTAAGTAAATAATATAAAATGGTTGATATTTATTTCTTGAAACTTTAACTGACAATATTTCACCCAGTATTGACACAAAATCTTATCTAGGTGTGAATGATTAATTGGACATACCAAATAAAAGTAAATTGATGTTTCCAGAAATCTTGACGCTCAGTTTCTATATAAGCTGATTTTGCTCTTGCAAGTCTGTGTTGTCGCACTGTTTTAACAAAACATTCTGATGATGGGCGAACGCCCGAAACCGGTCGATGACCACAGAAAGAAGCAGGCTGTCACGGAAAATATTTCTGCTACTTTCCAGCTGTGCTGACCCAACCACAACAATATAAAGAGATCACTATCTCGTACTTCCAATCATGTATTTCAACAATCTGTTAGCTGTGCAATACTTTCTCTTCTAATACAAAGAGAAAGTAAAAGAAATCTGGGTGAAACGTCACGACTTTCTTTTTGCGATTATACAGAAAATATCTCGCCATCTCCATAATAGAACTGTTTCTCTATATACTCCATTTCCTTCGGACTCTGTAGGGCAAACATTTTTCCTGTCTCGACCTTTTTTTATCCGTGTATAAATATGTTGTTCGGTCAGCAAAACTAGATAATATCCGGGGATTTTAAAATTTGTCATAGCGTCTTGCTTCTTTTTATTAACCAGTATTGGGGCCACTGGTATTGGCCAGTATTGGGGATTTTGGTTCATCAAGAACGCGTGGAGTTTTAACTTCCACAGTTTCTATCATACAGCACACACGTACACACCTCTTTTTAAGAAAGCGTAACTGTTAGTGCTGGAACTCCCCCCAGAAACTTACAAAAAACAATTTTCCCCGTGTATGTAGTGGACGCAACTGTTAAAGAATCGAAAAACTGGAGAAAAAAACGCCATTTAATAAAGTCACACTTCCGGTAGATGGATTTGCACGAAATCTTCGTCTCTATGCGATGGTACATAAAAAAGAATATCAAACTCGACAGGTTCCTGCGATTTATCGGAAGAAAATTGAAAAACTAAAGCCATTGTGGCCCCGTTGTCGGTGATAATAAGCTGCTCCAATCGTCTCAAAGATTAAAGCTTCAAGCGTATAGTTTAATACTATAGACAGAAATTGTTGTTTAACTTTACACATTTGTATAAGCAGTAATAAACATTCAGTAACAGAAGAATTGTATGATAAGCTCCCGAATACTATCAAATTCTTCCCGGCCCTTAGTTATTGAACTAAACTATTAATTGCCATATAATGTCAAGTTTATATCACAGGAAGATGCCAAAATTAAGAATATCGTACTAATTTTGGAAATCATAGTCACTGTCCTTTATCCACTCTGCTACTAAGCTTCGTATTGCGTTCGTGTCAAATTTCTGTAAAGTGAGCTCTCACTGGAAAATACGTGTCTTGAAGACCCTGAGCCGACAAAAAAAAAATGATTTCTCTCTCACATACACACACACAAAAGCAGCTTCAATCGAAAGAATTGCGATCTTTTCAAATTTTCTTTATCGAGTTTTCATTGGAAATATACACGTTTTGAGGTTGTCTAGTCTCCAAAAAGGAGGCTTTTAGAAATTGGGCTGTATCTGTCTGTGGTTAGTATCTTTGACGTGATGGGAAAAAGAGAGTAAAACTGATTGCTACGGATGAGGTATTTTGAGATAACTGCCGTTGTCGGATCTCCTGTTGAGACTCAAACAGAATATCAAGTGTGAGCTTCTTAAGAGATTTTTCGTCTTTGAGCTGCTTTTGTGTGTGTGTATGTGAGAGAGAAATCATTTTTTTTGTCGGCTCAGGGTCTTCAAGACACGTATTTTCCAGTGAGAGCTCATTTTACAGAAATTTGACACGAACGCAATACGAAGCTTAGTAGCAGCAGTGGATAAAGGACAGTGACTATGATTTCCAAAATTAGTACACGATATTCTTAATTTTGGCATCTTCCTGTGATATAAACTTGACATTATACGACAATTAATAGCTTAGTTCAATAACTAAGGGTCGGGAAGAATATTATATGATCCTATCACCACCCTATCACCTATTAAATATTTACTATGGTACTATTGATTTTTGATTTTGTATGATCCTATCACCTATTAATAAGAATTTAGTGTGTTGCCAAAATTCGGAGTTTGAAGAAAATCTGTTGACCGGAACTGGAACCTTATTGAATTTTTTGGTCAGTTTCGTGCTATTTTTTCGATAAGTATACCAAGGAATTGCTTTGAACTTGAAATACGAACTACACAGATATGGACCTATCACTTTTGTTTGAAACATTATTTCGAGTTAGTAAATTTTAAATGGTTTTCTGGGCGAGCTGGTATGGTCACGCTTTCCACAAAGTTGTTTCTGGTTTGGGTTCTCCCAGTTGTGTATATAAATTGAAGTTTAATTTAAGTTATATGTAGAATATTAAAATTTAATGAAAATTTCAAATTTGAAGGTACTTTATGTATTCTAATAACTATAGAAATAAATTACAGTCAGAGAAAGTTTGTAGTGGTTACACTAGATTTTCTACTCGAAACAGTTCCTTTTATATGAGACATTTTCTAGGGAATTTCGTTTTAGAGAATTCTGGGGAAGAGAGCTGACACACTAGAAGTGCGAATTACCTAGATTTTTTTTTTTTCAGTTTTCCACGATTTTCTTGGCATGTTTCCTTTTAAATATGGAATAATAAATTTTAACTTAAAATATTACCATAGTAATTGAAAGTCGATTTGAAACATTTTCTGGAAAACGTGATTTTAGTGTTTTGAAACAAGACTACTTGCATAATCTGTATTTTTCGGGAGTGAAGTTTTAGAGAGCGCTGTGTATTACTCTAGAATGTTTTGTCACATTCGATAGCTCGTCAAAAAAATTCTATAAGTGAATATTTGGCTTCATTTCTTTAGCACTTAGACTTGTATGCAAAATTAGACCAACTGAAGAGTTATTAAGCCAACGAAAATTTGTCAATTGGAATGTGATAGGCGATTTGAGTTGGGAGGTTTTAGACCTTTTGTTTTTGTTTTTTGTTAATGAAATGATGTTATCTAAAACGGGAGTTCTTCAAACTTTCTCTTACTATAAATAATTATTATTTTATATGATAATTTTTTTAAAATCTTCGAATTTTATAAATATTGTTGCCTTCAGTATTGTGCAGCTGGTAGAACTTGCACTTTATTTAATGATTGGCTTCTTAAACAGTAACCACGAAATCACGTCCCAGCTTCTTGACAACCCATCAAATAATTTTCTTGAATTAATGGTTCATATTGGTAGTCTTCAAATGAGAGTTGGTATACCAAGTTGAAGAAACCAATTGATGTCATCATCCTGAAAATAGCGTATATTTCCAGAAATAAATAAAAAGTAAAACATTTGTTAAGGAAATTTGCACTTCTGGTTAATTCTCATTAATATTTCATAGTTCGTAAAATATATTATACCGAAATTGGCACTAGAGGGAATCGAACGACCTCCTAGAATAATCATGCTAAAAATCAATTCTCTCGGGAAAAAGTTTCAAAAAAAGTGTTTGATATTGGAAGACTAATTATCAGTTTAATTCTCTGATGTCATTTTCGAGAAAAACGGCGGAAATTTGAAATAACCTTTCAGGAAATTCCTATTTCTAATATTCGATTTTCTTCAAAAACGCATATACACGTACAGACCAATTTCTAATCTAAAACGCCTTTTTTCGGACATTAGAGTACTTCAAAATTTGATTTTTCGGTGGTATCTCAGTTTAGAAAATTTGACAATATTTTGCAATATTACTCCTGCTGCTGCAGTAAGGGCCAAAATTGTTTTGTTACGATCATATAATTAAAGATAAAGATCGTAGTCTGTAATTTTGTTTCTAAAAAATTGTCAGTGTGTTTTTGATCCGTTTTATTTATTTTTTATGTTTTTTTCTTTATTGTTTGCATTAATAGAAATTGTAATAAATATATAATTCGTATTAGTAAATATGGGTTTATATATTTTGAAGTGTGATTGTGAGGAGTGGTGGGGCGTCGTGGCCTTCAAGTTGTATCAGACTGGTAGGACTGTGTGGGTGAAAACAGTTAATGGCATTCTGAATTCAGAGAGTGAATGGCGTGTGAGAGTGTGTAGCTTCGGCGGCGGCGGTCGGGAGAGGGGCAGTGTTGTTGTGTGGCCCTTTGGGGGCCAGCTAGGCCATAGAAGGAGAGAGAGGCAGGAAACACACACAGAAAGCTCGGCGCCTCCCACGCAACTAATACCAAACTTCTCGTCTCCTCTCTTGTACCGCCTCCGCAATTTTGGATCAATATTTTAGAAGTAGTTGGTCAAGAGAGAGAGCCGGCAACAACAACTAGACAAGTGTTTATATTCACATTGGATAGGTGTGAAGAGGGGTGACCGCCCTCCTTACTCCTCTCTGGAAATACGAAACTACACTACTCACATGCACCTTCATCTGTCAGAATGGAGTCTGGCTCAATGGAAGGGAAAACTTTTGTCTTTGTAAGCATTTTGCTTGATATTTGTAAACCTCGTCCGTGTGTTCATTGTTTAATGTAACTTGAATTGAAATCACAAAAAAATGTAATTTGTAATTTTATGCCCCCCCCCCCAATTTCACGTAAAGCACAGCTGAATATTTTTTTTCTCATAGTGGAATGAGAAAAAAAAGAAGATGCTGATCCAAATTTAAACATAAACACTATACAGAATTCAATATGGACTTTAAGAATTTGTCTGGGGACCTTTACTCCTAACAATGCGTTATTGAGGGAGGCGCTAATATAAGAAGAAACTTACTTAGCTGCACGTATTCTCACAGATCCTACCCGTATTTTTATAACAGCCATTGTTGTTGTGGATTAGTAGAATGAAGCCCAGAATCCTTACTTTAAAATTCTGGCAAGAGACTTTAATTCCAATTATGGTGACAATTTTCTGTGCTCTGTCGCAGTTCACTTCATCCTTAGAGTGAGCTGATTTACTACCTTACTTTAACTTTGGCCTTTAACTTTAACAAGACATTAAATGCTCATATTATATCCTCACTGATTTTTATAAATATGATATCCAGCTCCTCAACTCGATAAACAGTGTTCAATGCCTTGACATATTACATTCCAAATTGCCAAATGCATACTTCCATGTACAGATTGCTCCAAAGATGCCAAAGGAGCGCAGTCTATAATCCACAAAATAAGACCATTAAAATGTACAAACTACACTGTCCTGCCGTTATACAACAGAACTATTAGCAGTTAAGAAATGCTAGAGCCCATTCAGAACTAACATTCAAGGGTAATGATAACCTCTAGGACTTTATCCGTCGTAGCGAATTTCTTTTTTGTCGATTCTGACCGGTTTCGGATTCTCATCATCAATCGGTAAGAGTATGGTTCAACAAGTGTTAGAGATTTGACGTCAACTTTTAGGTTTCTGTCCCACACCACTCTGATTGATAAGAATCCTAAATCGGACAGAAAACCAATAAAAAGAAGGAACGCTACGGATAGATAAATCCCACTCATCTATAACTTTTATTTTTAAGATCTTTTCCAAGAAAATGGATTTTGTTTTGATATCAGGGTGGGTAACTGTGTAACAATTAAGTTTTCTTCTAAAATATTAAATGAGTAAAATTTACAGTCTACTGCCTACATAATATTTAGTTACATTAAATGCTTTGCTCCAAGAATTCCAAGTTTGAAGAAAATCAGTTATAACCGGCAGTGCAAAGTTATAGAATTTGGTTTCTGTATTTTCTTGCAAACAGGGGTCACAAATTTGGAATATGGTAACTTTATAGATTGCGCTATATAAACCTATCACTTTTTAATTTCTCTTACTTTGAGCAAGAGGTATTGCGAACGTGTCAAATTTTCGCAGTGAGTGTTCACTGGAAATGCTTGTGTTGAGTACTCTGAGTACCAAAAAAACTATTTTTTAGCAAATGTGTGTGTGTATGTGTATGTTTAACAAAGCTCAAACATGTTATTCCGTTTTGGTACTAAGGTTTCGGACAAAATCCATCAACCAGAAATGCGCTTTACTGATTTTTTTTTTTTTAGTTTTTCGCGATTTTCTCGAAACTACTACAATGATTTTTTTTTTAACTTCATATATTATCTACTCACAATATTTTATTAAAAGAGATTAAGATGATACAACAGCGACGGGCTGAAGGAAAGCAGCGGTGGATGCTGCTAGACGAACCCATTACGCCTATGGCTACTAGAAGAGAAGCTGTGTCATGTTTTCGCATGTTAACAGGGCATGATTACTTCCATCGTCATTTAAACAAGATTGGGATGGGGGACAACACCATTTGTTTCTTGTGCAACTATGGAGAGATGGATGGTCGGCACTTGCCAGTATGTCCCATTGACGGGTATCATCATGAACGACGACGACGTCAGAACAAACAGTAATATCCAACCTATATATTTAGATAATGCCATTGTGACAAAACTTTATTAAGCTGCCTGGAGCCGTATGGTTTAGTTGCTACCGGCTGGGCGGAAAAAAAAACTTAAAACCTTTAGCCCGGGAAAATTGATATTTGGGAGGTTCTGAGGTAACAGTAACGTTATGCTTACCCCTAAATTACCACTTCAGTAAAATGTATGATTTAACCATCTGTATAATATTAATATAAATTACAGGTATTCCTAGAATTCCAAATTTGAAGAAAATCGGTTAACTGGAAATGCGACTTTGCGCTATAGGTTTTGAATTTTTTTTTTTTTAAATTTTCTCGAAAACGGCTACAACGATTTTCTTGAAACTTGGAATGCTCGCTGTCCAGATAAAACGGCCCACTTTTTTTGCAAACATTTTTCCGAAAAATTGATTTTAGGGGGAATTAGGGGAAACTGTGAATATGGGGTCCCTTAAATTAGCCTTTCAAGTTCTGCTGGAGCGCAGACCTACAATGCCGTCACATTTCAGGTAAACCTTATACCCTAAAAACCAAGTACAATCTCCATCATTTGATAATTTAAGGGAAAGTAGACATTGGATAGAAATTCCAGGTTTGAAGTAAATTTCTCAAGTAGAACTGTAATAATTTTTAAGGTATCGTTTAATGTACGCTTCCATCACGCGGTGGGGATTTAAGGGAACTAAATAAACATTTATCAAACAATTGAAACTTTTATGAAAATGTATTAGTCAAATTATGAGGCTATTGACGTGTGATTGTTTCATTCCAGATTTTTCAATTATATCTGTAAATATTGTTACAAAACTAAACATTGTTATAATTGTTTTGAATGTTTTGTTATTATAATTGTTACAGATGAAGCTCGATCTCAGAAAAAAGGTGTGCTAGTACATTGTGTGGCCGGAGTTTCCAGATCGGTGACCATTACTTTGGCTTATCTAATGGCCCGTTTGTGTTTCTCTATGAATGATGCTTTCTGTTGGGTACGGCAAAGGAAACCAAATATTGCACCGAATTTTCATTTCATGGATGAATTGGCGAGGTAGGTAAAATTATATTTAAAAGATTTGTTCTATTTTTTTTTTTTTTTTTTGAAAATTTACAACTGCTGATACGCTTGCGTAACCAGCAACAAGTAAATGAGATGACTCACAATGACGGTATAAGAGAAATCAACCAGTGGCGACACTCCACACTTTTCGCTGCGCACACTTATAAGAAATCAAGAGGCCACTGCTGCCTCAGTCTTCGAGGAGAGTTATCTGGAATGGATACTGAGGAAAGTTTATGAACTAATGGATTGTTGAAGGTTATATGTGCTTAGGACAGGATCGGGATGTGTGTGTTCTAAATTAGATTCAGTTATTATTTATTATAATCGATAATGATTCGGTTTAGAGAGTAATACTGTAATAGTTGAGAAGATTACTGCAGAGAGCTTTTTCTCTCTTCTTTTTTTAGTTTATAATTTGTTTAATGCATCTTCAGCGCAGTTAAATATTGTCTGTTAAATAAGGAAAGATAAACATAATAAAATCACATAATTGATTAAACAGTTTTCTACTGGATATTGAATATTAAGCAATTTTTTCTTCGAGGATCTTGACGTTCCTGCGTGACATAATGCGTTGATGAGTTTATTGCAACAGAAACATGTTTTATAAGCAGTCAGTGTTCCGAATACAAGTGGGGATGCCCAACGCTATTGTCCGTAAAGCATTAATTGGAGTGTGGGGAGCTACAGCTAGTAGCGGACAGTGGTTACGGAAGTTAGAAGTAGGAGACGCACAGATGACCCCCCCCCCCCTATATTGTCTGGCAGACTTTGTCCAAGTGTTGAATGATATCAGAAAATATGCTAAATTAATTTGAAGATTAGTGTAACACCTTTTTTTTTTAAGGTGTAAACTTTATTTATCTTACTGATGGTAAGAGGAAGTAATGCGATCGGTCAAATTTTCAATTGAGTATTCACCGGAAAAAACATGTTTTGAGTCGAGTCCGAAAAAGTTGTTTTTTAGAAATTGATGTGGGTGTCTGTGTGCACGCGAGGCCAAAATAACTCAAAAACGAAAAATCGTAATAGGTTCAAACTTGTTAATTCATTTTAACTTCTATTAAGGGGCTATGTACGTTGAAGGCGCTGAATGCATCTATCTTCACTTCCAGGTGGGTTCTAGAATGTTCTAAAAGACTGGAAGAGCTTTCTTTAAGGATGTGCTTCTTGTCTGGATAACAGCTAATATGGGAATTTTTGGGAATGAGGGGATGGATAGGCCTTTCATTGGTCCCGAGCTTGCTGTTGGTGTCTTTAGGCAAGCTTACAGTCATGGATAGATTCATAGCATTCTTCCCTATGGATGAGCTTAGTGGGTGTCGGCAGTGTGAGATGCTCCTTGGGGACCCGGACATGGTTATAAGTGAGATGTTGCTGTGTCTTTCACGACGGATCTCCCTCAGGCATCTGGTTGGATCCCTTACTGGGCATTGTGGTTTAAGGAGTTACTCTACGTAATGGAACTCATTCCAGACTCCTTTGGTAGAGTCTGTGAGACTGAGGAAGAAACACCCATCCATCTTATGACGCTTGGGTTGTGAGGAAATTCGGTTCAGGATCTTTGGTCGGAACAGGATGTTTGTGGAAGAGCTCAGGCCCTATTTCCCTTTAAGGTTATGGTTCGATTTGTTCGGACTGCGGTGCATCTTAGATGAGTTAGATCCGGATTTGGATTTTTATTTTCTAAATCGGATTTGTTGTTTTTCTTGGGGTAGCTATATGGATCCAGTAGGGCTTTGGATAGGTAGGGTTGTCCCTCCACACAGACGAATGATAATAATAAGGGACTAAGTAAGATTTGGGTGCCCGCAAGGGGTCTCTGTTCCATGCAGTTACTTCGGGAGTAACCCTACGGATTAACAGCTCAGTATTCCATGCACTTCGTCAGATCAGTACACAATACACTTAAGCTGCATACACTACACTTTACAGACAAGGACAAACACAGTACACAAACTAGGGTCTCCGTCCATAGTTAATTGGCGCAAGCCAAGGGTGAAGAAAAGGATTAGCTCAGTGGTTGCGCGCTGGACTAGCAACGCGGAGGTTCCAGCTTCGAATCCAGGATGCTGCTCTTAGATTTTCTCTTCCTAGGAGCCTCTACAGCTCACTGTCCGGTGATGTGCTGCAGTGTTGCCTATAGCTAGAGAATCCTGCTCGGAGGCCGGCAGTGCACTGAGAAGGCTGAATATATCTTTCAGGTTGCAGTGCAATAATCCCCTAAAAAAAAAAAAAAGCGGAAGAACCATTTTATTGAATCATTTTTTTTAGTTTATTTAAAACATGCTTTACAATTGGCTTCCAACGACCTATTTAAAGAGCTATAACTTTTATTTGAAAAACGTTTCCTTTAAACGCCATTTCTGTATATTCTACAACCCTACCCATCATCTGTGTAATATTAATGAGAAAAGTGTAGCCAAAATTCCGAGTTTGAAGAAAATCGGTTGACTGGGAAGTGCGACTTCATTAAAGTGTTTTTCTTTGTTAGTTTTCTCGATAAAGATGTTAATGAATTACTTTGAACTTAGTAAACTACGATTGGGGGGAGGGGGATGTTCTAGGAAACTGGAAGTTCTCGCGCTTCCCTCAATTGTCTTTTTTGTTAACGTTTTGCCGGCGATACATATAATATTAAGGTCAATTAGAATTAGTAACTATTTCATGTTTGAAGGAAATTTGTCAGTTATAAGTGTGTACGTAAATTGTAATCAGAGAAAGTCGTGTGAGTGCTTTTCAATTTTGATCAACAGTTACTGTAGATGAGTTTTAGCACCAAATGGGGCTGGTCTCATCTTCTTCCTTTGAGACAACCATCTTTTTGGCTGCCTTCTTAGCTCCAGGATCATTCTAACATAAGCAGCTCTCCGTAAGGGAAAGTGGATCGTCCCTGCTGCTATGCCAGCCTAAAGGTGCGAATGTATTATGTCAAGGAAGGGATTAGCTCCGTGGTTAGCGCACTGGACTCCCCTGCGGAGGACCCAGGTTCGAATCCAGCTGTGCTGCACTTAGATTTTTTCTTCCTAGAAGCCCCTACAGCTCACTGTCCGGTGATGGTCAATGTTGTCTGTAACGGGAGAAACTGTTCGGAGGCCGGCAGTGCACTGAGAAGGCTCCGGGCCCCAATAACCATAGATGTTGACGCGCCTTAAATTAAAAAAAAAGTATTATGTCACTACTACCACCACCACCACCACCAGTACATTCACTACAGTTATACACATTTTACACTCCTACTGAGGACTTATACAAACACTAACATCCAAGGGAAAAGTCACAGTAGATCTTTCGGCTGTTCGCAGATGATTTGGCTTTATAGTTGACTCCATCTTTATATACAGCCATCAATATCAACTATACTTCTTCGGTTGTATAAAATTCTGAATATGCATGTTTCTTTTTTTATTGTTAAATAAGAAAAAATTAATTTATTTTTACAGGTTTGAACAGGATCTACAAAATTCTAAAGGAAGTGGTAGTAGCGGCAGTGTAACTTCCTCAGGTTCACAACAGCAGGCAGCGCCGCCTACTGAAGGTCAAACGTTTCTTTCGCCTGCCACTTTTGGTCGTTCACCAGATAGTGGTATAGAGTTCGATCGATGGGCGCCAAATACTGGCGACTGACCCAACGAGTCGTCAGATACTGAGCTGTCTCCTTTTTACAAGTTCTGAATTCATATATACATAGCTATATGTGTGTGTGTGTGTGCGTTTTTATATAAATATGTTTATCCTAAATGTTTTTGAGGTCCTCCAAAACGCACAAATCGTTTTTAAAAGAAACCCAGTGGGTTTTTGGGTTTTATATCTCAGAAAAATAAGAAAGCCTTACAATAAAAAAAAATGGCTTAATTTTCCTGAGCTACCTCGACGTAGCTTTAAATCCCCCCTCTAGTTGTTGGTCCATTCTTGCTACCAAATTAAAGGTAAAGAAAGGCAATGCTATCAAATTAAGCAAAGAGGCATTATTGGTGGTAGGTAATAAACCATAGAGTTGATGGGTCGATCCCGGGATAGACCTCTAAGATCCTAATTGTTGTTTCAAAGGTTCCAGTCGTCTTTGATGTGCGCACAAGTAGTTTGTGATGTATTCTGGGACAAATAACCAATATTTACATCTGCTGTGGTTGTTACTGCGAGCAGTATGGGGGAAGTTATATGTCACCTTGAAAGGTAAATAGTTGGAAGAAGTTTTTCAAGAGAGCTACACACCATAATGGTTGTAGCAACATTTTAAATACACTGCCTGCATGTACTTCTAAGAAAATACCTTCAGACAGTCAGGTTTTTTTTGTTTTTCAGAAATACAATTTCTAGTTTTTCTGAGTTGTCCTCAGCAAATTTAGGTTCAGTCCTCTCGCTATTTTTTCCCCCTTATATAGAATAGAAATTGGAAAGTATATTTATTTTTGTTTTCTTCCATTGAAATAATGGAAAAGTTTTCTTCATCATTTCAAAACATACGTTTCACCCTTGAGTTATGCACTCTCTGAATTAAGTTCAGTATTTTGGTTGATTCAATTTGACTTGGGAACACCAGATTTCCTTGGATATTTAAAATAACTAATAAATTTTAAACTTTCTCATTATAATAAATCGCTATTAAATTTAAACTTGTCCGCTTATCTCATTCGCTATATACATTAAACATTAACGTTGACGCTATTAAAATTATCACTCATTATTGCAAATTTGTTAAAAATCGATTTAAATAAATCATAGGATTGTATTTAAAATAAAATTCCTAAATCAGTGCCACCAAGGTAGCAGTAGAATATGCATGATGCATATAGCTCCATAAAACGGGGTCTGTTCTCGAAAAACGCTTTTAAAAGTAGGTTAACGACCCATCTTTGAAAAATATCTTTTTCAAAAAAAATTGTTGACTCCTAAATATAGATTTGATTTTTATTTATTTATTAATTAGAGTAATTACTATTTTGAGCAAGCTTAAAACAAAAAAAAAAAAAACAACCTTAAATGATGTTTGCGTGCATTAACTCAAACAAATAGTATTAAGCATTTATTTGAAAGGCTAAATTATCATAAATTGAAAAACTAAAATTCTTGATAATATATTGGAAATTGTATTTGTTTAAAACAAATACAAGAAATTGTTTAAATTTTATAAATGATGTTTAAGTCAGGAGATAGGCAATGACCAATCGTTGCTTTAGTGCACTATAATGTCATTCATATTTCATTTCTTTGCTTTAAGCCAATAGTATTCAATTATTTATTAAATGACAATCTCATCTAAGTACAATCTAGTTTACAGCACACGTTATTGACAGTAAACCAACTTTTAGATTAGGTTATCGCCTTTTATTAAAAAAAGAAATTATTCCAATGAATTAATAATAGTAAAGAAATATTATTAAAATAATTTGGATCACGTAAATATGTTACACCCGTCAATGACATGGCAGATGTTTCCCCCCGGGGTTCACATATCTATAAATTGGTTTATAAGACGGCCACTTTTTTAAACTAATTAGTTGAAAAAAGAAAAGTTTTTTATTTTATTTAATACTTATACCTTTTTAAAAAGTATAAAGACATAAAATAGTTTTAATTTTTATCTTCTGGTTGCCTAATAGTGGGAAATTTGAATACGACATTGTTTATACATACTTCTGTTGTTTTTTTAGACATCTTGCTTGAAATAATTGAAATTGTTGCGTGATTTTTTATTATTTACAAAGCAAAACTGGATACAAATGCACTTCAGTGTATATTTAGTAATGCACACAGTGGGAAAACTGATAATTTTTAACGTAAAATAAGTTTTTGGGGGAAGCATCTGTTTGGTAAAAAGCGAACGAACATTTCCCACATGAAAAAGCCCATGAACATTTTCTCATAGCAGGATAGTAGGGGGTGGTCGTATTCTACGCATGTTGCAACTGTCATATGACAGATACCAATTGATTTTTTTATATATATATATATTTTACGGGTCTTAGCCATCCATACCCCCCTGAACAGAAAAAAAAACGGACAAACTCGAAAATAAGTGGATCACTGTTCATTTTTCGCGCGCTGGCCAACCATAATTAAAATTCAACTCAAAGTTGAGGATACTCTTTTATAAAAATGCATTACTATTAGTCCCATAAAATGTAAATTTGCTCATACTTACAGCTTTTCGTGTGCACCAAAAGAACAGATTGAAACTATTTTGTTGAAAAAAGGCATTTGTGTTGTCTCATATTTCTATTTCTTTCAATGAAACATTTCAATAAATACCTTTTTTACTCTCTTTCACAATTATCTCTGTGCCATATAAATATTGTAACGCCCGCCGCGTTTCTACTTGCACTCTTTTAAAATTAAACTAATTACAACTCTTAAGTCTTTCAATTGAGTCATACTGTGTTACGAGAACAAGTATAAAATTAATGAATAAATGAATAAATAAATAAATAAAAATATATTTGTGTATTATAATAATAAATATATATATACATATATTAGATTTGAGTATATATTTAAAACAAAAAACTATTGACTTGTTATAAATAAGAGTCAAATAGACATTGTGTAAAATATAAACAAAGTAGTGATCCATATTTTTTGGATAGGTTATAATATAACCTTCCTCATTCTTTTTAAATACTCCTTAGAAATAAAATATATTATTATATATATTGCTGTTTAATAATTCAGATAGCATTGATGCTGCTTATATTTTATATAAATATTACATTTGTTAAAGATGCTTAGCCTAATTTTTTATAATGAAAGCATATTCAGACGATATTTTGTTTTGAATATTGTAGCAAGTTGTGTGAGATTTACTAGGTAAGCCTTTAAGAAAAATTTGTATAAAATTTGGAAAAATTGAAATCATATAACTGTTTTTGTTAAAAGTGAAATTATATACTTGGGCATTTATATAAATTCATGCAAACATAGTTATGTTTTCGGTATATTTCAAGTTTGACTAAGAGAATTTTACCATGGACTTAGAGGAATTTATTTGGAATGATCAAAGTACTTATTGTGCACGAGTTCGGGCTGCGTGTGAAGAATATTACGCCATTAGCCTTTTTTTTCTCGCTTAAACATAAAAAAAAATTAAAAATACAAAAACTTAGAGTTATTTTCAAAATAATCGGTGCTATAATAATTGGGAAAGAAAGAATGTTTAATTATATAAAATATAGTTTATAGAATTTCATGTTGATATTGTAAAAATGAAATAATGAAAATGGTTAATGGTGCTTAGTTTGGATAGGTTGGGATAGTTTGGTTATTGGAACTACTGCTACTTTCGATAAGTGAAAATATCGTAGCAGAAGAATGTGATAAAATCTATTAATATTCAGATATCTAGATAATCAAGACTATTTGATTACTAGTGTTGGAATTTTGTGAAAGTATTTTTCGCAATTTTTATTTTTTTAAATATTTAATCAAAAAAGTAAGCAGCTTTAACAAATGTAAACAAAATAAAAAATCTAATGTATAACAAAGCAGGAAAAGAAATAACTGAACGTTAAGCATGTAAGCAAGTTTGCAGTAGTTACTTTGTGAATGCTAGGTGGAGAAAAAAAATAAGCGTGCAAGTATTTTATTCTGTGAATAAAAAAAAAATAGAGAGGAAAAACTTTAATAAAGTTTTACTTTTAATGTGATCTTTTAAAATTAATAAATTGATGGAATCGTAAACCGAGTAAAGGTAAATAATTGTTTTTCTTTTCTTACATAAAGAAAGATCGATTGACCTTGTTACGTTGACATTTCAATAAAATAAATGTTGAACCCTATCAAGTGTGTGCCTATCTGTAAAGTGTTAATTTAATTTCTAATATATGTGTAAAGATTTCCTGTTAAAATTCTTCATTTAAGATATCCTAATTTTTTAAAAAAAACAATACGTATGTTAAGGGAGAGAAGAAAAAAAAGTAAGGTGCATGTTTGGTCTCAGTGCCACTATAATTTACTGAGATTGTTAACTCTAAAAAACTTATTCGCTCTTCCTGGTTCACACTGGCATGCCCAGGCCTAAAAAGCAGAAGAAAATTATTGGTTTTTATTGGTATAAGTGCGCCTTACAATCAATCCTTGTCCACAACAAAAAAATCAGTGCTAACTAAATCATTATAACTTGATGTTTCTTTTCTCTGTCTTTTTTCCATTGTTATACCAATTTGTTACCTGTTATTATTAATATAATATAGTAATACATTCTCTATTAAAATGTGCCAAAATATAATTTTTTTAAACAAGAAACTTAGAGGCCAGTGCCAAATTGATGAATTGATTTTCTACACAGTTCAATCTTTTCCCTTTTTTCTTCTTTTCTTTTTATTTATCCTTCCATTAAAAACTATTTTGAGAGAAAGAAGGAAAAGAGAAATCTGTAAATCTATTTAAACGGAATAAAAAATTACAATTGTTTTGTACAAAATATTTGTTAAGTTATTGTACAATATATAATATAGTATATAAATTTAATTAAAATAATGATATATTTAAAACTATATCCTTAATATATTTCAAGATTTGTTACACTTCCATTTTTTTTTTTTTATTACCACTTATTTACATTTTAAATCATGATTTCAATGTTAGAAAGTGGGAAGATTTCTGTTATAAAAAATATTTTCTCTTTTAGATTATGTTTACTAAGGATTGCTGACCTTTGAACGTCAGCGTTATGTATAATACTATAACTAGGATTTAGAACATGTGAACTTGAAGAAAAGTGTTTTATTTGTTGTGTTTTCCGGTCATCTAGTCAACATCTCTTCCCTTCATCGCATTTGAAGGTTAGTTTTTGAATTCTTTATCCCTACATGGTACATTTCTTGGACAGTTCTGTCTCTACCAGTTACCTCCATTTTTCTGGTACCAACTCTTGTTTAGTCACGAAGGTTCCATAACTTTTGTAGGAATGAATTCTATTGAGTTGATGTTTACTGCTTTTCCCAGGTTCATAGCTCATAAATTGTCAAGTCTTATATTAAATGTATAAATAATCTCTTTTTTTGCTTTTCTCCATAATGCTGTAAGAGGAAGGTATTGCGATCTTATCAGTTTAAAATATATATATATATGAAATGAAATATATATATATATACATATATTTAACGAATGACCTGATGATATGTAAGTGAATTAAATATCTCAAAAATATAAACTTGATCGATGTTCTATACACCACAAATACCAAATACAACTCCCGCACAAACAGAGCTACTACTGATATTTGAAACCTTTTTTTTCTTTGTGGTTAAGCCAATGGTTAGCAGGATACTAGGAGAAGGAATATGTCACGCTTTCCCTCTGCAGTAGTAGCCAATCTAAAATTTCGGTTTCACCACGTGAACGATATTAAGGGAACTAAATGATTCATCAGAGACATTTTCCGGATAGCCTGCTTCATTTTGTGGTCATCGACCGGTTTCGGGCGTTCGCCCATCTTCAGGATGCGTTTTTCAGACAGTGTGACAACACAGACTTGACAGAGCAAATTCAGTTTCACACACTGATACTCCCTTTGGGCAATAAATGTTCCAACCGTTTACACTTACCTGCTGTGTTTGTATATCATTCATGATGAAACATCTAAAAAGTATGTTGCCGCTTGTGTGATTATTTTGAGTTTATTAAATAAGAAAAAATAGAAAAATTCAGTATGGATTCGACAGTGGATACTAAGGCGTGAGGAACAAGGGGCTTATAGCCAGTTAATGAGTGAACTCAGTGTTGAAAATCCAGCACAATTTTCAAATTTTTACGAATTTGCTCTGTGCAAGTCAGTGTTGTCACACTGTCTGAAAAACGCATCCTGAAGATGGGCGAACGCCCGAAACCGGTCGATGACCACAAAATGAAGCAGGCTACCACGGAAAATGTCTCTGATGCTTTCCAGCTGTGCGGAACCAACCACCTCAAGAACTAAATGATTCATCAGATATGATTCTTTCCATGGCCTGTGCCAATTCATTCATTTTTTGTGGTCAACCTGGTTGTTTTTAGGTTGCCTGATAATACACAGAGTGGATTTCACAAATTGAAGCAGGCTATTGATTTTCACTGCGAACCCAACCGCTAGAAAACGTAAATATTTAGTCTAATTTCCAAATATTAAGTAAATTTGTCCACGAGAATTGCAATGAGAGAAGATGGTGTGTTTCACACCATATATTTTAGTTGATTTTGTTTTGACAGTGATATATGGTTTTAGCAAAGTATTTAGCAGGCTATCTATCTGTAATGGTACGTTTACAGCTGAGATTTCTGACGAGACATAAGTGTCCAGTGTCTGGACATAATATTTCATTGACCGTTTAAATTATGACAGAAATTTCTCGAAATAAATTTCCAACATTTATCTTTGATACTCCCCTTGGCCAATAAATGTTCCAACCGTTTACATTTACCAACTGTGTTTGTATCTCATTCATGATGAAACATCTAAAAAGTATGTTGTCGCCTGTGTGATTATTTTGAGTTTATTAAATAAGAAAAAAAAGAAAAATTCGGTATGGATTCGATAGTAGATACTAAGGCGTGAGGAACAAGGGGTTTATAGCCAGTTAATGAGTGAACTCAGTGTTGAAGATCCAGCACAATTTTCAAATTTTTACGAATGAAATTTTGTTTTTGACTCCTTGGCTAAGAAAATAGCTCCTCTTGTAATTAAATAAAATACAATATTTAGAAGAGCTATTAGTGTTCAAGAGCATAAATGCACTTCGTTTTCTTCACTCTATTTCTATAAATTTTACTTTGAACATGCCTCAGTTCTGGTTTATCATGATACATATTAATTAATTTGTCGATTTCACTTTTTAACCATTCCCTTGATCACCCATTTCCACTTGAAGTAAAAAAAGTGTCTGTTTAAAAACTTTTAAAAACGTACACCCGAGTTCAACTCATGCAATATCTATCAGCAAGCCAGGACAAGTCCCTTTTAGAGTGTTTACATCTGTTCGTACACAAGTGTCGATACATATTGCTCGATCTTGATCAAAAATGTCAGACAGACATTTCTGTGAGTTTACATAACAATAATTTACTGTCTGGCATAAATATCAGGTGTAGACATACCTTTAGGAAGTCATAGCATTCCATAAGTTTAGTTTCTCTCTTTTATCGTGTTGCTTCCTTCACGGGTTTAAAACCCACCTTCCCCGTAAAGAAGGCTGAAACGAATCGCTTCCTGTTTTAGAGAAAATTAAAGTTTAAAAAATAGAAACATGAAATTGGGTCCCTTTTGATTTAGTTATTTTGTGTGACAAAAAAAAAAACAACAATATTTCTGTTAACATCTTTTTAAGTTTGGCAGGTAGAAAACGGAATAAATTTCAACAACAAAAGGTGTAACAGTTCTCCAAAAGAAGAAAGTTAAGGATATAGTAATAGATAAATGTGATTAATAAAAAAAATTGTTAGATTTTAATGAGTCTTTTTATTGTATATTAAATATAAATATTATTATAAATATATAAAGACATTTTCTTTTTTTGTAAGAAAATGTAAAGTTATAAATTTTAAATAAATATTAATGAAAAAAAAATAAACGATCAAGATAGCACTTTATTGTTTTAAAATAAAAAACGAAATATTTGCACAAGAATAAAAGATTTGTCATATTTGAAAAATTGTAATTATTAAATTATTATTGTGTGTTTTCTTTAAAAAAGAAAGAAAGAAATCATATTAATATAAAGAAATGAGACCATACTTGAGAAATTATGGTAGGGACTTGTCTCCATTATACTTGTTTTAATGTTATATAAATTTTTTTTTGTTTTACAATTTGATTTTTTGTTTAAAAACTTTGTATTTAGAGATTTAAAAAAACAATTTATGTTTAGACTGTTTTTATATTCAATTTCAGAAAATAAAAGAAAAAACATTGTTATTGAGAAAAATATATTTTTTTTTCATTTGTCTGGGCATGTGTAGATTATTTTATTTTACCAAATATATACGAATACCGAAAAGTTTCAAGAATAACTAATCGGAACTAACCTGTAAACAAAAGCTCACAGGAAGTTCAAAGATGATATTCTAAAGACCGTGTTCTCAATAGTAATGGCATGAAATTATTGAAACTTTTTGAGGATCATAATTTAGTCCTTTTAAACGGTAGAATGAAGGGAGATGTACCCGGCGAATACATGTTTATTGGCGGTGCAGGTTCGTCGGTAATTGATTTATGCGCAGTTTCAGCAGAGATACTCTCCAATATTTGCTCTTTTGAAGTTCTACCCGAGATATTAGGACCATTGTCCAATAACTTTTACGTTTAGCTGCCCTATGAAAGAAATAAAAAACACTAATATTTTGCCACTTCTGTGGCAATAATGCTGTAATGTGGTAATAATGCTTCAACTAAAAGCATTATTAAGTTAAAATGGAAGCCCGATTATATAAATATTTATAAAACTAAAGTAGAAGAAATTGTAAATAGTACAAAATTTCCTTTAGATGACCCTCAGAAAAGCTTAAACATTTTAATGGAAATAATATTGGATTTCGCAAAGAAACACGACTTGTTATATTATAGCAACAAAAATAGTAAATGTATAACTTTTAAAAGGCGTGGTTCGACAAGGAGTGTTCAATTGCGAGATTCGAGCTTTTAATTTGCTTAAACTGTTTAGAAAAACAGATGCAAATTTCATTAAACAGAACTATCTGAGGGCTGTAAAAGAATATAAAAAATTATATGAGAGAAAGAGAGTAATGAGATAGCAGTTAATAAATTTAAAATGGTCAACAACTCTAAAGAATTTTGGGATTTAGTTCGTTCACTTAAAGTAAACGATTTTAGTTTTGACAAAAATATACTAATGGATGACTGGATCAAACATTTCGCTTCTTTGCTGAACCCCCCTATAAATAGTTGTAAGATAAGTTATGCTAGTCCCTACTTAGGCAATGATATATTCTCCTTTCTCAAAAACTGAATTACTAAAGGTATTGAGCGCAGCTAAGAATAATAAAGCCCCGGGTAGAGACCGAATTTCTTATGAATTCTTCAAAAATGCTCCAGATAATATATTGGATAAGCTAGTTCTTATATTTAATAGATGTTATGAAAGGTGTAGAGTACCTGATAGTTTCAGAGACTCCGTTATATTCCCCATTCATAAGAAAGGAAATTTAGAGGATGTTAATAATTATAGAGGGATCTCATTCGCTAATACCGTAGGAAAGCTTTTCACTGGACTCCTTTTAGCGAAGTTAACCGAATGGAGGGAGTCACAGAAAATAATAGGAGAATTTCAGGCGGGATTTCGGAAGAATTACTCTACCCTGGACAATATCCTCAACTTAATGTGTATTGCGAAACTTCGGCTGAGAACCAAAAGGCGGAAACTTTTTGCTTTTTTTGTTGATCTTTCAGCCGCTTTCGATAGAATAGATCGACATGCTCTGTAATACAAACTTTCTTTCATATTTGGGCGTCTCAACTAAGTTTATCACTGTTCTGACTAATTTATATTCAGGGACTTCTGCTGCAGTCTGGAGTCGCGAAGGCTTGTCTGAAAGTTTCGAAACCAAAATGGGCCTGAAGCAAGGTTGTTTACTGAGCCCGGAGTTATTCTTGTTATTCCTTTGTGGAATTGAAAACCGTTTGAGAATGGTGGGGTGCAGGTGTGTTACTCTGTCATAAAATGATTAGCCTATGCCAGTGATGGCGAACCTATGACACGCGGGCTCATTTTTGGTGACACGCATCTTCAAAGATAAAAAATTTCATAATTCAAAAAAATCTTTTTTTTCTGATAATGTAGCTCATATAGTTGTTAGCAACTCTCTCTGTTTACTACATATTTTGTGTTTAGTTTGTTTCATGGAAATTATAAATACCGATTAACATTTTTTTTAATTTTATCCCTGAAAAAGACAATAAATTTGTCGAAACGTTGGAAAAGATTTAAAAAAAAGTGTACATTTTATTGACCGCTCCTCGAGATCTCCTTTAGTTGTTTTACTAACAATTTTTTCATCCACATATTTTTGTGAGACATTGTTCTCAGCATTAAATAATATTAAGACAAACAAACGGAATCGGTTAACAGATGAAGTCAGTGGCGCTTGCTTGGCCTTGAAATGAACCAAGTATAAACCCGAAATAGAAGATTTAGCAGACAATCTTCAGCACCAAAAAAGTCATCAGAGACATTTTCCGCGGTAGCCTGCTTCATTTTGTAGTCATCGACCGGTTTCGGGCGTTCGCCCATCTTCAGGATGCGTTTTTCAGACAGTGTGACAACACCGACATGCACAGAGCAAACTTAGTTTTCACACTCAAGTTTGCTCTGTACAAGTCTGTGTTGTCGCACTGTCTGAAAAACGCATCCTGAAGATGGGCGAACGCCCGAAACCGGTCGATGACCACAAAATGAAGCAGGCTACCACGGAAAATGTCTCTGATGCTTTCCAGCTCTGCGGAACCAACCACCACACCAAAAAAGTCACTAATTTTTCATATATATTTATTTTCTAATTGTATAAATTTATATTGTTTTTCTGTTTTTGTTCAATTATATTTTATATATATATATATTACTTGATTTTGTATGTTAAGTGTCAATGATATATTTAAGACAAGTCTCTAAATGTAAACTATTGGTTTCATAATTTTGGCTTTTGTATTTTAAATGGCATTAAACAAATAATTAACTTGATGAGTGACACGCCACGAGAATTATGTTTCTACTTTTCAAAATTCAAGTGAAAAGCTCAAAAGGTTCGCCATCACTGGCCTATGCTGACGACTTAGTGTTGCTTGCCACTGATAAAGTTTCTTTGCAAGCGATGATCTCATCATTTGAAGAATACTGTTCATTGTGGAACAGTGCAAATAGACTTAGAGAAATAGAAGGTTATGGTATTTAGAAATGGAGGCCGTCCAGCGAAACACGAGGTCTGGTGGTATAATCAGGAGATAATTGAGGTAATAAACAAGTATAAGTATCTGGGAATAACCTTAACGTCCAGTCTATCCTTAGAGGAACATTTTAGGGAACAGTGTAAAAGGCAAGTTTGCTCTTAATACATTTAACAGAATATTATTAAATCAAAATGTACCATTCTCCTCAAAATTACTAAAATATTATAGTAATATTATAGGAAATATTACTAAAATATTTTCTTAAAAAAATTTTCCATCTTCCAGTTTACACTCCGGACTATATTCTATACTTAAGAGACAAATGTTATGCCCACTTTTTTATATACTGTCGGACTACATTTAAATTATTTAAATAGATGTCTTAGTTTACCATCAGATAGATATCCCCATATTCTAATCAGAGAAATCATAGATAAAAAAATATTTATGTATAAAGATTTCATAGTGACTGTGACAGAAGAGTGGGAGTGAGGAGGTTACTGTATCTAGTGGTCGGCCATATTGGGGGCACTAAACTAAATAATTACCAAATTCTGTTTAACATATAATATTGCAATGGAAGACTTACTAAATAAAAACATCAAAGTCCGCGATATAATAAGCAAAGTTAAAACTAAATTAGTTAGTGATTACAACTTAATTGCCCAAAAAAGTGTTCACCATACTTTGTATAAAGGTTTAAATAATCGATTAGATTTGTTAATAGTAATCTGGATTCCGTCTCAATAGGATGGATTATAAAATGCAGAGAAGAACTTCTTTAAATAACTATTCATGCAGTTCTAGCTCAAAACTGTGTTCTTTACGTAATTTAGGAAATAGAAATGAGGATGTATTTCATTTTATTTCTTTATGTCCCATACTAAAAGAATTCAGGGTGATACATTTTAAAAAAGAATTTTTAAATTATAACGAATTTATAGAACTACTGAATGGAAAAATCTATATCCAATTAGTTAAATTTTGTAAACAAGCCTGGCAGTACAGGTATAGTATTAGTGTGTGAATTTAATGATTAAAAAAATAAAATAAAAACTATCTTCACTATATGATATAATATGATGATTTATTTATTATTGGTTTTGTCAAAGTTTATTTTATTTCCAAAAGACGGTTATTTGTGTTAATATTTAGTTATCTCTTTTGTATATGCACTGTTTACTTTTATATTGCATGTTTATTTTTTATTTATTCACACTAACTTTAAGTTAAATTTGCATTTTTGTTTACATTATTTATTTCTTAGTTTATTTGTCTGTAATTTTTCTTTGTCTAAGACAACTAACCTCTGACGGTTGAAAGACCAAGAGTATGTCAGTCTTAATAATATTACTTAGTATTACATTTTATTGTATAATTGAATTAATAAAGACTATTATTATTATATAAAGACATTTTCTTTTTTTGTAAGAAAATGTAAAGTTATAAATTTTGAATAAATATTAATGAAAATAAAATAGATCAAGATATCACTTTATTGTTTTAAAATAAAAAACGAAATATTTGCCCAAGAATAAAAATTACAGACAAATAAACTAAGAAATAATGTAAACAAAAATGCAAATTTAACTTAAAGTTAGTGTGAATAAATAAAAAATAAACGTGCAATATAAAAGTAAACAGTGCATACTTTCTAAAAAGAAAGAAAGAAATCATATTAATAAAAATAAAAGAGACCATAGTTGAGAAATTATGGTAGGGACTTATCTCCATTATACCGCTTACGTTTATATACAAGGTACCATTTATACCATTTAAACTGCCCACTTTTGAAATGTCTCTTAAACGAAGGAAGATATCCAAAAAGTGAACATAAAGTTTGTTGAAGTATTTTCGCTCTAGTTTATGATGGTGTTAGTGTTTTTTTTTATTTTATTGCCGCCTTACACCTTAAATAGAAAGTGGCGATTTCCTTTTGACCTCCACTTTTTACTGAAAATTAAAAAAATGCCGTTAATTTCACTTCAATATTTCAAACCTTGTCAATATTTCAAATCATAAAGATCAAATTTTCGTCGTTTTTTCCTATTTCTCTGCTTCATAGAGTAAAATTAAAAGCGTATTTTCTTATTAACTTCTAATAAATAAGAGAGATCAAATGCTGATAAAACCTGAAACCTGTTTTAAAACCATAAGAGACTTAAAAATCAGGTAAAACATTAAAACAAAACAGTATTCCAGTTTATTTAAAACTAAATCCAATGAATTGGACTTGGGCCTAATTCTCGATTGTGTTAGTGTTAAGAGAGAGCAAACAGAAATATAAAAAGGCTACAAGAACCTACGGTGAGCAATATCCGGGTCGATATCATGAAGGTCGATTTTGCAAAAGGCAAAAATAACTTTCGATGCTTCTATTTAAGCAGTCAATACGTTCCCATCATATCTATCCGACAGATATCACGTACCACGACTATACCTAAATCCTCAGTTCACCGTCACTAAAAAATCAAAAGTTTCACCCCTTATCATCATATCCAGCCTGTGATAAAGCTCTCAAACAAGAATTTTGCAGGTTGGGTGAACGCCAGCTTCGAAGAATGCCTATTTTTTGATGAAGCAATCTCCGATATTTTTTCCGATAAAGCAACATTTTGCAGTAATGGTGTAGATCGATAACAGCCAATACTGGTCTAGAATTAATCCTAAATGGATCGGTAACACCGGTGGTCTGGTGCGGAATGGTTGGAGATAAAATTATTGGCCCATACTTTCTGCCAGGTAGTTTAATGGGCAAAAATGCGCTAATTTTATTCGCCAAGAGTTACTATTGCTGGAGGATGTGCTATTGAATGTCAAAACAAGAATGTGCCAACAAGATGGCACTAGTCATAGTGGCGAGGAGAGAAGTGAATGAGATGGTCAGTAACCGCTGGATCGGAAGACAGGGACCAGAGACAAGCTGGCCTTCCAAATCGCCAGATTTAATCCCCTCTAGATTTTTTTCTTTGGGGATATCTCAAAGAAAAAATTTATGCCAAGGAACTAACAACTCCAGAAGCACTTAATCCAAACCTGCTTAGCAATCCCAGCAGACATGATGCGATTAGCAACTTCTTCTGTTAGGCAGCGACTCCGTTTGTGCCGTTTAAGCCGAGGAGATCATTTTGAATAAAAACGAAAAATTTTTTATCGCTTTTTGTAAATAAACTGCAATATCGTTTTGTTTTAATGATGATTAACCTGATTTTTAATTCCGATTTAATTGAATGGGTTTTAAGTTTTATCAACGTTTGAACTCTCTTATTTATTAGAAATTAATAAGAAAGTCCGCTTTTAATTTTAATCTATGAAACAGCAATAGAAAAACACGTCGAAAATTTAATCGTTATTACGAATATCTCGGCAACGGTTTGAAATATTGAAGTGAAATTAACGGTATTTTTCTTCATTTTTTTTTAATTTTCAATACAGTAGTTAAAAGTGAGGGTCAAAAGGAAATCGCCACTTTCTACCACCGATTCTAAAGTGTAGACCCTCATAAACTAGAGCGAAAATACTTCAACAAACTTTATGTTCGATTTTTGATATCTTCCTTCGTTTAAGAGTTATTTTAAAGAGGCCCGTAAAAATGGGACACCGTGTATACAAGGCCAGCTTAATAAAAATTATAATTAAAAAAAAAAAAATTAGAATTGCAGCAAGAGAAATTGTGTTTATGTTTCATACCAGATTTTTTTTAGTGTATGTACCAATCGTAATTAAAAAATGCCAATACAAATTATAATTACTGATTTAAAATAAATTTTAAAAAAATAAGAACAGAAAAATATTTTTGGAACTATGTGAACTCACTCACGAAAAGTAGTATTCTGCCTATTATAATGCATCTTGACAATAACCAGAGTGATAATATTTTAACAATAGCCAGTATTTTAATATAGTGTTTATCCAGGGTCTTCTCAATAACCTTAAAGATTTTCCTGACCTACTCTCTTCTCTTAATTTCCGTGTCCCTTCAATGCCAACCCGTGTAAGTCCCTTATTCTATCCTAACTTCTCCGGAACCAATTATACTCGTACCTAATCCACTCTTAACAGATGATGTTCCTTGCTAATAGTCTTCCAGATAATATTGATTTATAACAATATTACTACAGATAGATTAAAGAAAATCTATCGTAGTTTTAATAGTTCATATTTTATGTAGTACACTGTGACTCCTCACAATTTCATTTATATATAAAAATTCCAAAGTTTTTTGTTTTATAAGTATAAATTACATTTGTTTTAATAATCTTAACTTGATTCTTACTTTTTATTATTTGTGTTTCATATTTTTTTATTGTTCTATTTTAATGCTTATTGATAATGACAGCTCGTTTTTTTTTATGTCCATAAATTTTTATTTTATTTTTATTCTGTGTCATTCATACCACTTATCATTTTATGAACTCAGTGTTTATTAGATGTAACTTAGTTTTAATATTTGTGCAATTTTTTCGTTTGTAAAAATGGGCATTGACCGTAAATTAATAAAAATCAGTTATGAAACACTTATTTAGCGCTTCATTAGTCGCTGTGTTGAGATTATTGGGTGATTTCTGAAAAAATACATATATCTATGTTTTTTAAATTTTATATTTTTGATAATTTCTCTTTAATATTTGCATGTAAATGTAAAATAATATATGAAGTGGCAACCTTAATTCGAGCCTTAACCAACATGGTAATATTTCAAAAAAGTTTTTGAAAAAAAAATGATCAAAATTTATTTTGCTGTGGTTATTTAAATTTCTGATATTCTATTTAAAAAACAAACATCTATTACTTTTAACATCAAAATAATTCGCCAACTCCTTGCTCGACTTGAGAAAAATCTTTCCGTAGGTGAACCAAACTGTCGTAATTAAGAAATAAAATCACCTTATAACAATTTAACGGCTTTCAGGAATAAAGTAACGTTATTAACATTAACTTTTTCCGGACAGTAAAGTTGTCTGTTTCAGAAAACAGAGAAACATATTTTAATTTAAATAGATGCCTACCATCTTTTTAGTGAACGCGCTTTACGAACATGATAGAGTCGCCACTGGTAAATGATCTTGATTCTTGAATAGCGTCGTTGGCCGCTAACCTGCTCTTGTACAAACTTCTTTATGTATATAAGTATAATTTGTGAATAACGTGTTGGTTTTTTTTTTAACGTTACTAATTTAGTTTTATAAAATGGTGAAGTTAACACCTGAACTTATTCAGCAAGCTTTGCAATATATTAATCCTATTAGAGATCGTGAACTAGACTTGAGAGGTATTATTAGTGATAATAATAAATGAGCTCAAGTTGTAAAACATGTTTAAAGTTTAATGCTAAAAACAAACTTTTTTCTCAGGCTACAAAATACCAGTGATTGAGAATTTAGGTGCTACTTTGGATCAATTTGATACAATAGATTTATCTGACAATGATATAAGGAAATTGGATGGATTCCCATTGTTGAAACGATTAAAATCAGTTCTGTTAAACAATAACAGGATCGTGTAAGTACAATAATAAATAAAATTATTTCACTAGAAAATTTTATACTTTTTTATAAAAAAAAATTTTTTTCTTTTTTTGGATCTTTTGAAAGAATAGTTTACTATGTAATTAGTTCGTTTATTAGTAGTAAGTTTAATAATGCTTTTTGCAATTTATATGAATACTATAATTTCAGCCGTATTTCGGATCAACTAGGTACATGTTTACCAAATTTAGACACTCTAATTTTGACTGGTAATATGATACAAGATTTGACAGATATTGATCCGTTAACATCTCTGCCGAAATTAGTTACACTCAGTTTAATGCATTGTCCAGTTGTTACCAAACCGCACTATCGAGAATATGTTGCCTTCAAACTGCCGAATCTTCGATTGTTGGATTTTAGAAAAATTAGACAGAAGGTAAGTTTTTCATCTGAATTGTTACTTAGAAAATAAGTTCTGCAATTGCATTATGTTTATGTGATTTCTTTTATTCTAACGTTTTTTCAAACTTTATAATTAAAATTCAATCTTGTAATGTAAATAGGAGAAAGAAGAAGCCATAACATTATTTAAAAGTAAAAAAGGAAGAGAATTACAAAGAGAAATCGTATCCAAAAAAGGAAAAACTTTTGTACCTGGTGGTGCTTTGCCAAAAGGAACTTCACAAAAGGGATCTGTTAAAAAACAACCTACAGGTAACTATTCGTTATCTTACATTTATTTATTTTCCTATTAGAAAATTTTCGTCAACATATGACAAATCTTCCTAATAACCAAGTAAAAGAGTCAGAACATTAGATTACTAAGATGTTTAATAATTCATATATTATAGCAATATTTTTTTTATAGGACCCTCTAAAGATGAATTATGGAAGATCAGACAGGCAATTTCACGGGCTACAAGTTTAGAGGAAGTCGAAAGACTAAATAGAATGTTGCAAAGTGGTCAGTTTAGTCTTAAAGAAAGTAAAAAACGTAAGTGCTTAAGAAAGAAACTTTTTTTTTTCTCATCTCATACTGCTGTATGAGGAAATAGTAGAAAAGTATTTTGTTGATCGTTGATCTTTGATGTTATGAATAAATTTAGTGAGAATCGGTCAAAAAAAATAATTATGCCAGCGATTCAGAGTTTGCTGTCTTTATCAATTCTTTAATATGCAGATAGTATTGGAAGATGTAGAGAAAAATATTTTTAGTGGAACATACAGACGCAAAAAATATAAACAAAAATAAAAGTATCAGAGATATTTTCCGTGGTAGCCTGCTTCTTTTTGTGGTCATCGACCGGTTTCGGGCGTTTGCCCATCTTCAGGATGCGTTTGTCAAACACTGTGATAACACAGACTTGCACAGAGCAAATTCACTGACTGGTCTAAAAATGTATTTGTTAAATGTCTAAGTAGGTCAAGAGTGGGAGGGGGATTACCTGAGTGGGTAAAGAACACATGTTTGGGTCTTTAAAGGTGCATATTTTCCTTAAAAATGGAAACATCCAATACGTGGGGGTCTATATCTTAAACTACGTTGTTTGAGGGGAATTCACTTTACAATTAATTATTCATACTATCTTACTATTATATTTATTTATTTATAACAGCGCGAAATAATACTGTGTCAGCCGTGGGCTGCTGTGAAATAGTTACTGACAAGAAAGGACAAATTACGAGTTGTATGATCGTAAGATTGTATAGATAAATAAATAATATTTTTTTTTTGTTAAACAAAATAATCAAAACAAAATAAACAATCAATCAGTCTATATAAGCAGGTTGTTTGATGACACTAACATATTTCGCATTTCACTCTTCATAATTCACACACGCCTTCCACGCACGCATATATACTAAATATGGGTTCTTTACATGCCTAAATATAACAGGTCTAAAGTAGCTCAAGTACTTTTTTATAAATATATCATTGAAAAAATTATATTAGTGTGTTATGTGCACATATATAACACATATGCACTACACACAGATATAACATATAACTCTTATACATACTCGAACGTACATGCAAACACACACACCACACCACACACAAACACTGCACATATACACATAAACTTATATACATGTAATACATACTTATCACATATAAAATATTGGAATCTATTTTCTGAATATAATTGAAGAATTCATTGTGTAGATGAGGTGATGTAGTTCTATGAGGCTGATCGGCCGAGTTGTTTAGTCACCTTTTACTTTTCTGAGAAGAGCTAATCTGGACGTCTCAAGAAGTTTGCAGCTGAATATTAGATGTCACATAAACTGTTCTGGGACTCCATCACACGGACAGGAGCTATCCTCTTGAATGTGGAATCTTTTCAAATATGCCCTCATGTGGCCGTGTCCTGACCGAATCTGCATTTGTCTGTAGCTGTGCTTCACATTTACTTGCATTCTCTGCCTGACCGTAGGGAAAAACTGTTTGGTCTGAGAGCCGGTCTGAAAACCTTGCCATAACTGGATCCATTCTATCTCACACTTTTTCTTAGGCGCTTTGATAAATTTCTTTCAATCTTTAATATGACGCTTCTTTCGCCTCTTCGTTTCCTTTGACTCCTGAGTGCTCTTTCGCCCAGGTTAAAAATACGTTTTACTTGTTTTAACTTATGCACTTTTCTTCTGACGCTTTATATTAGAGGATAATGGTTCCTGCTATTAGAGAAGGCATAAAGACTCACCTTACTATTCGTCTTAATCAGGATCTTTTTTCCCCTTCGTCCACTATCCCGGCATCATAAAAGAACCGTGTCAACAGCCATTGCTTCAGCTTGATTGTTTGAGCAAAGTGCTCCCAGTCTGAATTGTCCACTTCATGCAACTGTGTCGTTCTGAAGAACTGTGAAGGCGGGTCCGGTTCATCGTCTTTACTGCCGTCAGTATAGATTGCCAGGTTATAAGAAGAATCAGTATCACACCTTCTTCGCGAATATTAAGTTCCTCACCAGGGTGACTCCGAAACCTATAAGGTATCGGAAGATCCTATATTTTGGTAGTTTTTAAAACCATTTCAGTTTGGTATCGAATTGATATTTCTTTTAAATGGATATCTATTGGAAGGATGCCCCATTGATAAATCTTGCGGAGAACGAGATCGTTCTGTAACCCTTTATCATCCTAAGAGCCATCAGTCGTTGAATTCTTAATAATTTATCTGTATTATATTTTCTGGATACAGCCTTTTGCCAGAGAGGAACAGCTTAGCTCAACATAGGTACGACAGCTCCAAGGTAGATCACTTCTAGTGCTTCTCAGTTATACCCCAATGTACTTTTGCGGCCTTACTCAATTTATTGATTAGTTGTAGACTTATGATATGATATTTTCAGTGTGCGTGTTCCAATTAAATTTATTATCAATGGTCACTCCCAGAATTTTATATCCTCCACACTTCTCAAAATATCCCCTTCATATGTACCTTGGTCGTATCTTTTATCTGTTTCCGAGTTATGTTTAAAGTACAAGATTTACTTTTATTGAATTTAATTTTGTTTTGATCCGCTATTTTCATTATTTCGTACATACTGTCATTTCCTTTCATTTCTACCTCTTTCTCTGTCTTACCAGACACCATTATTAGGATGTCATCCACGAATACTACCACATCCACGTCCTTACAAAAATTAATTTTTAAAAATTGGTCGAACAGGACAATCCAAAAATTTGGGGCTGAACACGACCTTGAAGTTATCCTTTAGATATTTTTCTAGAAATAAGGCAGGTATTAGTTTTTCGCGACTTTTTCAAAAACTGCTCCAGCGATTTTCTTCTTCTCCTCAAGGTATCTCCCTATCCAGGGATTCTTGCCCCAAATAACCTCTTTGTCCGGTCCAGAGCATCACTTTCGCATAAGCTTCGCGCACCTGTGCTAGCCAGCTATCTCTTGGCCTTCCTCTCTTCTGTCTACCGAGAGATTGCCAATTAAATACTTGCTTTGGAAGGCGCGAATCGTTCATTCTTAGGACACGTCCAAACCACAACAATCTCCATCACCTCTTTCGAGGACGGTTCTTTTTGCTGTGGCTGTCTCCCTGATGATGGCATTCGAAATGCTATCAAGGGTCGTTTTTCTCAAGCACCTCCACCTAAACCCTGTTTCGGTAGTATTTAAGGCACTGCGCAATCTCGCTGACAGATTCCAAGTCTTCGAACCATACAGAAGTACGCTTTCTACTACGGAGGTATACATATGGTGCTTAGTAGGAATGCTCACGTCGCGGTTCCATATTACTGCTCCCCCCTTTCCTACTTTCTTCTTAATAACTTCAGAACAGGTTCCATCTTTATTTAGATCAGACCCAAGATACTTGACCCTGGAACATCCCTTTATCATTTGTCCCAGATTCGCCATCAGATTTGATATATTTGAATGGCTTATGACTATATATGTTCTGTTTGTTTAAATTAATTTCTAATCCCCATTCCGGACCTTCTTCTGATTGCTTATTGGTCTGCTTAGCTTAGAAAGTAGACAGTCCCATGATCTAATAGGACAACCATTTTTTCATATTTCTTCGTCCACGCCTCTAACGCTATCTGCAGATAAATATTGAATAGTATTGGTAATAGGCTGCAACCTTGTTTAAGGCTTTTGTGGAATGTAAAGCACTAATTACTCCTCCTGGTGGTATTATGCTTACCACCTCTATAAAGTGCCTCTATAAAGATATAGTACAAATTAAATTTTGCTCCTTCGCCTATACTTTCTAATGCGCGTAACAGTTTGCTTCTCGGAACAGAATCGTAAGCCTTCTATAAATCTAGGACCAAATGAGTTCTTTATTTTCTATCAGGCATTTATCGATAAGTTGGCGTGGTACAAAAATTGCGTCCATGCATCCCCTACCCTGGACAAATACATTTTGGGTTTCGCTGATCTTTTCTGCAATTACAATGTCCAGCGGTTTTTAAGGATCCTACTTAGCTTAGGAAATACTCCCTTAACGCTAATGCCTTGGTAGTTAGGGCAGTCCTGGCAAGAATTATTTTTATAGATGGAGCAGTTATGTGCTTCGTTTCTCTGCGACCTTATTTTGAAGATAGGTGATGAAACTTTGGGTTTTCTTTCCACTGTATTTAAGTAGTGCTGAGGAACTCCGCCAGAGCCGGGGAAGGGTACTAAAGCGTTCACTACTTCATCTTTCGAGAACACTAGACTTTGAGCTGATTGATCCACCATACCATCCGTAGAGTCCTCCAAATCCCCGGACCTAGACTCCACCACTATAAATTTTTATGATATCTAACCCACTCATCTTTCTTAGTCGACTGCACAGTGTTTCTTGACCGTTTTTTTTCGCATTGTTTGCACAAAATTCCAGATATCTTTCGAGCGATTAAAACCAATTCTGCTTTCCAACTCCTGATACTTCTTGGACTAGTAGCCCTTTTTATAACTTTTCTATTTAGCTGTCTACAGATTCATTTCTGGTACTTATTTCGGGGTTATCCTCCCCAAGACGAGTAGCTTCCACACAGCTATCGAGTCTCATCCACCCGTGTACGGTCGTTCTGCGAAAACACATAGCACCACATATAGACAACCAACATAAAAAACATTGAAAAAAGAGAAAAAAAGAGATTAATACTTAAAAATTAAATTCCCGACCAAAAATCATTAAAATAGGAAGTTTAAAGAAACTTTGTTATATTACGTTTTTTCTTCTGTCCATTTATACGATTCGGGTGAAAATAAAGTTTTCACCAAAAATTATACTTAGTTGATGAATGGTGTTATATCCTGCAGTAATTATAAATGTTATAACTTTCAGAGAAAAACGGGCGAGTTAAATGTTTTGAAGAAGCGGAAGAGGAAGAAGATGAGGAAAATGAAGAAATGGAAACATAGCGTTAATTGAACATTGCATTTTGTGTATATATATATTCAGTTTTCTTAATTGCTATAATTTTTTTTCTATTTTGAAAAATGCATAAATTTATTTTATATTTTCGATTATTTGTTTTTGTATTGATAAGAATGGATACAAACGTTTTTGTCTAATCAATAAAAAATATATATATGAAAAGCAGACTTGGTCGTGAAGCGATTTTGAAAAATATATTTTTCATCCTTTAAAAAAGTAGTAAGTATTTTCTAAATAAAGTTTGCTTGAAGTTTGCTGTTTCAGATGAAGTCGGTAGGATTTCAAATCTCTGCTTCAACTTGAATACGAGGTGAAATAGGTTTGTATTTACTAAAGTAACGAATCAGTGAATGATGAAATTGGAAAATTACCAAAAGAAATAATAATAATAATAATAAATTATCCACACATTCAGGTTTTTTTTTTTTATTCCACTGTACACATTTACATGATTAGTTCATTTAGAACGACTAAAAGTATATTTGTTGTATTTTCAGAATATAGGTTTGCAGCAATTTCTTTTGTAATTATGCGAATGGAACTATACTAGAATTAACCACTTATATAACTTAATTAGTTTGTTGTTAAGAATATTCTTATTATTTTTCCATTTCCATGGTTCATAAAGCTTATCTTATAGAATAGGAACTGTTACTGTTTTTATAACAGCAACAGTGGTTTGATGACTCCAGGAAGTGCAAGCCCACTTTAAGCAATATTAAAGTCATATTTAAATTTACAGTATGCATTCGACTACACTTTAAATGTAAATTAAATAAGCGTAGATCATCATATTTTACCGTAATCATAACAGGAGTTTTTGTACCTAATCATGGGCGAATGTCCAAAACATATACCTGAAACAGTCAAAAAAGTGGAGGTTTTTCACTCCCAAATGTTATCACTCTTCAATAGAATTTACGATTTAGAAGCTACCCCTCTTTCTTTTGGAAAGAAGAATCTATTATTTTCCCACTCTTTAAGCAGAGTAATGTGAATGAAGTAAGTAACTTTAGAGGAATATCCTGCTTAGATGCTGTTTCCAAAATATTCACAGGACTCTTGCTTCGTCGTCTGGAATCGTTTGTTACAGACAACTGCCTTTTCAGTGAATTCCAGTCTTGTTTCAGACGTGTTTACTCCGTAATTGAAAACTTGTTTGCTATAACCAATACGATTAAATTTGAATTTATGTGACCAGGGGGTAAGTTGTATTGGTTTTTTGTAGACCCAAAAGCGGCTTTCGTCCATATTTATTAACACTTTGAAAAGGTATTTCAGGGTTGAAAATGTTGAAATACTCAGTCCTATATTATTCTCACTTTTTCTGGACGATTTACCTCTGGCTCTTGATGGTTGTGTTCGTATAGTGGAGTTGTATCAAGGTATTAATGTATGCCGACGATGTGGTACTTTTAGCGGATAACCCTACTATTCAAAAGAAATATTAAAATTTTAGAATCTAATTGTGATCTCTGGAATTTATCCTTAAATTTAAACAAATCTAAAATTATGGTATTTCGGCAGGGAGGTAGACATGCTTCTTCTGAACGTTGGCAAGAGTTCACCCGGGGGAGTAGTTAATCAGTATAAATATCAGGGTGTTTTGTTGTCTATTACTTCTTACTTGAAAGATAGGATCTCTTCGGCCAAATTCGGGATCAACAGGTTCTGATCTGATTTCATTGCAAATAATTCAGTCCCACCTTCTCCTAAATATGCTTTTTTTAATGCAGTTTTCCGTACCGGGGTTTGTTATGCCTGTCAGGTTTGGGGCTTTCAAAGGTTTGAAGAATTAGAAAAGTTTCACAGATTTTTTAAGGAAAAAGTTTTCAGATTGCCTTCAGTGACTCCTAATTATATTCTTCCCATTGAAACGTCCACAACTCTTATTAAGGATTTTACATTTTAGATACTGCATCAAAATTCTAAGTACAGCCACCACCATTTAAATGTACAAACAATACTGGTAACAAAATTAGTAAACATTACAAGTTTGAAATAATTTGTCAATTAGAATGTAATAATTTCAGTAAGAGAAAGTAATGTGAATGTTTCACATCAGATAGTATAATAATAATTCATCACTAAACGAGAGAAATTCCAATGAAACTTGGTACTGCTGGCTCTGGCTTGAAATGAGAGACAAAATGATTATTTATTTTTAGGTACAGCAAAGTTGCTATTATTAAACTTGAAATATAAGTATTTAATATTTTACCTATTATAGCTTCGTTAAAGGATCGCATGCACAGGCGCTCAAGGTGGGTAAGTAAACATGGCCACTAGTCCAAGATATGGATTTGATTTCATAACTTCATCTGTTTTTTGTATTTGCTATGTAACCTTTGTTCAGACCCTGAAGAAGGCATTAAATTTGCCGAAACGTCGGTGAAAATTTGAAAAATAAGTATTTTTTATGACCGAATTTCAACATCCAATTTACAACATTAAATACAGCGGACCAACACCAAAACATTATTCTTACTTAATAATTGTATACCAAATAACTTACAAATATTATTAATTTTATAACATAATCTATATTCTAAAGAATGTTGTTACATTTATGTGGCAAATGTATATATTTATTCCGATGTATACAACTAATATTTATGAATTTATAAGTCAATAAGTTACAAAAATTAAGATTTAAGATAGATCTTGTTCGACCTGTGTCCATTTGTAATATTGAAGTGAAATGATGATGGAGTCTTGTTTCTCAAACTTTTTTATTATTGAAGTTTTTTCGATGGTTTACCGCTTTCATCCTCAGAAAATAGACGCTCATTACAAAAGCAATAAATGATAAGCATTAGGCCAAATTTAAATTTTGTATAACAATAAAATTTGTATGATTCAATATTTTGTTTCCATATTTCATAAGCTTAATATTAATTGTTTCTTCTCTTTTTTTTAAAAAAAGTATATATTCTCTGAGAATGAAAGCAGTAAACCACCGAAAAAGCTTGGATAATAAAACAAATTTAAAAGTTCTTGCAAAAAACTGGACTGCATAATGTATAAATCAGTTTCCCATCGATTTCAAAATATATTCTATGTTTTTATTACATACTTGTTGACCCTGTGCCCTCACAATTTAACAGTAATTGCTGATTAAGCGTCTGTAAAAACGAACAGGAGCGTTATTTTTTCAAAAAACTTTTGCTGTTTATTTTTTTCCAAAACAAAAAAAGGTTCCTTGCGTGTTCTTGGTTACACTAAACCCCAGAAGCAAGGAATAGCTGTGAGGGGTCTCCTGATTCCTCGACGCCGGGGCTGGTAACCGGTCTATCCTTGAGCGGGCAGAAGGGAGACTTGTAAATTAAGTACTTGTAGATAAGAGGATTAGGTGTTGTTTCTCAAACTTTTTTATTATTGAAGTTTTTTCGATGGTTTACTGCTTTCATCCTCAGAAAATAGACGCTCATTTTCTGAATTGTAAATTAAGAGAGGGTACGGTGGCACCCAACCGCTCTATTCAGAGCGAGGGCATGGCCAATTCGGCCTTTGCCCGCTGTAAATATTGTACATTTGTATATAGGGCAATTTTATTTATTTATTTATTTTATTGGATTGTTTTTCATCATAGTCAAACTATTTATATTTATATTATTGGTGACTCTCAAACTTAGTTTAACGTATTAGGATACTTCCTATATCTGCTGGTATTTGTTGAACGAGAATGAATGTGAGTGCTGAGGAGAGGAGTTTTGAGGTGGGGCAAAAAGTATGGGTGATTAGAACGGGAGGTCCTGTGCAGGAAGCTACCGTTTCCTCCCTGGTGAACGTCTCTGGCACCTGCGCTAACAACTGCAGTACAAAAGGACCACAGGCCTATGTTTCTGTCGAATGGGTTGAAGACTCTGGCATCGTTAAAGGGAAAACTGTTCCGATCAACGATGATTTACCACGTATCTCCAACTGGGGAACCTATGTCAATAAAAATAAGGACGTGTTGCAAACGGCTATCGCTGACGAAAATCTCGATCGCGAAATAGTAAAGGAACCTTCTAATGATTGCAATAATGCAGATAACGACCCTTTCGAGAACTTCGGGCGTAGGATTTGCGATATATGTAAGCTCTCTTTTAAAAATAAAAGGGGTCTCCGAACGCATATCGCTAAGAAACATCCAGTTGAAGCTAACACACTTAAACTTGCCAGGATTCTCCCAAATCTTAGTACTAACGTTAAGGCATCAACACCCCTTGTTTCAACCAAGAATGATATTAACAAATGGTCTACTACGTATAAAGAAATCCTGAAAGGTTGTGGGCAGTCGCTGGAAAGTTTCAAACCCGATGAGTTTGACCCGACTATGAATGGCTTTCTCAAATACCTTCGTGATGCCAATTATCAGCTTCCCGGCCCTAAACATCCCGCCATTCGTTACTTTAAATGCGGCAAAAAAGCAAAATAGCAATGAATGGAAAAGGTGCCAGTACTGTGTCTAATCCGCAGAGGTCCAACAAAGCAGTGAGAGAGAGGAGGAGGGACCAGTTCCAGTACGAACTAGCGCAATACAATTATTATAATCGTCGAAAGAAGGTCGTTCAAACTATCATGAATTCAGACGCACCTAAACAGTGTCCCATGGATGTTCCAAAAATAGAAGCCCACTTAAAGCAGTATTCGGAATTGAAAATGCAAACTTACTTGGGAAGTATGTTGCCTCCCCATCATGCCCTAATATGATGACAGTTAGTCTGGAAAATGTCCACAGTGCGATAAAGTCTACCTCACTGGATACTTCGGCTGGTCGTGATGGAGTGCTGAGTAGAACTGTGAGAGCTTTGGATGTGGCGCATATTATAAGAACCATTATAGAAATTCTTCTAAAGACGTCCTACGTTCCTAAATCTCTTCGTCAGGCTAGAACTACACTGGTGCATAAAGGAAAGGGATCCGCAACTGATATATCGTCCTGGAGACCAATATCTATCTATATTCTCCATCATCCGTCGTATAATAGAGAAGGTTTTGGACGCAGAATTAAGGTCGCAGATTTCTTTTCACCCGTGTCAGGTGAACTCAAGAATAGTAGATTCAGTGCTGAAAGATGCTCAGAATAAGAAAGCCAATGGCACGGTTGCGTTCCTCGATGTCATCAGTGCTTTTGACACTGTTGGACACCAGCACATCATTCAAGTACTTAAGGCGAGAGGGATATCCGGGGATCTTTAAAACTTGGTTTCTTCCTTGTTGTGCCACAATGCCCTGACCATCAGTATAGGGCCCAAAAAATCAGGTTCTGTCGAGGTTCGTAGAGGTGTGCTACAGGGGGGCCCGCTCTCGCCTACTCTCTTCAATCTCTCCATAGATCATTTGTACAAAATTCAAAATTAAGCACACTCCTGGCCACCGTACCTAGCGCATAGCGCCAAAACCGGTGCCTATAGTCACTTAGCCTTGCCTACTATGTAGGCAAGTTACCATCCCTGCCACGTGGAGGCAGACCTCTACATATTCGTCTAGTCCGGCGCATTACCGCTACTTCTCGAGCAAACTAAACAAGTCTTTAAAATTTTGAGCACTTTTCACTAACTCTTTACATTCTCCCTGCCAATTCTCTCCTCTCCTTTTCAGCTTGAATTCCATGTGGATTCTTGCCTCGTCGAGGAGAGAACATCGGAAGAGAACGTGATGCACTGTGTCCCGTTAACCGCACTCGCAATTCGGGGAATCTTTCAAACCCAGCTCATAGATCTTAGAATTGAACTCCCCGTGGCCCGTGAAATATTGTGTTACGGTTTGGGATAGCTCCAGCCATCGTATCGATAGTCTGTGACGCAAATTTGGGAAGAACTCATATGCGATTCTTCCTGTCTCTGCCTCATCCCAGCGTCTTTGCCACTTCCCAATCTCATACTCTCGGATCTTATTCTTTGCAAGAGTAGTAGGCATCTGACTGGACAGCTCTTCACCATCGAGGACAATCATGACCCCTTTTTTAAACTTATGGGTAAGGGCTCTCATCTAATGAGGAGATCAAGCGGCAACACACCAGCGACCACCGGTAGGAATCCGTGGATGATGTCGCGTAGGCCCTTGTTAAAGAGCATAAAATTGCTCTTTGCATCCGCAACAGAGTGCCGCTGTACGACTGCATGTCAAGCTTGTCAGCCCAACAGGCAGCTGCGGACGCTCCGACATTCTCTATTACGCCCCTATAAATGGTTAGGGCCACACCAGTCTTCAGCCCCCCACTCACCACGAGCTACTCTTTTTATTCCCTGGTATAAGTTGAGACATCTGGAGGCAACCCACTGAATATGGGGCTTAAAGGAAAGCCTCCAATCCAGCAGCACGCCCAGGTACCCAAACTGGGTCACATGGACTATTCTGTGATCGTCCACCCTTATCCAGGGAGGACGACTGGGATGAAGTTTGTCTTTCATTAGCATCACTTTAGACTTCTCAAACGAAATCTGAAGCTTCTCCCCTTGACACCAATTCTTTATTCGGGTTACTACAGCGCTTGCAGGCTCTTCTAACTCCCGACGAGAATCACCATGAACGACTATTGCAAGGTCGTCAGCGTATGCAACTGAATCACAATAATCCATCATCTCTATATGCTCTAGCAATCCGTCTATGACCAAGTTCCACAGGAACGGGCCCACCACCGAGCCCTGCGGACAACCTTTAGTTATTGGCCTGGAAATTTCGCCGGCTTGAGTCACAAGCACCGCCACCCTTTGGGTGAGGTAGCTTTGTATAAATTTCGGAAGATTCGGTGGACAATCTCTTCTTCTGAGTATTCTAATACAGCCACCAGACATTATCGAAGGCACCAGCTAAGTCCAGGAATACAGTGAGGACGTATTTTGCCCACTGCCACGGACCAAATTCAGGATTTTCGATATCGCATCTGTCGTCGATCTACCCGATACAAAACCATACTGACTGGAACTGAAACTGATAAAGCTTTTCAATCTCATTACGATCAGTTTCTCCAGCAGTTTCCCAAAAACGGGCAGGAGTTGTATCAATCGATACGACTTTGCATCATCGATGGGCTTGTACCACCTTTATACAACACTTTGACAAGCCCTGTTTTCCATTGACTGGGAAAATATCCCAGTCTCAGGCATCCATTGAAAAGGTCAAGCAGATTCTGGCTCAGAACGTCCTCATTTTCCCGGACAATTTCTCCATTAATCATATCTATGCCAGGTGCCTTCTTGTTCTTAATTTCGCCAATAACGAACTTAATATCATATATGTCAAACTCGGTCACGGAACAATCCAGAGCTGGTGACTCATAGGCTGCTTCGCGACGACTTCTTTGCAATTGAGTGTCATCCAGAGGGATATCCTCAGGGAGGAGTACTTTCAATAAGTGCTGAGTCGATTCTTTCCAGGACCCAGCGCCCGATATTCCGTCTATATTCAGACTGGCTAGTACCAGGTGTGTCTTCATCTTATTAGACTGCAACTTGTATACCATACCTCATGGATCTTTATTGCCTTCTGACTCCACGAACTCCCGCCTGCTTGAGGTCTTGGCCTGCAACACCATCATTTTATACTGGCTTCGGGCACTACGATACTCATCTAAATTTCTTTGATGGGATTCCTCATTCCGTCCCGTTGGTACCGTCTTCGCTTCCTGGCTACTTCTTTTTTAGCTGTTATCAGCTCCCGTGTCCACCAAGGGACACGGCGCGTACGACTAGTGGGTATTTTCTTTAAAGCCTTCCCACTTACGCCCGCTATTGCCTCAGTCAGCTCCGTGACCGCCTTATCAACACCAGCAATGTATCCTCTTGGACATGTATGGGAGCAATACTGCGCTGAAGGAGGGTCTTATACCTTTCCCAGTCAACATGTTTGACTGAGAATCTTTCTAGACCTCATAGGCGAGACATGGCTTGGTGTCCCAAGCAACTTCGAAAAATATAGCCCTGTGATCACCAGTCACTCAGTCAGTCACCTTCCAACCATGTACCCTGTCAACAGCAGAAACTGTGCACAGTGTGACATCCAGGTTGTGCTGAGCGCAGTTCCCATTTCCTACATATGTCTTTAGATGTCCGGGCATGTTCACGACGCACAGATCATTAGAGACAATGCAGTCCTCAAAGTGCCCGCCTCTGTCATCTAAAGCGTCGTCATGCCAAATAGGTGACCATGCATTTATTTCAGCGGCCACGATTATCTTTTTTCTTCTATTTTCTCGCAAGAGCCGACTTAAATGAGCTATAGACGTCGTTATGTCGCACGATGGCTGGCAGTACAAGCTCACCAGCATCAACTCAACGCCATTTGCAGCCGTTAACAGCACACAAGTACAATGACTGGTGCTGTATTGTGGCAGACGCCACACAATAGAGTGATGTCTGGATTGCACACCGCAATAGCAGTCCATTTCCATCTATCACAGGAAGTGTGGACGATACGATGCTGCAACCCCAGGCCCTTAACGCTTCCTTGGAACGTGTAGGGCTCTTGGATTAACGCGACATCTATTCCTTTTGTATAGATAAGCTCTCGTGCCTCGGCCATTACTGTTTTCGAGCGTTGCGCATTCAGCTGCAACACTCTCAGGCCATTGTCCGTAAAATTATGGGCTTCTTCCATAATCTGTGTTGGCTTGTTGTCGGTCTAGAGCTTTTACGTACGCTGGGCATTTCAGAGCTTTTTACAGAGTGGCTGTGCGGCTTTCGGAATACTTTACAGGCAGCACATGCCGGGGCTTCGGCTTTCTTTGGGCACTTCTCATATACATGTCCTTTAGTGGCGCAGTGTCCGCAAGTCGGCTCTTTTTCTTTGCAGAACTTCGCCAAATGCCCATACGCTTGACACTTGTAGCAGCGTGATACCTGTCTGTGGTCCATCACGTTACAGCGATTCCACTCTATATATACCCTGCCACTACTCAGGGTTCCTTTTAGTAGAAGTTCACGCATTTTAGGCGTTACCTCTACTACCCAGTTTTGAGACCCATTTTTGCTAGCACCTGACTTGGCCAACACTCTTAAGGAGTCCTGGAATTCCGGTTTCGGCAGTACCGATCCTAGGTTTTGCTCGTATATTGCTTTCATAATTCTCGCCTCATTGAGGTCGCTCGGTACGTCAAAAATAATCATTTTCGGAAGCCTTTTCTTGGGCAGCTCAGCCTGGAGACCGGCACTCCTCAACTTGTCATTATTTAATAAGGCTTGCGCCTGCTCAGGGCCTCCTGTTTCTACATAGAGGGTCTTATTTCTGGCTCGTCGGAGGGTGTCCCTGTCGACCTGCCAACCTTCCTCGGAAGGATTCAGACTACCCTTGAGCATTTCTTTCATCTGCTCGCTGGTCTCTACTGCCTTATCATCTTGTGGTTTTATAACAACCACATGCTTTTTCGGAGGCAGCGGCTTATTCACTGCCTGCCTTTCAGGCTGCTTATTCTTTTTGTTTTTCTGAGCCTTTTTGTTTCGTTTTAATTTAGCCTGCTTTCCCTCAGGCCGGCTTCCAGTAGCCACCACTCCCGCATAAGATGTAACAGGTGCGGGTTTCGCGGTGTCCACTATCTTATTTTGCATAGTACCACTGCTGGCCTCTATCGACTTACGGGCTGCCTCGCTCGGATTCACTGACAGCTTAGTTGTGTCAGCCTTGATCTGGTCGGTGTTTTCTAAAATACATAGAACCGCCATTTCCAAGGCTTGTTGCTTTTTAGCTGTCTCGGTGGTGGATGCAGCGAGTTTGCCCTCAAGCCAAGCGACGCGAGTGGCCATCTCATTTACGATGGCCGTTACCTCTTTGACTTTTTTTGTTAAAAACAAGGTGTGTGTCTTATTTATTTTCACACTTGGGTCCTGGCAGTGCTGAATTAAGTCAAGCTCTAGTTCGCTTGCTCTGAGGATAGGGTCTCTGGTCACATACCCTTTTGGGTTACCCCCCTCGCTGCGGTTTCCATTTGTGTTCTCGGGTTCGATCAACTCGGCAGCATTCGCTACCACGTCATTAGTGGTCTGTTTGACCGCCGCCAAACATTGGCAACTATTTGTTCTCGTCAAACAACTTTCTCTTAATACCACCAAGCATGCCCTTTAGGCAAGGTGGTGTCACCTCAGTGTCTGAGAACGGACTAGACAATCTAGCGTTTGTCGATGTGCTTGTCATATCTATATTCTCCAAAACTAATATTACTATTTACAGTTAAGAACAAACTAAGTTTACTATGTACACTATATACACTGGGCTCAACCCGAAGCTTACGCTCTCGCTCTGAAAAGAGCGGTTGGGTGCCTCCGTCCCCTTCTACAAGTGTCTTTCTCCCTTTAGCCCAGACGGAAATGGTGCAACTACAACTTCCAAAACTCCGTCTGGTGTCCAGCCTCGGCGAACGTGGACGCAGGAGACCACTTGCTGAACAAAAAGCCACAAATCTACACACTGGCGTTTATGGCTCGTTAAGCTCAGAAAGTTCAACACTCTAAAAAATACTCTAATAATCACTCTGATAAAGAACTTTCACAGTTTTATATATTAAATTGCTTAACAAAATACAAAGCGAGGGGCGCGGGGCCGGGGAGAGATTTGCGACTCTGATCTGGCGAACCAATTTGGTTATAGACTTGATGTTTCTGAACATCCGGTGATTCTGACGGGGTTCGCTGATGACCAGGCGATTACGGCGTGTAGTGCGAAGGCAGCCGAAAGAATAGTTGGCATGGTTCGCCGAACGTTAAGAGAAATTGGTTTGAAAGTGAATCCGGTTAAGAGCACGGCAATAGTAGTGGAGAATGGATTTCTGCAACACAAAACTTTAACATTGGACGATGGAGATCTAATTCCATCTATAAAGGACGGTGAAATAATTAAATATTTGGGATGTACTTTTACGGATGAACTCATCTTTAAAGAAAGTGCCGTTCAGAAGCTAAACAATAATATGGACAAGCTGTCAGTCAGTAGTCTATTGAAACCCGACCAGAAACTGAACGTAATTAATCAATATCTATTCCCTATGCTCGCAAACCCCTTGCAAACGGCTCCCTCAATTAAACTGATTCAGAATTGCTTGGGGGTATTGATGTTATTATAAGGCCCATTACTGCAAATCAGGACGAAATGCCATCTGTAAGGCACCTACGACGCTTCCTAAGAGAAGCGGCCTTTGAAGAATGGAGCAAATGTAAGTGGCAGGGTTGCTGTGTTTTTTCTTCCTTTGGATTTTGCTTTGCAAAATATATTCGCCACTTTAAAGATACTCCAAAGGCGAACAATTTCGTCTGTGAGAAAAAAAAATCTTTCGGGTTCCGAGTGGACAAACGCCATAAAGCTCAACATTAATTACGCGCCTCTCCGTGGTGTACCCGGAGTTGGTAACCGGTTCTTGGGGAATGCTGGATCCGAGTATGGCAGAGAGAATGAAACTCCGGCCCATGTTCTTGGGCATTGTCCAAATAGTATGCTCCTTGTGACGCGGCGCCATCACCGAGTTAAGTACACATTAATGGACCTATTAAGTGAAAAAGGTTTTACCTGCCACGAAGAAGTATATGGTGTCGATACTGACAGTGCTTCAAGGTACGCCGATATTATTGCCTTTGCCGAGAGTGGGAAATCAGCAATGATCCTAGATCCCACAATTGGTTATGAGACCAATGACTGTGATCAGGCAAGTAAGGTGGATTTGGAGAAAAAAGCCATATATGAAAAGTGCATTCCTTACTATAAAGAAAAATTTAGAGAGCAATACGGCGATAGCGAATACACTGTTCACGGCCTGTGGTTTGGGGCGGAGGTACTATCCCGCAGACAACTCCGAGGTTTTTTGGACGAGGTCGGTGTTGACCCATCTAAATTGACAAGCCTAGTAGAGTCAATGATTATAGACACAGTAGGCATCATACACAATCATATATATAGTTATTAATCCCCCCTCCTTTTTTTCTTTCTGTTTACTTTTTTCTTTCTTCGGGACTTTTGATATTTTATGTTCCCGTATCAAAAAATTGTTTTATTTACATTGCTCGTTGCGACACGCTTGCTTTCTTTCTTTATTTTTATTTTTATTATGTTCGTACCGTTGTCTTGGGATAGATCAGAATGCTGTGTTTTTGCATCTCAACAAAGTTGAGCAGCCCCTTTTTGTTGTAAGTCCATTCAATAAAAGGTTTTCTCTTCTCTAGTAAAAAATTGCTAACTCACTTTCATTTAAGTGAGCGGGGAAATTACAAAATATATAAAGCTGATTTCCGAATATTTAGAGGGAAACTAAATTCAAGAAATCGCTGTTACAATACCGTAATATTACACGGAAATTTGAACAGGAAAAAAGCATGCTATGGCGAATAAAATTGCGGAAACTAATCACACATCAGTAATTCAATTTTTCAAGAAGCTTCAGCCTTGCTGTTCTTGTTAAGAGTAACTGGCGATGAGAGTGGCTTAGTTCTTTTGTGTAGTATGCGGCCAAACGTAGCCCACTCTGCTCTGTTACTTCTATGCAATGATTTATGCAATGTCATGTCCCATGTAAAATTCCTTTTCTTTGCTGATGACTTGAAATTATTCTGTGAAATAACATGTTCACAAGATTCCTTGCGTTTACAGTAAACTTTTGATGAAGTGAGTCTTTGGTTTCATGACAATCGGTTAAAATTAAACACTGCTAAATCCTTCTTTCTCTTTTTTTTTCTAGACCCTCTATAAAATTTAATAATCAATACAGTCTTAATAACCGTCCTCTTTCTACTGTTGACAGTATAAATGATTTAGGTGTCACATTTCAATCTGACCTGTCGTTTTCCTTCCATATTGAGACAATAGTAAATAAAGCTCTGAAGTTGTTGGATTTCATTTCTCAAAACACCCGTAATTTCAATGATATTTCATCCCTTAAACATCTATAATGCTCTCTTGTTCGCTCATAACTTGAATTTTCTTCTCCTGTTTGGTCTCCTTATCTTCTTTCTCATAAACACTCACTGGAACATGTTCAATATAAATTCTTTAAGCTGATTTCTTTTAAATTAAATACTCCTTATACTTCTAATAACATACCTGCACTACAAGAGCTTACAAACCTACCTTCTTTAGAATCACGCCGTACATATCTTGACATTATGTTTATCTTCATACTACTTAATAATCATATTGACTGTTCTTTATTAAGGTAAGTCCAATTTGTGCATAACAATTAAATTTAAAATACGTCAAACCTTTATTATTATAGTCACTCACTGGCCTCCATCTGCCGATGACGATGTTTGCATTGAGCTGTTCAATGATCATTTAAATTATCTCACTGAATTTTATAGCAACTAGTTTGTTAGCTTCTTTATTCTGGGCGATTTCAATAGTCGAGTTGGTACTTTTAATCAGTCTGACGATGATATTTGAAGGAAGCACTCTTTACATTCCGGGCTTATCGCATGATCAAGTGATTAGTAGGTAGGGTAGACTATTGTGTACCTTAATGAGCCAATTCAATTTTGAACTATGTAACGGCAGAACATCCTCTGATCGCCCTGCGAATTTTACCATTAATTCGTTAGAGTTAAGAGTATGATCGACTTAGTGTGGGTAAATGAACATGGTTAAATGTAATTGCTGATTTAAAAGTAATTAACCCTTTACATTTAACCCGTCACATTTTTTGGCGCGCAAAGAATTCTGTTGAAGAGCGCACAGGTTTCCATTAGGGGGCGCATAGGTTTCGGTTGGGACGCGCATATATTTCGCGCATACCACAAGTTTTGGGCAGGCGTCAAGTTTTTAAGCGCGCATAGGCCTCGGTTGTTGTGCGTAAACGTTTCGATTGCAATGGAATCCCACCGCTCTTTGTAGAGGTGAAAACTGTGGCAATGAAAGCCTGTTATAGAATTAAACAGGCAGGTTTTTGGCAGGGTAAGCGATGTGGTCATTCTACCATTCATCGCGAGATGCTTTTGAAGGTTCCTATTACAGGTTTTCCTTCTGATAGAATGTGGAAGACTTTTGTCTTCGAGCATTCTTACAGAGTTTGGTTACCTTCTAGGGAAGATTGGTCCGTCTGGTGTGATACCTGATAATTGCCTCCGGTGTTACATGGACGGTTCCAGAATGGATGGTAGGTCTATTTTGAGATCGGACATCATTTGGCGTATATCTTGGTGAGTGGACCACAGTCTCCCAGACTGAGGTTTATGCTATTCTTTGTTGCATCTTGGATGAGAGGATACGTAACACTAACTTAAGAGGTGTTTGTATCTGCTCGGACAGCCAAGCTGCGCTGAAGGCGCTGAGTTCATGTGTCTTCACTTCCAGGTTGGTGTTAGAATGTTCTAAAAGACTGGAAGAGCTTTCTTGTTGGAAGGATGTGCTTCTAGTCTGGGTACCAGGTCATATGGGAATTTGGGAATGAGGGAGTGGATAGGTTTGCCAAATTAGGCGCCTCTTTCCCTTTCATTGGTCCCGAGCCTGCTGTTGGCGTGTCTTCTGGCACATGTCTGTCATGCTTCCAGTCATGGACAGCTTCACAGCATTCATCCTCATGGATGAGCACAGTTGGTTGTCGGCAGCCCAAAATGCTCATCGGGGGTCCGGACAGGGCTATTAGTGGTATGTTGCTGTCTTTCACGGAGCTCTCCCAGGCATCTGGTTGGATCCCTTACTGGACATTGTGGTTTAAGGAGACATCTCTACGTAATGGGGCTCATGCCGGATCCATTTTGTAAAGTCTGTGAGACAGAGGAGGAAACACCCATCCACATTATGACAGATTGCCTGGGTTGTGAGGAAATTAGGTTCAGGACCTTTGGTCGGAACAGGATGTCTGAGGAAGAGATTAGGCTATTTCCCCTTAAGGTTATTGACCGATTTGTTTCGGGACTGAATCTTAGATGGATTAAACCCGGGTCGGGATATTTATTCTAGATCCGGTTTGTTGTTGTTTTTCTTTGGGTAGCTATATGGGCCCAGTGAGGCTTTGGATAGCGTAGGGTTTGGTCCCCCCCCCAAAGACAAATAATAATAATAATTTTTGCCCGGTGTACTTCCTAGGCGTACTAAAGGGCGTACTAGACGTAATAAAGTCTCCATTGCAGCTGTGGCGTGGTCCGTATCGCACCGGTCACCGCCAGACAAGCCAAGCGTTGAATATCCTCAAGCAGCCGTCTAGCGGATCTTATCTCAATGCGACGCCACTTCACCACAGCCGCATATAACAACCTAGGTTTAATAACCATACAATAAATCCAAAACATCATCTTGGGAGTAATCCCCCAATTTTTACCTACAATTCTTCGACATTACCAAAAGGAAATAAATGCCTTTTGATCTGTGTCTTAACATGTTCCGACCAATTTAATTTACTGTCAAGAACCACTCCAAGAAACTTCACCGATTTGCAAATCTGAACAGAAGTTCGTAATAACCTAGGAGGTTTTAATCTTATGATCTTCCTCCTATTGGTAAATAAAATCACCTGGGTCTTACTGGGGTTAATTGAAAGACCCTTATCCTGAGTCCAATCATATACCATGTTGAGGGCACTTTGCATTAAGTCTGAGATAGTAGTCAGACATCGCCCCATCAATAAAATAACACCATCATCGGCATATGCCTGTACATAGAATCCCGATGAATTCATCCTGGTTAACAGTTCATCCATGACAGCACACCTTGAGAGACAACCACCTTGAGGACACCCTCTCCCCGCTCCCACAACCACAGTGTGCATACATATAGAAGCCTGTATAACTCTACTCCTTAAATAAATACCTATCCAGTTAATTAAAACTGGTTCTACACCTTTTCGACCTAGGGAATCTTCAAAAGCATCGAACGATAACTTCCCTGCATAATGTTGGCACATAACCAAACATTAAACAACCTTTAAAAATACTTATCAACACCTTCGTACGTACAGCCCCACCATTTTGTAACTGACAGGGATAAACTCCATCAGGTCCAGGTGAGAAATTTTGCACTGCCCAAAGCACTCTATCCACAGTAACTACCTCGTCCACGGTAGCCAGGTCACTAGGTTCCATCTTCCTCTCACCAACCGCAGACGAAGCAGTGCTGTTTATGTTTATGTTATCCGGGAAATGGGTATTAAGCAGGAACTGTAATGTCTCCATTTCTCCTCCTGTAAAGGAACCGTCAGGATATCTTAAAGTACCCAACTGACGGTCCTTATCCTTACCAAGAATCCGTACTAGCCTAGATGTCTCTTGAGTCGAATTTAGATCATCGCAAAAGAATCTCCAAGAGTTTCTGTTAGCTTTCCCAAAAGCATAATTATACGCTTTTTTAAGACTATTGTAACTATCCCATGATTCCGAAGAATCGGTTAGGACAGCCTTCATGTAAGAGCCTCTAACTTGTCTTCTTAGCTTTTTCTAACAAAGATGATACCAGGGATTCCTACTACCACTAACATTGACAGGTCTTAATGTGTTCATGTAGAATCCCAGCCTCTTTCCAATTCAGTAATGAGCACTTGATTGGATAATCATTCTAACTCCTAGAAATCTAGAATAAGAATTCCAATCCGCCCTTCTGAGGTTCCTAAAGGTAGCCATGGTGATTGAATCAATCCCCAGACTAAACCTAATAATGCTGTGATCAGAAATAGAGGCCTCCGAATTTACCCTCCAATCTCTAATCAGTTTACTAATATTGCTAGAAGCAAGAGTAATATCAATAACTTGTCTTCTAATTCTGGTTACAAAAGTGGGTTCAGAACCCCTATTGACAAGATCCAGCTCAGTAATCATCAAGAACTCCATGAAAGCACGATCCCTAGTATTGATATCGCTGCTGCCCCCGACAACATGCATCACATCCATGCATCACATAGCATGTGCATTTGCATCACATCCTATAATTATAGGTGTGTTTCTTGACTCCGGAAACGTACCAAATCTACTAATTCATGAGGAGGAGGAGAGGGATGATCATAGGGGAAAAAGGCCGAGGCCATCACCTCATCAAGACATCGGCCACCAACCCCCAGAGCAAAACAGATCCCTAGAGCAAAACTGTCTGAGCAGAACGGCGCCAACATCTCTACTAACGCAAATATATGCTCTAGGAGTGCCCCCGCCATACGCAACAAACTGCCTGCCATTGACCGCACTCAAACCTCGAACCAATCCTTTATACGCATAGGGTTCTTGAATAAGTGTAAAATATGTATGCAACCCAGCAATAAAGCGGCACAAATTAGCCGTTGCATCTTTGCTATGCTGCAAGATAACCTGAACCATTTCTACCCTGTCAATCATACTGATAAGTCAAGTAGGGAAAGAAATGGAACTTCTGACATACTGGATAGCAAGCAGAAAGAAAAAAATAAATAAATAATAATAATAATAAAAAATAAATAAATATATAAAAATAAAAATACTTGCCTCTGCTCATACTTGCCTCATATCTCTCCTTTTTCCTTTGACCACGTTTCAGAGATCACCGCAGAAGGACAAGTCCTCCTCGGCTCCTCCTGACACGTTCTCCTCCAGAAGCAAGCCTTCCCTGTCTCTGGATATTTTTCCAGATTCCCCCCCCATTAGTGCATCCAGGCCCTGGTCGCCCGACTCTGATGTACAGAGGAATTACCCGACAGGATTCCTCAGCGATGAGGTTCAGCGACAGGATATCTGTCTCTAGAAATATAACAGGGAAGTTTCTCCCTATGTGAACCATTGAACTATGTGAACTCCCTCAAACCATATGGCTCCTTCACCTGGCAAAAAAAGGTAACCTGAAAAGGTAGGTCCTAACTGAAGTCTAATCTGAAAGACTTTTTTGTATTCAATTTTTTTTTGTATTAAGTTAAGGGTACAAACAAGAGACTGGCCGCGTCAATTCGCCTGGTATAATTTTGTGATTTATATTTAAAATTAAAATTCAGTTGAAGAATGTTTAGGACGAACTTTATGTGAGCCTCTGGTATTTTATCTGTCGTAGCATTCATATTCATTTGGTTCCTGACCGGTTTCGGATTTTCATCCATAGTCAGAGCAAATTCACCACACACTCATCCTGGTTGGTTTGTTGGTTGTATACATGTGGGGAGGTTATAAGGTTATGTGTGTGTGTTTAATGATAAAATGGAATTATTATAAATTATGATTAGACATTAGAAAATAATGTATAATAAATAGCATGTTTTGAAGAATATAACTAAATTTTAATAGTGTTGTTAAGTTTGCTCAGTGTTTTATCAAGCATTTTTATTAGGGGGGGGGGATAAGTTATTTCAGAAAAATATTGTACTAATAAGAATAGATAAAGCTTAAAGAAAAGCAATGCAAAGTTTATGCAAAGTCAAAATTTGTACAAGTAATAAATAAATGTGAAATATAAGCAGGGTTAATACAAGAAAATATGTAAGTAAATTGATATGTGAGAAGGTTGGCTTTTATGAGTAAAAGTGAGCTAACAAGTGTGAGTGTAACAGAAACATTAGTTGAAGTGAACGTCTGCACGAACTTGGTGAATTTGCTCTGACGATGGATGAAAATCCGAAACCGGTCAGTAACCAAGTGAATATGCATGCTACGACGGAAAAAATACCAGGTGTTAACCTGCATTGCGGAGCCATCCCCATTTTCAATTTATATGAGCCATTTGAAACGTGCGGGGACCATATGTTAAACAAGAGGTTATGAGAGGAGTCTCAGCTGATCGAGGGTCGAAGGTGTGGATAAGCAAACGCTCCCGATATTATATAAGAGTTACTGCGTTTAGAGAATATTTTTAATTAGGCAGTCTGGATGGTGACGCCGTTATACCCAGGAAAAAACGAACCTAGAAGCTGGAAAGGAGGCATCTCATTAGGAGAAGTGTTTCCTAAAACATGTCTGATTTAAATCGCTTGACTTAAAATGTTCAGTAGGTAGGCAAAATCAGATAAAGAAGCTGATATAAAAAACGAGTTCGAATCTATTATAGCTTAAGCTCAATTTTCAGAAAAAAGTTGCTCAGCGTCCTCTCTGGAGGTCTACCTTCTTTTAGCAAACAAATAAAAAGGTGCAATGACAAAATTTGTGGTTTTATTTATATCTAGAATAAGTGTGATATAAAGTTGAAAACTGAAATATTTTTTACTAAAATCAACTAAACGCATTTGTAGCTCTTTCTTTATTCCCCAAATTCCTGTCCGCATCATTTGCGGCCCTGCTCTACACTACTGTCTGATAAAAGCAGAATCTGATCTAAATAATTATTTTTTTTTGTGTGTTTAATTTAAGATTGAAACTACTCAATCTTTCAAATCGATATAGACCTACGTTAGAAATAACTATTAAATTACACGAAGTTGTTGGCGTCCGAGATTGTTCTCACGTGCCCCTCGGACATCCAACTAAACGAACATCAGTCGCCAGCGCAATCTAAAATTTTATACTGGGCCACGCGACATAGAATGGCTGAATAGCCGAAGTCATGGCGTAAGAAACAAAAAGAATGCAATATGTATAATAACAAATATCAGAGCAATCTAAAATGCAAAAGATGAGAAGCGTTTCAAAGGCTCTTAAATATATAATAACTTAATAACTATATTTATATATATATATAGATATAAAAAAACTATATTATAATATATATATAATATATCTATATAATAATAAATATATTGTATATATAATATATATATATATAAATAGATCTTAATATAATATATATAACTATATATAATAACTTAAATATTGTCTGAATTTATTCTAGTAATTTTAAAAGCGGGAAAATCAATTGATTGGAATTGGAGTTTACCTGTATTGATCGTTTCTTTAATCTGGTTTTTGTTAATGTAAAGTGCTTGCAATGTTACTCAAAAAAGCGTGAAGTTAAGGTATCTAAAGTACAATAAAAGTCCATGACGAACATTATCGTTATATCTCAAAATTTATTTGGGGTGACTCATTCTGGTTAAGAAATTCAATGATAGTGGAGCAAACACTTCGAGTTTCACTGCGTTAGTATTTAATCTTAAAGTTGAGAGAAGTGAATAGCTAAGTGGTTAGCGGTTCGAGTCCAGTAGTGCTACCCTAAGATTTTTTTTCTTTCTAGAAGAAAGTGTTGTCTGTAACGGGAGACCACTGTTCGGAGGCAGGCAGTGCACTGAGAAGGCTCCGGGCACTAATGACCGTAGATCTTAATGCGCCTTAAATAAAAAAAAAATCTTAATGTTATGAAGAAATTTGGTGAGGATCGGTCAAGAAAGAAACATTCAATTATGCCAACGTTTCGACAGAGTTTCCTGCCTTTATCAAGGCTTTAATCTAAAAAGCAATACCATGAGGAACCAATACAATGCATTAATAATATTGTAAAATGCAGAATAATAATACCAAAAAAAAAAAAAATTAAAGAAAAATAATATTGAACTTACTTATAGATAGTCGTGAAGATGTGGAGAAAGAATTTTTAAACATACACATTTCTTACATTGCAGAAAAAAATAAAATAAAAGTTACTTGTTTCTTGTCTTAAATGATCTACAGAAATAAACGTGGGTTGAAGAGGCAAAGAAGTGAAAGGGATTTGAGGAAATTATTAGTGGTGGGGTAGATGAAAGGTAAAAAGGTCATGTTTTGAAAAAACCGTTATGCAGCGCGGACAAACTATTGGTATTATTACGAAAATTAACAGAAAATTTATTTCTTTTAATATATATCATTTCTAATATATTTCATTTTTTCCTAATCGTTTCTTTTGCTAGTATTTTTGTTTTAGAAAAATCAAATTTATGATTTTTTTCCCTGAAATGTTTCGTCAGTGCAGTAATGTTGTCTTTGTCATTTTTATTTCTGCAATCGTAATCATGTTGGTACATTCTGTCTTTTAAGTATTGAGTAGTTTGACCAACATAAACAGCAGGACATTGTGTACAGTCTATCTGGTAAACGAGGTCTGATTGTAATTTGCTGGGAGTAGGGTCTTTAAGTTTGCTGTATAACTTTTTAGTGCATTTGTGGGTTGAAATGATTAGAGCTCTAAAATGCGTTAGAGGTCTGAAAATTTTAGAGATTTTCACTGACAGTTTGTTAATGTATGTAAAGGAAATGTACTTAGGAGGTTGGTCAACAGAAATATGAGAAGAATGAGTTAAGTTGTTATCGTAATGTCGTATGCTGGTGAGTGTAGATGGCAGTATTTCATTAAGTGTTTTATTAATGAGGTGTTGAGGATAGCTATTGTTAAAGAAAATTATAGAAAGTCTTTTTTTATTGTCCTGATGAAATTTTGGATGACTAAGGGAAAAGTCGCGTCTGGAAAAAGCTTTAAGAAAATTGATTTTTTGGGAATATGGGGTGTTGGGTTTTGAAATGAAGGTAACGGTCGGGGCGGGGCATACGTTTTTTGAGTGCCAGTTAGTTATAAGAGTATTGTTAACATCTGTATAATGGTTAAGTCGAAAAAGTTAATAGTATTGTTGCTTCTAGTTTGTAAGTAAAATGTAGACGAGGATGGAAAGAAATAAATATGTCAAGAATTGGGTGTACTTGGTTAGATGGTATTGCTGTTAGGCTTCCATCTACATATTTGTAAAAGAAGTGCAGTTTAAAAGGAAGTTTGGGAATGGATTTTCTATTAAGTCATTCATGATAATATCAGCAAGAATAGGTCCTAGGCTGCTCCCATTGCTGTTCCGAAAATCTCTTTATAAAATTGGTTGTTATAAATGTAAAATATCCTGAGGTGCTACAGTATGTGCGTAATGTGATGAAGGTGATCATGGGAATTTTTGTTTTATTATCCAATTATATGAAATAATTTTTTATTAGAGCTATTGTATCATTTATGAGTACATTTGTGAATAAGGAGGAGACATAAAGGAATATGAGAATGTAATTATCGGGATCAGCTGTATGTAATTGTTGGCCTATCGACCAGGAAGTTTCCAAAAAAAAATACCAAATAATTTTAAAGTGTTTTTTATTTAAAACACGACGTTTCGGCAAACATTGTTTGCCATCTTCAGGGGCACTCTTAAAGTAGGAGAAGTTTGGAAAACTTGTTATAACATCTTCGGTTATGTCTATAGTTATGAGTACTCATAACTCAGGACTCATAGTTATGAGGACTTATAGCTATAGACATGACCGAAGATGTTATAACAAGTTTTCCAAACTTCTCCTACTTTAACAGTGCCCCTGAAGATGGCAAACAATGTTTGCTGAAACGTCGGGTTTTAAATAAAAAACACTTCAAAATTATTTGGTATTTTTTTTGGAAACTTCCTGGTCGATAAGCCAACAATTAGATACACCTGATCCCGATAACTACATTCTGGAGATAAGTTCCTCCCGATAACTTCCTGGTCGATAAGACAACAATTAGATACACCTGATCACTTCTAACGGCCAACAATTGCAACAATTTGAGTTATCGGGAAGTTTTAAACTTTCTAATTTCTCATCAGAGACATTTTCCGTGGTAGCCTGCTTCATTTTGTGGTCATCGACCGGTTTCGGGCGTTCGCCCATCTTCAGGATGCGTTCTTCAGACAGTGTGCCAACCAGACTCGTACAGAGACTTAGTTTCACACTAACTGGATAGCAAGCAGAAAGAAAAAAATAAATAAATAAATAATAATAATAAAAAATAAATAAATATATAAAAATAAAAATACTTGCCTCTGCTCATACTTGCCTCATATCTCTCCTTTTTCCTTTGACCACGTTTCAGAGATCACCGCAGAAGGACAAGTCCTCCTCGGCTCCTCCTGACACGTTCTCCTCCAGAAGCAAGCCTTCCCTGTCTCTGGATATTTTTCCAGATTCCCCCCCCATTAGTGCATCCAGGCCCTGGTCGCCCGACTCTGATGTACAGAGGAATTACCCGACAGGATTCCTCAGCGATGAGGTTCAGCGACAGGATATCTGTCTCTAGAGTTAGTGTGAAGCTAAGTCTCTGTACGAGTCTGTGTTGACACACTGTCTGAAGAACGCATCCTGAAGATGGGCGAACGCCCGAAACCGGTCGATGACCACAAAATGAAGCAGGCTACCACGGAAAATGTCTCTGATGCTTTCCAGCTCTGCGGAACCAACCACCACAACAAATTTCTAATTTCTCTTTGATAAAAAGGATCTTTAATATTGTAATTTTTATTAGAAAAATGTTTAAGTAATTGTGCAAGCTACTTGGAGATTTGATAGGTAGGGGAATTAACGATCGAAATAATAGGTCGTAAAGGATACCTCTTTTGTGGGTTTTGAACATTGCCATAAATTTTTGGAGGAGTGGGAGAGTTATGATAAGCTGATTTTTTTGTGTGTAAGTCAATGTATTTATGTTTATGTAGGTCATTAATGAGTTTGTTAGTTTGTAATTTTATTGCATTAGTGGGGTCTTTTGTTAACTTAATGTAAGTTTTTGTGTCTGTAAGAAGATTCTGTATTTTTAAAGTATAATCGGTTTTATTCATAACAACAGCTTGATTGGTTTGTCGGAAGAAAGGCCTAGAATATCAGGATTTCCTCCTTTAAAGAATTTTTTTGAGGTTTTGATAGATCAAGGATAGGATAGATGTGATCGTTCTTGTATCGGTTCTGAGTTAGTGAATGTAAATGTTGCATAATTGAATGTTTCTTTCTTGATCGATCCTCACAAATTTCTTCATACATAATTCATGAAGGGTCACCAAATACTTTTATATTTATTCTTAATTGTATTTTTTACCAATTATTTTTCACAAATTAAGCTAATAAACATTATGGTGAAATGTATGTTAGTCGTATATATCGATATTCGATCATTTGTACATCAATCTGATTTAACCGCTTCATTATTTTAGCTCTCACATCTAGAGGTTATGATCTGAACATCGCACTAAATACTTCGAACTTCTACATTAAGACTTATTTCTGAACTTCACATTAAAGTCAACTATTAGAATGTGTTTTTAGCTGCTTTGTGTGAGATTTATGGGAAAGAATGTGTTATAAGCATTATTGTAAATAAATAACAAAATGAATTCATCACTTCAGTTTTTATTTTTAATTATTGTGGTGTTAAGTTTTTCGTCAATCGTTTCTTAAGTTTTAATCGTACAGAATAAAAAAGTGTTCCTTCATCTAATACAAGTTAATTTTTGTAATTTTTTTGTGGGTTAATTGCTGGTTGTAAAAAAAAAAATTAATGATAATATGGCGATTGTAAATAATGTAAATGTTTTAAAATTATCAGAATTCTTACCATCTTTTAAACAGCAGCTTCATGAAAAACTACAGGATGTAATTGGTGGAGTTTTAACAAGTAAGTAACTTACAACAAATAAATAAGTTATTTATAAACTTGTCCATTTTATTCTTTTAATATTATTATTTTTATTACAAACGAACTCTCAGATTATTTTGTTCCAAAATTTTTACTGATTTTTCTATAAATATTTTATTCAGTAGCAGAAAATTGTACTAATGAAGTCCCTTTTTAGTAATAAAAACCATTTAGTTTTTAATTTTAAAAAAGAAAAGCAACTGTTTTATTAAAATTAAATAAAATAGATTATTATGACCGGAATAACTTTTACATTTTGACATAAGTTCTTAGTGTAAATATATCCTTTAGAATCTTAAGATACATATGATTAGGTATCTAGCGTTACATTTAGTATTTTAATTTTTTAAGTGTTTACCCTGTTCATCGAATGGATTTCTGAACGTTCGCCCATTCTAGATTATGTGACTGAAGAAGGGTGATGTGTATCTGTACTAGTGCATTGTACACTTTTATAGTATTTTTCCCCACTTAGACGTATAATAAATTGACATTTAATTCCGCGTTGATCGGCTTACATTGCACTACAATCTTTCTTGATTTCAGTGTAGTTCGAGAGTCAGACATCCTAAACCGGTTTTGTGTAATATATTGCTGAATTAAAAGTAACGTACCTTTGTCTTTTTTTAATCTGTTTATTAATTTATTTTCTAAGGTACGAGTTATTCATGGATGGCCTGGGGATCAAATTTGATTGTGGCTAGCAATTCTACTGCTTCTATAAGAACTTCATGGACTTTTGGAAATGAATATGACAGTTTTGATGTAAGTTTATACTATATTCATTGATAACTTTCCTGCAGTTTAGTGAATGATTGCGTTAAATATAACCTCATTGAAGGCAGTTTTAGCCAATGTTGTTGCTTTAATTTCTACTTCTACTTCTTTTAATCCTGCTAAGAGGAAGTATTGCGATCGTGTCAAATTTTCGAAATTGGGTTTTCACCGGAAATGTTTTGAGGTTTCCTGAGTAAGAAATTTTTAGCGATATGTGTGTGTCTGAACAAAAGTATCTAAAAACAAAAAATCTCAGGAAGCTCAAACTTGGTGTTTCGTTTAGGTACCACCAACGTATCTGACCCGGTTTTGAACAAAATCGGTCAACCGGAATTTCGACTTTACTGAATAGTTTTTGAGTTTTTCGCGATTTTCTTTAAACTTCGTATACTATCTATACACATGAATGCTTATCACCTTTATTTGTAACATTTTCCAGAAAAATTTATTTTTGGGCGTTCTGGGGGAACAACAGCGTTAATCTTTTCTCCAAAGAATCACTTTAGTACGATATATAATTCAGTGTTGTTTCAGCGACTCATCCTGAAGAAGCCTATTGTAATATGGGCGAAACGTCGTTTACAGCAAAATACTGACGTGATCTCAATCCGGAGACCTAAGTGTTTTCAAGTAGATATTGTTGTGTTTATTCTATAATCCAAAATATAGCGCTAAAACATTGCAAAACCAACTTATTTGGATTTAAGATCACTAATTAGCCCGCAAGTGGTAATGCATTGCATCAGTAGTTTGTTGTAAACGACGTTTCGCCTATATCAATAGGCTTCTTCAGGATGAGTCGCCTAAAGCTGAAACAACACTGAATTTCTACTTGCCATCTAAGCCAGTTCATACCATTCTCCCCTACAACCTCTACACTTATATTAATGGGGATTGAGTAAAAATTTCTAGGTTTAATGATAACTTATTTTATATTTATATTAACTACAAAAAGAGAAAGTCGTGTGAGGTGTCATAGCAGATTTTTTATACATAAGATAAATAAATTCTAATAACGTAATGACAGGTCCAGTATGATGTAGTAAATGAGCATATCGTTGAAGATCCCTTTGTGATCTCCCCCCTCCCCCCAACACTTGTGTTGTTAAGCTGGGATGTTATATACTCTGAAGAAGACAACTCTTTTATTTCCAGCTGCACACTAATCACATGGTTTCTGAAGAAGTGATTAGAGCCATGTTTCTCCTAATAACGGGGAAGTGGACTAGCCATTTTTGCAAGGAATTACCGTCTCTATGGCAGCCTATTGATAATCCCCAACGCTTCTAATACAATACAGTAGTGATTGACCTGTTAGAGGTAATTGTTTTGTGCAGCTATGCAGGTTAAGTGTAGCGATGACAAACACTGGCTCAACGTTGTACATTTCACATTACAGACGACTACAAACACAATATCCACCTAAAGGTGCCACTAATAGATCTTATAAGTCACAAGATTTGGCCTGTATAGCCACCCTTGTACTTAGTAAATTTTGCTTGATCTAATAAATCTGAGTTTTTATAAATCTAGTTACAAGTTCACTCTTCAGATACTAAAGGGTAGAGAATACAGAAATTTGATCTGTCAAAACTTGATAATTCCACTCGTTGTGATTTTCATTACATTGTTTTCCTGATATTAAACATAATATTTCAGATAACCTGTGTGGCAGAACTGTCAGTAGAGAAATGTGAAATACCACTTCTTGTAGTGGGTATTTCAGGTGATAAATACAGTAAAATTTGTATATTCAATCCCAACACTCGAAAAGTTATTAGAACTTTACAAATTGATATGCAGGTAAATTTGTTTTTTTTTTTTTTTTTTTTTTATAACAAAGTTATATTATAGTAGTGTTACCTTTGTCAATACCGTACATGTATAAATTATTTCATTCAGTTTATTAAGAGAGTGTGTTCAAATTATTATGGATGTAACTTTATTGGTTTAATGAAGTAATTGCAGTGCATTGTCTGTTTTCCAGATAAGATGTATATGTTTAATAGAGGATGGTGATATTACTAGTATGAATCCACTTCCAGAGATACTGGGACAGATGAAAGGAGTTTTTGCCATAGGAGGTGCAGATGGATCACTTATTTTGATAGATCTAAACAGAGATTTTATTGTTAGAGGTAAGGAAATCTTTTTGTATTTAAATTAAATGGTTTAATGCTTACTTTTTAATTTATAGTTTTTAAATACAAAATTCTACATAAAAATTTTCAATTAATAAACATAGCTAGTATTAAAAAGTAAGTAATGTAATACGTAATATATGTATGTAAGAAATCCTTGAATAATCTTGTAAAAAAAAAAGAAACAATATATAATAATAGATTTAATTGGACTATCGATGCAAGGCTTTGTTAAGACCGATAGGACAGTTCTGTGTGGTCGTGCCCCTTGACCATTTCCGCGTGGGACCACCGGTTGTAATTGTGATGTACTTAATCCCTTCATGTTTACCAAATTGTTGGAATTCCTTAGCAGTGAAGGCTCTTCCTTTGTCTGAAATTATACTTATTGGATTACCAAAGTTCTTTTGTTGTTTTGAAAAGTTCTTCTGCAGTCAAAGGTTTCTTTTGCTGTGATGGATTTCGTTAGATAAAACCATGTAAATTCGTGGTCGTAATAATTAGTGTAGAATACATTGATAGCGCTTGCTAGTATTTGGCAATGGGTCTTCATTTTTGAAAATAGGATGTAAAAAAATCTTCCTTTTTTCCCCTCCATTCTGCTTCCTAATTTACAGGGAACAAAATTTTTTAGGCAATTAAGAATTTTTTCATTTAATCGCGGAATGTAAAATTCTTTATTTATAATTTCCTCTTTTTTGACAGCTAAAAGTCCAACTTCATTTTAGCTTTTCTGATAATTCCATTTTGCACAGCTTTAGGCTCTACTATTAGATCTCGCCCGCTCTCATGTTTGTAAAGAATGTGATGCTTAATAAAATAGTCTTCGTATGAGCAGAAATCACTGTATAAAGGCAATTTCCATTTCACATGCGTACCGCGGGTGGGTTTTAGTCCATGGTTTAGAAAGTCTGGGCTGAGCAGAAAGCAAATAATAAAGCTGACACTGTTAAGAACAGTGCATGTGCTCGTCAACAGAAATTTGAAAATGTTTAAAATGGTGAATTCAGAGAATTGTAATAATTGCAATGCTCTAAACACTGTGGAGCACAGAGTAATGTCTACGTCTCGTTTAGAGAGAATAGCCAATTATTTAAACAATTTTGCAGCCTTCCTGACTTAATAAATTCAACAAATCTGACATATTATTAATCACTTCTCACATTTATAGAGGAGGCTAAAATTATAATTTAATGAACGGATCGAACGTATAGGATTTCAAAGTACAAATCTCCATTTAAGTTTATTTGTTATTTCTTTTGTTTATTTATTTATTTATTTTTTCATGACGATAAAATAGGTTTACACAAAGGTATCTGACATTGTGGTTGTCTCGTAAAAGCCACCTAGGTAAAAAAAAAAAGAGTCTTCATATGGTTCCATACTTAGTATCTTTTTAAGGCCAGTATGTGTTCGTCTTTTTCTTGTGCTCACTTGATTCTTGCCATTTTACCATCTTACTTGGTTATCAAAATGGTTATTGGATAAGCTATATGAACCATACGACTAACTTTTGTATGTTCTATTTCTTAATCATACTCTTCCAGTAACAATGCCCATCTCGCTACCCTTGTGGTAACATCTCTTATGCTCATTGTTTTCTGGAATGCAATTTATTTATTTTTAGAGCTTGAATTACTGCAAGTGCTTGTAGTTGATAACTGTTGTACTTTTCTTCTGTAAGTGTAGTTTTCTTACTCATAAAATTGATAGGATGAAATTTATTATCGTTGAATATGTGGATGCGCCCGCAGTGCTGGATAACATCTGTTATTTTATCCGACGTAGCATGCATATTCCTTTTGTTCCTGACCGGTTTCGGATATTCATCCATCGTCAGAACAAATTCACCAAGTTTGTGTAGAGAGTTCACTTCAACGCAATATTTCTGTTAACTCACACTTGTTGGTTTGTTGGTTGTGTATATGTGTGGTGTTGATCCCAACAAACCAACAAGTGTGAATGTATCAGAAACATTGCGTTGAATTGAACTCTCTTCGCACGAACTTGGTGAATTTGCTCTGACGATGGATGAAAATCCGAAACCGTCAGGAACAAAAGAAATATGCCAGCTACGACGGAAATACTAGAAATTTGTTATCCTTACGATTTCTGTAATAGACAAACACCATGACCAAATCTGCTAGCATCTGTATGCAACTTTTTCTACCTTGCTTGAATATATGCAATACTTTAAAGGCTTAAAGAGCTTCTTTAAGCCTTATAAAAGCCTGTTTCTGGCTGATTTTTTCTCAATAAGTCGCTAAATGGTTTTGTAATCACAGCATAAAAGATGAAAAATTTTCAGAAACATCCACTTACACCTAAAAATGCCTGCTTACAAGTTTTAGGCTGTGGAACGTTCGTCATGGCGAGTATTTTTCCGCCTTCAATTATACATCCTAAAAACTGCACCCTTTTTCTCAAGAATTGACATTTCTTTATTTTTAATTCCAAACCATAATTTTTTGCTGTTTCCAAAACTAATTTCAATCGTACATTTTCATTCTCGTCATGGCCAGATATAATCACATCATCCAAATAAGGGATTGTTATGTTCTGCATTGTCTGAGGTCGAAAATATTATTAATTAATGTTATTATTAATTAATTAATTCCTTAATAAATAAATTTTCCTCACAATTCTATGTTTGATCTATAATTCAGTATCTATTTCTAATAACTATTAAATATTAGGCATAGAATTAAAAAATGTTGTACATTATGTGGACGATATATTGCACAGAGAACAAATTCTGCTTGCCGTCAAAATTGTATATTTTATCTTTATAGAAAGTCGGCATTATGGTTGTTTATTTAGCTTAAATAGCTTATATAATTCTATGTGTTATGGTACTAATTTTGTACTCTAAATAGATTTTTCTAAAACCTAAATTGCTTATTAATCTGTATATAAGACTGTATCTGGAGTTTAATTGAACTAGAATCCATTGACAGTTTTTTATTTCTTATTAATTCAATAATATTGGGAACCTCTTTATTCATATCATTAACATTTATTATATTTAAACAATGGTCTGCAAATAATTTATTTTGAGCTTAGTGTACCAATTAACCCTTGTATTACCTTAATCAATAAGTCTTTTTAAACAGCTAGCTTTTTAATATCTTACTGCTGATTTTGTAAAATTTTGATTTAGTTTATTTAGAACTTAAAACATGAATCGGTAATAGAGCCTTTTTTCTTTCTCTTTTTCTTAAGAACTGATATATTCGTGATCCTTGGTGTTACATAGAATTTATGCATCATTTCAGCAAATCTGAGTTGTCTGCAAGTAATTATAATATTTCAAATCGTAATTTTCATTCGACTTTATAAATTCCAAAAGTTAATGGAGGTTTAGCACCTACTAGTCTTGGAAAGAATATAGTTTTGGAAATACTTTCTGTTTGCTTCTAAGAGCAGCCTTTTATTAGCTCAGTGCTGTGACACGTTTTGCCTTTGATTCGATCGATCAGAGCCCATTCCAAATTATGGGCTAGGACGTGTTGTTCAGCCAGCTTCATTTATGGCTCTGGTTGCGAATGCCGAAAAAAGATGGCCTCCTAAAAGACTTTCGCTTCTTATGTGCTGTTTGGCCAAAATGTATTTTTACTTGTTCTTATTGATGAAGGAAGAAGTATTGCACTAGTATCAAATTTTCGAAATATAGAAAATTCCGACTGTGGAAAAAAATTTATATTTAAAAAAAAAAAATTCTATTTCAATTTTTGCTAATTATCCTGCTCAGCATAATTGGCAATTGCCAGTGTACTGTTGTAACTTCCTCTTAGATCGTTGGTGATTCCAACTATGAACGTGATCGTTCACTTATATCGACTCTCCTATTTTATATATAGAAGATCATATAAGATATTAAATTCTCTTAATTCTGTACGTCATTCTGAGGACCATAAATTCTTATGGTGTTCTTAAAAATGTGTTAATTTGCATAAAGAATTAAAAACGTCAATAATATTTACGACTCTATTTGAAGAATATAATAATTATATATATATAATTAATATATATAATTTTTACTATTAGCCATTGAAGGAGATCTCAGATGTGAAAACAATGAAGATAACCCTCGCGAATTGAAAATTGTCAACGCAGAAGATAATATTGCCTTCATCCAATTAAAATTAAATAATGCCCAAATAAATGGTGACAGTTTGGGAGTTGTATTAATAGGTATGTTTTTTTTTGTTTGTTTTTTAGTTTGTATTGTTGTAAATTTACATTAATTTAAAATTTGTCTTTGTGGCCATAGAATTTATAAATTAAATTGATATTTTCATCATTTCAGATAGTAATCTCGAGGATGGAGTTACAGCGCTTGATTACTCTAAGGAGACTGCTTGTCTTTATGTTGGTTTTAGCGGAGGATCTTGGGAAATATGGAATCTTCCCACATTCAGGCAATTGTATGTACTACCTTTTATTTAGTATCTCCATTTTTAAGATCAGACTCGTGTGCAATACTCTATATATATCTACAAGTATGGGCACCCATTTTTTTTAGATACTGTTCACCAGGATCAGAATTTCCAGTTTTCGGTTTTGGTCAGTTGGAACCTTGTGACGATCCCCGCCATACTATCTACGTTTGGGTCACATGCCAAACTCCATCACAATCACTTCCATTAGCCTCTTTATATAGTATCAGCTATGGTTCTAAAGAATATGTGAAAGGATATGGAACTTTTTATGAGGTATGTTTGATTATTAAAGAGCTTCTAACTTATTTTTATTGTTTACATCTTATTAGAGACCTATTATTATTATTATTATTCGCGAAAGGGGAGGGCAAAACCCTACGCTATCCAAAGCCCCCCAGGGCCCATATAGCTACCCCTAAAGAATAACAACCACTGGGACTAGAATACAGATCCAGGCCCAGGATTCAACCATCTAAGTTTCACAACAGACCGAACAAATCGGACCAAAACCTTAAAAGGACACAGCTTAAGATCCTCTACCGACATCCTATTCCGGCCGAAGTTCCTAAACCTAATCTCCTCACAACCCAAACAATTCGTCATCAGATGCATGGGTGTTTCTTCCTCAGTTTCACAAACTCTACAAAAGGGGTCAGGCACAAGTCCCATTATATAGAGATGCCTCCTTAAACCACAATGCCCAGTGAGGAATCCAACCAGATACCTGAGGGAGGTCCGTGAAAGACATCGGACCCCACTGCTCAAAGCTCCGCCCGGGCCCCCAATGAGCATTTTAGACTGCCGACAACCCACTGCACTCATCCATAAGGATGAGTGCTGTGAGGTCATCCACGTCTGAAAGCCCGACAAACATGTGTCAGAAGACACACCAACAGCAGGCTCTGGACCAATGAAAGGGAGAGAGGCACCTAATTTGGCAAACCTATCCACCTCCTCATTCCCAAAAATTCCCATATGACCTGGAACCCAGACCAGAAGCACATCCTTTAATAAAGAAAGATCTTCCAGTCTTCTAGAACATTCCAACACCAATCTGGAAGTGAAGACACATGAATTAAGCGCCTTCAACGCAGCCTGGCTATCCGAGCAGATACAAACACCTTTTAAATTAGTGTTACGCACCCTCTCATCCAAAATACAGCAAAGAATTGCATAAACCTCAGCCTGGAAAACGGTGGCCCACTCACCAAGAGGCGCTACCAAATGATCTCCCGTCTCAAAATAGACGGCAGCCCCAGACCTACCATCCATCCTGGAACCGTCCGTGTAGCATCGGAGATAATTCTCAGGAATCACAGCAGACGGACCCAGGGTTAACCAATCTTCCCTAGAAGGCAACCTAACCCTGTAGGAATGACCAAAGACAAAAGTTTTCAGATTCCTATCAGAAGGAAAACCTGTAATGGGAATCCTTAAAAGCATCTCACGATAAATGGTAGAATGACCATATCGCTTACCCTGCCAAAAACCTGCCTGTTTAATTCTATAACAGGCTTTCATTGCCTGGTTTTTCACCTCCACAAAGAGAGGTGGAATCCCTAACAAAGTCTCCATAGATGCGGTCGGTGTAGTCCGAAACGCTCCAGTCACCGCCAGACAAGCTAAGCGTTGGACTTCTTCCAACAGCTGCCTAGCGGATCGTGTTTCAATGCGACGCCACCACACCAAAGCCGCATATACCAATCTAGGTTTAATGACCATGCAATAAATCCAGAACATCATCTTGGGAGTGATTCCCCAATTCTTACCAACAACTCTTCGACATTGCCAAAAGGAGATTATCGCCTTTTGATGTTGTGTCTTAACATGCTCCGACCAGTTCAATTTACTGTCGAGAACTACCCCAAGGAACTTCACTGATTTGCTAACCTGTATGGAAGTACCTAACAACCTAGGAGGTGTAAAACCTACTATCTTCCTTCTATGAGTGAATAGAATTGCCTGGGTCTTCATAGGATTAATAGAAAGACCCTTATCCTGTGCCCAACAATATACCATATTAAGGGCGCTTTGCATTAGGTCCGAAATAGTGGACAAACAGCGCCCTAACAATAAAATGACACCATCATCGGCATATGCTTGCACATAAAATTCCGATGAGTTCAGCCTAACCAAAAGGTCATCCATGACGACGCACCACAACTTTGGTGAGAGACAACCCCCTTGAGGGCACCCTCTCCCCGCTTTTACTATCACGGTGCGCCCGCCAAGGGATGCCTGTATAACCCTACTCCTAAGATAGACACCTATCCAATTGATTAAGACGGGGATGTATACCTTTTCGAACCAAGGCATCTTCGAGAGCATCAAACGATCTCTGTCAAATGCCCCCTCAACATCAAAGAAACACCCTAGGGCATATTCTTTTATTTCCAAAGCAGATTCTGTCCTACCGACGAGACAATGCAATGCAGTCTCTGTCGACTTACCCACAATATAAGCATGTTGGTTAGGATGGAGTGGATGATCCCTTAATGGGCCATCAGTAATATACCTATCCACCAACCTTTCCAAAGTTTTCAAGAAGAAAGACATAAGACTAATGGGTCTAAATGCCTTGGGGTCAGAGTAGTCATTTCTTCCCGGCTTGGGAATAAAGACTACTCTTACTTCTCTCCATAATGTTGGTACATAACCAAACATCAAACATCCTTTAAACAATCTTAACAATACCTTCGTCAGCACGTCCCCACCCTTTTGCAACAGACAAGGATAAATCCCGTCCGGTCCAGGTGACTTGAAAGGTGAGAAACTTTGTACTGCCCACCTGACTCTATCCTGTGTAACTACCCCATCTAAGGTGGATACATCTTCAAGGTTCCATCTCCTTCCACACACCAAAGACGAAGCAGCATTCAAACCAATATTATCCGGGAAGTGAGTATCAAGCAAAAGCTGCAGTGTCTCCCCTTCCCCCCCTGTAAAGGAACCATCAGGGTATCGTAGGGTACCTAACTGACTGTCCCTATCCTTACTAAGAATCCGTACCAATCTAGATGATTCCTGGAACGAATTTATATCCTCACAGAAGGATCTCCAGGAATTCCTCTTGGCTCTCCTCAGAGCATATTTATATGCTCTTTTAATACTGTTATAACTATCCCATGATTCCGAAGAATCAGCCAAGGACAGCCTTCCTGTATGAGCCCCTTACCTGTCTCCTTAGTTTTTCCAACGAAGAGGACCACCAGGGGTTCTTACTACCCTTAACCACCTTGGGAGGACAAGACTCCTCGAATGAGGATCTAATATGTTCATGAAGAATACCAGCCTCCCTTTCCAATTCCTCTATACCATCAGGGGCTTCTGATTGGATAGTCAGTTTATCTTCAATAATTCTAGAATATAAACCCCAATCCGCCCTCCTAGGATTCCTATAACTAGCCAGGGTAATTGGATCAATCCCCAGACTAAACCTAATCATCCTGTGATCGGAGATGGAAGCCTCAGGACTCACCCTCCAATCTTTAATCAGACCACTAAAATTCCTAGAAGCAAGGGAAATATCAATAACCTGTCTTCTAATCCTAGTAACAAAAGTGGGTTCAGTACCCCTATTCAGGACCTCTAATCGCGTGCCCACCAGGAAATCCATGAGAGCGCGACCCCTACCATTGGTGTCGCTGCTGCCCCAGACGACATGATGCGCATTCGCGTCACATCCTATTATAATAGGTATGTCATTGGTCTCCGAATACTGAACCAAACCCATGAACTCCTGAGGAGGAGGAGAGGGGCCATCATAGGGGAAGTAAGCCGAAGCCACAACTACGTCGCGACGACGCCCACCAACCCCCAGACCAACCCTCACCGCCACCAAGTCCCGACAGCAGAACTGTCGAAGCAGGACAGCGTCGACACCCCGACTGGCAAAAATACATGCCCTAGGAATGTCCCCGCCATCCGCCACGAACAGTCTGCCATCAACCACACTCAATCCTCGAACCAAACCTTTAAAGGCATAAGGTTCTTGTATTAGAATAAAATATGTATGCAACTTAGCAATACAGCGGCATAAGTTAGCCGTTGCATCTTTGCTATGCTGCAAGTTAATTTGTATCATCTCTACCCTGTCAACCGCCATAATCACAAGTCAACATCGGAAGAGTTAGATCCTAATAAAACACGGGTAGGAAACAGATAGGTGAAAAACAAAACAATAATAATAACAATAATAATAATAGTAATAATAATGATAATAATAATCACCACCTACCTTATTTGCTGCCATCTTGGTCAGCCCTACCTGTATCCTGCTCCATTGCCTCAGAAGAAGTGGTAGGAGCATCCTCATCTTCCTTCTTCAACCTGATGAAGAGCCTGCCCATCTCAAAGAAAAGACGGAAGTCAACTTCCTTCAACGCCTGGACAGAAGCATCATCAATCCTGTAAGCCAAGGATACTCCTTTCTCGACTTGTTGTCGATACACGTTCCTCCATCGGCTTACGTCCAAATTATTTTGGAAGGCAAGACCTTTCAGCACTTGTTCGCTGGTATGCTTGCCCTCTGGAATAAACATAGAGATCCTAGCCATAGTAGGGACCTCAGACGCCTTCATAAGCTTGAAGTGCCTTCCCTCCCAACCAGGCTTAACGTTCTCCAACACCCAGTCAAATGTGGCCTGATCAAAGCAGGCCAGAAGAAACCAGCCCTCAGAGACCATGCCCGACTGAATAAATTTCAGTCTGCATGACTGTTCCTGTATGGCTTTCCTAACGATGGCGAGCATCCCCCTTCTGATGACAGAAGCGTCATCTTCAGAGAGAGGCTCGGAGGGATCGCTGCTGGTTATGGCCAGAAACAGCTTTCTCTCCGCCTCCGTTATCTTGGGCTTTTTACCTGCCGGCTGGATTCCAGGCGGCGTGTCCCCCGGGGTTCTGGATCTTTTTTGAGCCCCAATAGGTATATCCTCAGCTGGTGCAGATGCAGGTTGAGAAGATCTCATCCTCTTCGCACGCCTTTGCCTGTATCTTCCACTAAGCTTCTTCTTCTGCTCAGTTGCCTTAGACACCTTACCAGAAGTTGGCTTAGCTTCCTTTTCCTTCGCAGAGGAATTCGCAGCAGCCGTGGCCGACGCAGAATTGCCTCGCTTCTTTCCTTTGACCACGTGCCATTCATCTCCGCAGGTGGACGAGTCCTCCGCAGCGACTATTGGCGCGCTCTCCTCCAGAAGCAGGTTCTCCATACTCCTGGAAATACTATCCAGTTTCCCCCCAAGTGCATCCGAGCCCTGGTCGCCCAACCCTAGATGCACAGAGGAGTTTCCCCCACCACCGATGACCCCCTCCTCTAAGGGGCCCTCGGCTGACGATTTTACTTGATTTAAATCCATAAATTAAGTTTAAAAAATTCATCTCCGGAGCTCTCCACCCTCCACGGAGCCTCACAAATTGGGACGCTATAAAGAAGCGCCAGAGCTACCCCAGAGATATAGCGCCCGGGGATTGTGAGCCAAGGCCCACAATACCCAGGAGCTCACCCATGCGTATTTTACGCTAGCCGATTGACCAGAGCTGGGTTAGGCTCTGGCCGCCTGTTTAGCGGAGTCCGGAACCAAAGTGGTGTGTTGGACTGCCAGGCCCGCTGAGGTAACTTGCCTCTAGCGTGAACCTGCGCCCTCAACCACCAGGACTTCCTTTCCCCACGACACAGGTATCCACACACGGCAAACATGTGGGTGGCACCAGCACGTGCCACTGGCGTGTAAAACTGTAATTGTGTAAGTGTTTAATGTTAAGGCGTTTATGTGTAAGTGATGCAGTATGAATTCCCCCAGAGGCTCCGCAGCAAAAGAATTCACTGCAAGAGATTCAGGCCGCACATAAATTATGGCGACCCAAACAGAGGGCGGAAAAAGAAAATCTCCACCTACTCACACTTCTAAAGGGAATACCACTGCATTTGTTAGTCTGTAATTGTAGCTGAGGTACGTGGGAGTGCTAGGTTCCCAAATAGCCCGAGGGCTACCCTCTGCGTTCGCCATCCATCTTGGCCACCTACGCTTCCACCAAAGTGGAGCGCAGATGTTACCAGAGCCAGCGACGAGGACGCGATGGATAGGCTAGTATGAGGTTCCGCGACGGGATAGCCGTCTCGTGAAACATAGGGAAGTTTCGCCCTATGTGAGTACGAATACTCCCTCATACCTTTGGCTCCATTAGAGACCTAATTTTTAACGATTCAACGATCTCTGACTTTCAGGATTATCAACAGTGTAATCTGGTGTTTGAGATGTCACCTGGTGAAGAAGTTGAAGGTGTACTCTCTTCTAGGCTGGTTTCCGTGGAAACCATTTCTAAAACATTAAACAAAAATTCTAATTCTTATATTGGATTAGCAGGTATTACTTTTTTTTTTTACATTTATTAACAAAAAACAATTTATTTATGTAATAATTTATATACATATTTAATAAGTATGATAAATTGAATTAGCATTAAGCAAAGCCCTTAAAGGAAGGGAAATATATCAGGACTGTATAAAAAGACCTTTTTAGTTTTCCCTAAACGTTTCGGGAAGTATCTCATCTTCAGTAGGATATATAACGTGAATTTTTACATTTAAAGAAAAAAAAAAATCTGGTGTGAAAAAACTCACACAACTTTCTCTTACTCAAGTTCTCAAAATTATAATTGACAAATTTTATAGTTTGTGTACCAAATTTAACGAAATTCGTCGAAAATTGAAATCGTTTCAGAAAAAAGCGCACTTCCGGTTTACTAATTTTCTTGAAACCTGGAATTTTGGCCATCTATTTATTTCAAATTAATTTTGTTTGGATGACAAATTGTATAATCAACTATATGATAGCACTTTAGAGAAAAACCCCACCCCTCCTGTAAAGTGCCTTTAAATGAATTTTCCCAGAGAAATGTTTCAAATAAAAGTTGTAGCACTTTGTATTATACCAAGTTTGAAGAAAATCGTTGGAGCCATTTTTGAGAAAATCGCAAAAAAGTAAAAAAAAAACTTGTAAAATGGTACTTCCGGATGAGGAATTTTGAAGATAACGTACTGTCAGATCCCATGATGATAATAACTAAGGTATATCAAGTTTCAACTTTGTAGTTTTTCGTTTTTGAACTATGCTGTTCACATACACACAAACACACACACAACACACCAGGCAGGCCATTTGCTAAAAATCCACTTTTTGGGACTAGAGACCTCACAACGGATATTTCCGGTGAAAACTCGATATTGAAAATTTAACACGATTGCAATACTTCCTCTTACTAGGAGTAAGAGAAAGTAAAAAAAAGACTAATTAATATTGATAGCGTAACTAAATTTTAATAATGGAATTTTGCTTTATTCATTAAAATTGAACCAATACCATAAATTTTTTTATTTCGGTGGTTTATTTAAAAGTGCCACAATAAGACAATGTGCAAATTATTCCACAGAGTTTGAAAAAGTTGTTTATTCTAGTAGTCGCTAAAATTGCCCTCAGCTTTTCATTTGAAAATATTCTACAAGTTTTTCTCCTACATCTTTGTGACAGCGTTTTTTTACTTTCTCCACTCCTGGTAACAGGAAATATTGCTATCGTGCCAGATCTTCGATGTTGAGTTTTCACTGGAAATACATGTTTTGGGGTTCCCTAATACTAAAGAAAAGTTTTTAGAGAATGGTCTGTATATGTATGTGTGAACAAAATTTGAACATTACAACCAACTGAAGTGAGTGTTGTACGAAAATTCAATCTTACGGTTGAAACACCGTATTTAGTAATTTTCTTGAACATTACAACCAACTGAAGTGAGTGTTGTACGAAAACTCACTCTTACGGTTGAAACACAGTATTTAGTAATTTTCTTGAACATTACACCCAACTGAACCGAGTGTTGTACGAGAATTCAATCTTACGCTTGAAACACCGTATTTAGTAATTTTCTTGAACATTACAACTAACTGAAGTGACTGTTGTACGAAAACTCACTCTTACGATTGAAACACCGTATTTAGTAATTTTCTTGAACATTACAACCAACTGAAGTGACTGCTGTACGAAAACTCAAATTTGTATTCCAATTATTCAAATTTGAGTAAGCTCAAATTTGGTATTCCGTCTAGTTTCTAATACCGTAAGGAAGTTTTCGAGCAAAATCCATAAACCGGAAGTGTGGCTCTAGTAAATGTTTTCTTCAGTTATTCGGGATTTTCTCGAAATTGGCTAAAACAATTTTCTTTAAACTTAAATGCTTACTGCATAGATAAAAACGTTTCACTTTTATTGGAAACATTTTTCCAGGAAAACTGATTTCACCTCTAAAGGATTTAGTGGGAGCGGGCCTTTCATTACGTTTAAATTTAAACTGACGCCAGCTGGTCTTTAGACAGAGTGCGTCCACAATCTCCAACTCAGATATATTGTATAATCCCCATCACCTTTTTCTATGGCCGCCAGCCTATCTCAACTTTTCAAGTCATTGCAGTTTTAAAGACAATTTTTTAATTAAATTGTTTTAATTGGAGTAAGAAAAAGTTATGCGAAAGTTTTGCACCAGATTTTTTCTCTCTGTAAAATTTACTTTTCTGTTGTTTATAGATAGCGAAGGAACACAAATTAGATTAGCTGCAACTGTATATACCATAGAGACTAAATCACGAAGTGAAACCCGTATGTTACTGTTTGATTTAAATCGATGGTATGCTGAACAAATGCCATCTTCTATTGAAGAAACATCAGTAGTGTTAACACGTGCCGGCGTTGTACGCGCTCTATTAGACCTCTCAGTATTACCAGCCAAACAGTTGATTAATGTGAAAATTCTACAAAATACAGTTGAAGCGTATAACAATCCTTCAGTGGACACGGCTTATGGACAAGTTTCAGTTGGTAAGTAATAGTTTATTTTCTTTCCATTTTCAGTATTTTGCAGTAAAATACTATAATGATTTTTATTTTAATTTAGTAATTTTCTCTAGCTAGTCTAACAGTACTACACCTATCCTCACACAATATATTAAGACTTTGCAGCGCTAGATGATGATGTGGTTTGAGTTTAGCGTACGGGGTACCCATTCATTTACACATGGTCCACACTACATTCTCTCTGTATACAACCCTGAAACTCCCAAGGTAGCCACAACCAAGGTAGCCCTGAACTTCAAAGGTGGTGGATTAGTTTTATAACCTCTCCCATTATATACATCTACCTCATCAAATTAACATTTTTGAAAAGTAATCCTTTCGTTTTTCATTAAGTAAAAGACATTCTCTTATTATTGAGTCCGCCAAGTACGATTCATTCTCTTGATTCTTGCCGGTTTTGTATCTTCATACATTCTTAGAGTATGTATACAGAAACCTGCATAAAACGAGGATTTCCACCCTATTCAGCCCAGACCAGCCCTATTCAGGAAAAAATTATCTAGTTTAATGTATGTTTTTAAATTCTTTTTTAAAATTAGTTTTTGATTGTTATGAAAAATATTTATGTACATTTTACCCTTATGTGGAAGTGTTCTAACAGCTCTCGTGTTAGTTGACAACCCTAGTAAAAGAGTAGTAATGAACGCTGAGAGACTTCCTTCTGACGGCTATATACAACCGTGGAACAAAACATATTACTAAAATAACATTTCATAGATTCTGTAGTAAAAAACAGGAAACATAATATTTATTAATTTTTTCTTCCCTACGCGGTCATTTGCAGCCTTAGTCTTCCGCCTTGTTCACCATCCATAAAATCTTCATTCAAACCATGCAGATGTTAATAGTCACAGCGCCAATTTCGTGAGGGTGTTTCTGCAGGTAATCGTGCCCGGTTAGGATACGAAAATTGCTGTACTCCTGGGCAGATCAGAGGGCAATCTTCTTCCGGGATCCACAAGCGAAGCCCATTGCTTCCCCTCTGCTTTGTTCGGTTGATCCTTTTTAAGGCTTTCGAGCAGTCGATTTGTGATTGTTCGCTTTGCTGTAAAAGCGTAAGTTGGACTTATGGTTGAGCTTTCTTGGCCCCATCTTTGGCCAGTCGGACAGCTTCCTCATTTCCCTGAATCCCAACGTGTCTAAGACAACATCCTTACCCTGCCTTGACTGAGTTCCTGCATTAGTTAACAATAGCACTATCAGTTGCGATTTACACATGGCTAGTCACTGTTTTAATAGCTACCTGAAGGCTACGAGTATCACTGCTTTATTTATACATCTGGCAACAATCTCTTCTAATAGCATATAATTCTACATCAAAATTTGATGCTAAACTTCCGATATTTATCAGATGTTTCATTTTTCCTTATATTAATTCAGGCAATAATACATTATTATTTGTTTCGTAACATTCACTATTTCATTCCTTTCAAACAAATAATTTTTTGAAGTTAATGAAACACTAATGCCATCAGTTTCGTTTTGAATTTTTTTTCATTAAATTTTCTGTTCTACTACAAAAGTATTTTTTTTTTAAATCTAAGGCGCTTCAACATCTATGGTCATTAGCGCCCGGAGACTTCTCAGTGCACTACCGTCCTCCGGACAGTGTTCTCTTGCTACAGACAACACTGTCCATCACCGAACAGTTAGCTGTAGAGGCTCCTAGGAACAAAAAATCTAAGGGTAATACTGGACTCGAACCCAGGACCTCCGCGTGAGAGTCCAACGCGCTAACCACTTAGCTAATCCCTCCCCTTACAAAAGTTTGGTGTAATGATTATGAGCTTGGCCTTCTAACTAGAGGGCTCATAGGTCTCCAGTTCGAGCACAGCGTATAATTGATAAATTGATATTATTGAATATGTAGATGGGTCCGCATTGTTGGATAACATCTGATATTTTATCTGTCGTAGCATGCATATTCCATTTGTTCCTAGCCGGTTACGGATTTTCATCCATCGTCAGAGCAAATTCACCAAGTTCATGTAACAAAATAGACACGGGATTTACAGAAAACCCACTTCTACTAACACCATAATACCTTCCAGTTCCCATCATCCCACTCAATACAAAATAGCAGCCCTCAGACACCTAACTAACAGGCTTAAAACTATACCACCTCAGCGACCAACTACAAACTACAACTCAACATCATGATCACCATAGCCATAAAAAACGGATACCCTGCAGGCGTTGTCAACAAACTATTAAGAAAAAACAGACAAAACCGCAACCACGACGAAAACCCCTCAGCACCCATAGATTCTGAGTTCAATTCACATACATAGGGAACGAGGCTTACAAACTGACAAAACTTCAAAAAACTAGGCTTGAGAAAGCATTCATAACAAACAATAAACTTGCTAACAAAATGCACACATACAGAAACAACCAGCCTGTATGACAAAAGTGGTATATACAAACTCTATTGCCCCGAATGCAATTGCACTTACGTAGGCCAGACCAAAAGACGCCTCAAAGACAGGTTTAAAGAACACCTAGGCTCTTACAAATACAACAAAACCGACTCCATTTATGCTAACCACCTTATAAAGAACAAACACGAACCACAAAGTATAGAGAAAACAATGGTCCTATTACACCAAGGCACAAAAGGTAGACGAATGGATATTCTAGAAAAAATATAAATTTACAAACACAAGACTATCCACTAAAACATAATGAATGACCAAATAAACTATAACTCAGACACACTTTTTAAGGTCATTCCTCACACCTAACTCTATTACAAACATACCACCAACTATAAAGACCAAGTAAATAAAAGTACGTATCTGTACTTTTAAGTAATAAAAAGACATCTATGCGCGCATATATATATATATATATGTGCCCACACACACACACACATATATATATAAAATATATGTTGGCACATACACACGCACACAAATGCGTGATGCGTGACACCTCTTATCAAATTTTAGCCTGTGGAACCAAATTTTCTTCTTCTTCCCGTGATTAAAATACAGATTATTTGTATACCTTAACAAATGCCACCACACGTATCTCTCTCAACATCATAATGTAATTTAAACATAAATTAAAATCTTTTGAAAATAAATATGCATTTGATTTCTTCTGTTATTTATTTTAATATCATCTCCAATTTGCCGTTTACTGCCAACCTTCTTACCTCCCAATCTACCTACCTACTTTCTTGTATTAACCCTTCTTGTATTTCACATTTATTTATTACTTGTGCAAGCTTTTGACTGTCCATAAACTTTGCATCGCCTTTCTTCAAACTTATCTATTCTTATTAGTACAGTATACCCCTAAATTTCTTATCTCTCCCTCCCCCCTAATAAAAATGGCTTGATAAAACACTGAGCATACTTGACAACACTATTAAAATTTAGTTATAAAGTATCCTTCAAAACATGCTATTCATTATATGCCATTTTCTAATGTCTAATCATAATTTATAATAATTCCATTTTGTCATCAAACACATACACAATAACATAACCTTATAACCTCCCGCATATACATACAACCAACAAATCAACAAGTGTGTAACAGAAACATTACGTTGAAGTGAACTCTCTACACAAACTTGGTGAATTTGCTCAGACGATGGATGAAAATCCGAAACTGTTCAGGAACAAATGGAATATGTGTGCTACGACGGATAAATATCAAATGAGAAATTTATATTAGTTTAAAAAAATGTTAATAGGGAAGTATGTTCCTTCTGCCCCCGGCCGTACACCAAATTTAGTAGTTGGACATTAAGCCCGCCTGAAAAAATAAGTATTACTAATTTTTTTTTTTATCATACCCATTCCAGGCAGTTTTGTTAATTTTCTGCTGGCAGTCCAGAATATTTTAGGTCTTTATTAATTAATGTAATAATATGGAATTCAAGATTATATGGTAATTAAAATTATTATGTATTATACATATTATTCAAATTTTATAATTCTACATTCTTTATAATTTTTGTGAAGTAAATAATTAAACATGCAAACGTATTAAATAGACGCTAATTATAACATATAATGACAGTATGCAATCCACAGTTAAAGATGTTACCAGAAAGGAAGGTTAAAGAAAAAATATACGTATATATTTTTTTTTCTACGCCATGACTTCGACTATTCAACCATTCCGCATCGCACAACCCAATATAAAAGAACAAGAAAGAACAAAATATATTCAAGAAACAAAAATTACTTTTCTTTAATGTCTTAAAACATCGTAACAATTTTTTTCCTGTAATGAAGCAATATTAAACACAGTCCATATCAGGATATCGCATTAAATATTTAACAAAAATAATGTGTTAAAAAATCAAGCAATATAGTTTAAATAACAAAAAACGAATATAATGTTGTAGAATTTATTGGATTGAGTGTAGAAGGAATTCTGCATGCTGAAAAATTGGGTGCACAGCGCCAATGGTTACGAAATAGCGAGATTCTAGGTCCACCGTCTCTTATCCATCCTCAGCAACTGTACAAGGCATGTTTGAACTCTGGATTGTCCGCTGTATATGTGGACTATTTTGACTTCGACAGTCCCACTGTTGTAAGTTAACATTTTTTATCACAACTGTAAAATTTAATTTTTAATTTTCTATTTATTTTTTAATGTTTACATTATTCCACTAAAACCACTCAATAGAATTGAACTTTTAATCTCTAGAAAGTAGTAGTAAATCATAGTGTTGCTATCTTTCAGTCAACAAATTTTGAGGTTTGTATAAATTGCTACAATATATAAAATAGTCCTTATTAATCGCGTTTCTCTCAACCGCCGGATTCGTGAAAGCATCCTTTTTATACAGCTGTTTGCTCTGTCCCGATCTAAATCTTCTCTTTGCCTCCAATCCAATGACAAATATATTTTTGTGCACTGTCACTTCCCACTTCCTTCTAAAAGTATTAGTCTATTGCCCTCTACCATAGCTACCTTGGCAATTCTGCCAACTTCCAGTATCATTTTTTAGTTGCATTTAGTTAGTCACATTACCTTATTACATTTGCTTCCGCTACCTTGACATTTATAGGCTTTGCGTAGTTGTATTGCGTAGTAAAACCTGACTCTTCTTGTTTTTTTGTAATCGTGTCAAATTTTTCTATCTTCTTCTTCCATTTCTTGGAGCTGGCTGACATACTTCTTGTTGCATCCAAGAATCGTCTATTTTAACAACAGAAACAAATGTATTCTGTGAACAGCGTTTTTAGTAGTGTTACTGGATGTTTTACTTTTATTGAGGAACCTACTTCTCTTCCAGCCATTGAAACATTGCTATTCTTCTTGGATTCTCTCCCGCATTTCTGTATCCATTGTGCTATCTTTCTAGATATTTAAATTAAGCTTTCCTGTTCTAATTTGATGTCTGAGAAGGTAACTTTGAACTCTAAATAAAATATATCTAGGTTTTCCTGTATAATGGATTGCGCTATTTCGTGGTCGAATGGCAGTCATTCCTTCTCCAATCATTATTAGATTGGCTTTGGGGACATTCTTTCCCTCTTTCCCTTTCCCTCATGGTACTAGGGGTTGTTTAAAGACCGTTCCTACTCCTTATGGGGTATACCAGTCCCCCCGTGCAAGCACGGAGTCGTTTTACAAGAGAGGGATGTCACTACCAAGGGGAGGCTGTAGTGCAAGGCCTCCTCATGGCAGAAGTGCTACCCCGGGCAGTCCCCCGCTTGACCCATTTAAGGGTAGGTTGAGATACGCTCAACAGCACTCAGAGTGATCGCACATAGTGGTCACACTCCACTACCAGAAGCTAGAGAAGGCACTCTAGCAGGCTCCGGTGGACCGCTCACATCTAGCAAGTGCACTTCCAGCTACGGGCTGGCGCCGGGGTTTAATTTATATTGCGAGTCTCCTCCCGCTCAACTCATAACCGAAGACATTGGAGTTGTTGGTTAAACCTCGACCACTACGAGTCCGACCTCAATCGCAAGCAGTTGGGCTTGGAACTTTGGCGCTTGGGCCCGTAGTTCAGGCTTGGGCATCGGTGTGACTTATCGCACACAGTGCCTATTAACAAGCATTTTGTGACTGATCGCACACCCGATGGTTACCTTCCATCTACTGATTTTTGTCCAGTGCCTAGTGGACAGAGGTGCAGTAACCTAGGAACACTTGCCGGTAACCCGGCAAGGGGAAAGGAAAAGGATGGGTTGTTGGAAAGGTTAGGGATTAGCTGGCTCCCGACCCCTAGGCTGCTTGCACCCCGAAGGGTGGGCGATGGTGTCGCCACATACCTACGCCACCCCAAGTCCCACACATTCATACAATAAATACTCTCATACTTCCACTCACACCGTACCCCCGGGGTGGAGTACTCGATATTCCTCCACCCAATAATTCTTATCCTAATCAGGTACTACTCTATCCTAATCCTATACCTACTTACTTACAATCACACTCCACTCAAGCAATAAATTACATTCGCACCACACCAGTCACTCTCTAAACTGGGGTGGAGTACTCGATATTCCTCCACCCCTAACAACCTATTTTAACCTAACCTAACCTACGATACCTACCCTTTAGCCCTTACACCCCTAAACTGCTCAACATCTCCCTGCATAGAATTTTAAAGCCTTCCCACCTATCCTTGTTCACCCAAAACCCTAAATTGTCTTCCCAGCCCCAGCCTAATCTTCCTAACTTCCTCCTAACTAAATATCTTTCCCTGTCCCCCAACACACATCTAAAAATCTTATGGTCCATAGTGTCGGGGTATCCGCACATACATATCGCCGATTCTCGCAACCCAAACCTCCTCAGGTATTCCCCACAAGCACCATGCCCTGTTAAAACCTGAACTGTCCAGTGGTCCACCTGTAACCACTTCCTTTGTCTTCTCGCCTTCACATCTTTCATTACTTCCCAGACCCTCCTGCCTTTGTCCACATTGTCCCACCGGTTCTGCCACTTTTGTATAATATAATCCTCAATCCTATTTTGCATTTCTTCTTCTCCAACTGCTTCCAACTCATCTTCAATAAACCTTCCTCCTAGCTCAAACTCCTTTCCTCTTCTTACACAGTTTCGTAACGCCGCCCTTTCCACCGCCAAACTGACCGGCAACACTCCCACCAACACAGGCAAAGCCTCATAAGATATAGTTCTATAGCCACCCACTAACGCTAAAAGGATTTGCCTTTGGGTGGCTTCCATTCTTCTACTCACTGCTCCAACCAGCCGCTTCACAATAAAAGGAGCACCAAAGCACCAAACACTCTCCAACAGCGACCTATACAAAACTACCCTCAACTTCATTTCGTATCCCCACTTCCGACCCCAAAGTCTTCGAACCTTCTGCCACTTCCTCAATACCTTCCCGCAAACCACCTCCACGTGCTTATCTATTCTCAATCTTTCCCCAAGGTATATCCCCAAATATCTATATTGCTGAACCGCTTTAATCCTAACCCCACCCATAAATACCCGAGGAGGTCTCTCCCTGTCCAACCTGCCTTTTAATACCATGCACGCCGTCTTTTCCTTTGAAAATTCTAATTTAAACCGCTCACCCCATTCATACACCAACCCCGCTGCACTAGTCCCCAGCTCTTCTAATTCTCTCCTAGAGTTCCCCTTAATAATCACGCATAAATCATCCATATAAGCGAGAGCTCTAATCCCTTGCTCCCGCAATTCCTCCAATAACAAGTTAAAAATTACACACCACAAATATGGCCCTGCTAATGATCCCTGCGGACACCCCTTTTCAACATTCTTCCTTACCTCAACACCACCCACTTTAACCACCATTACCCGATTCCTCAAATAATCCCCTATCAACTTCAATTCTTCTTTCCCAATACCCCCCTTCTCCAGCAACCGCAATTTCAAAATCGGCCACCATACATTGTCAAATGCACCCTTAATATCAAAAAATATCCCTATCACATATTTAAAAGCCCACCGCATTATTAATTTCTTCTTCTAACTTCAGCAGAACGTTCTCTACAGCCCTACCCTTGGTACAACCATACTGATCGTCATGACCTAGCCGTTCCACAACCGGCATCATTCTCTGTAGAATTACTCTTTCCCAAACCTTCCCCAGCACAGGGAGAAGACAAATGGGGCGGTATGCCCCTGAGTCCACTTCTCGATCTGGTTTTTGTATAAAAACCAGCCTTCCTACCTTCCACGGTTCCGGAAAGCATCTTCTCCGGCATTCTTCCAGAATCCAGAGAAAATCTTCTTTTATTACATCCCATCCATGTACCACCATTTCGATAGTAGTCCCATCCACCCCTTTTTGAATCTACTAGTCGCTAACCACACCTCTTCTTCCCCAATCCCTCTCCCTTCTACCTCCACGAGCCTTTCTTCCAGTTCTATCACCTTTCTCCGAACCGCCGCGTGGTTCTCCCTTTCCCCGAATACATTATCCCTAGCTACCGCCTCTGTCATTAATAACTCCAGTGTCTCCTGTGCATCCCTCGTAAATCCTTGTTCCTTCCTGATCGCATATGCCATTTCCCGGTTCTTATACTTATTCGTTTCTAGCCTATATCCAAGGCCCCACATATTCTCCCTAGCACCCTCCTCAATCATCTTCTTCCAACTGTCTCTTTTCCCCTTTTTAATTAACCTCCCGTATATCCGCCGCAACTCTTTATATCTTTCCCGTTTCCTCTCTCTGACTTCCTGCGTCACTTCACGCTGCGCACTTTTCCTCGCAGCCGTCACTCTTGCCATCATTGACTCCATTTCTTCTGTCCACCAACTTTGTTTCTTTCTTTTTCTAACGGCTCTTACTGTACCTGCCTGTCTTGCCGCCGCCAGCATCCTTCTCTGCAATTTCTCAGTTTATTCACATACCCCACCCCTCACTCCTAAACTCCATTGTTCCCCTAATACTTCCACATACCTCCGCCAATTAGTCCCTTTTCCCTTTTTCTTCTCTTTTACACACCTCCCGCTTCCAATTCGGAATACTATTAATCTGTGGTCACTGCCCACATCTTTCCCAACCACCGTCCATCCCCGCACCTTCCCGTGACCCCTTTTATTGACTAGCGTAATGTCAATATTTGTCGAGCTGCGCCCATTATCAAACGTTGGTAGCTGTCCCGACCGGTTAACCACCTGCAAATTCCAGGCCGATATAAAATCTGCTACCAGCACCCCTTTGTCGACAGACCGCCCACTATACCATAATTCTGATTTGGCATTAACATCCAAACCAAGTACCACTACCATCCCTTCCCCATCTGTTTCCCTTAAAATTCCCTCAACCTTTCTCAGGTGTAAATCCGTGGGGTCGGCAAATTTAAAATATCCTCATACTAAAACAAGGTTCTCATTTATGGTGACCACCACCCAGCACGCCTCGCACAGCTGAACGTGCTTGAACACCACCATTTCCCTGTTTAACACTACAATTGCTGCCAGTGGGCTCCCACATCTGTCATCATATACCACTCTATCCCTAACTCCGAACCCTTCCACCCTACCTTCCCTAGAATACGGTTCCTGAACTAATACTATATCCAAACTTCTCTCTTCTGCCTCTTTCCTAACTTCATCCATCGCAACCCTGCCCCTACCTACATTAATTTGTCCAACCCTTAGACCCACCTCTCTGCCCAAATTCTCAATTCTTCTCCGAAGCCTAGTCCCCATAGTCTTATCTTTCTCACCCAAGCCTTTACCACCGCTGAATACACCGGGCATTCCCGACTTATTCCCCTATGTCCGCCTCCACAGTTAACACATCTAACTTCTTTCTCTGTCACTGCACATGTCATCGCCATATGCCCTTCTTTCCCACATCGTGCACAAACCACCGGCCGGGCACAGAACCTACTCGAGTGCCCGTAACAAAGACACTTCATACATTGCATGGGTGTCACCACGTCCTCTACCCTACAGGACACCCAGCCGACCCTAATCCTGCCCAAAAGCACGATCTTTCGACGGATTTCTGGAGTAACCTCTAATACCAAAGGCTTTGGGGACAATTAGTTCATTGCAAGACTGCTATACGTCATTTAAGTTAGTGCAGTGTTTAAAAAGTTTATAAGGTAGTAATTACAGGCTTCCGCCGCCATTGCCATGAACTCTCTGAATAAAATAAAATAAAATTAGGTATTAAATGTTATATTTGATTTAATTTTTACTAAAATTACACTTAAATTTTTTATTTCTAAAATCAATCTAGTGAATAATTAGAGTTTTCACAATTAAATATAAAATTGTTTACCTCTGACGAGTCTACCTAACATTCTAGAACCAATCTGAAAGTAACCTTCTCCTTTCATTAGAAAATTTAATTATTCACATATTTGTTGTTCTATTCTTTTTTAAATTGTTTTAGCTGCTGCAGAAAAAAATATAACATTGAATGAAAAAGTAAAGTGATTTAAAACTTCAGTATGTTGAAATGGCACTTTACTTTCTGGTTAAATAAATAATACTTTCTTTAATTATTTTTGTTAATAAATTACTTATATCATTTCTCTACTTTAAAGGAAGAAATGCGTTCTTACATACTGTCTGTCTGGTTGGAACACAGAATGTTTACCTGTATAATGGATTGCGCTGACTCCTGGTCGAATGGCAGTCATTCCGTCTCGGGATGTACGTTACCATTTCTGTTAGATTGGCTTTGGGGACAATTAGTTCATTGCAAGACTGCTATACATCATTTAAGTTAGTACAGTTTTTAAAACGTTTATAAGATAATAATTATACAGGCTTCCGCCCCCATTGCCATGTAAAACTCTGGTTGAGATTGAAGAAGCTTATTGTAATATGAGCCAAACGTCGATTATAACAAGCACTGACACCCGAAGATCTAATTTACAAGTCAATAAGATGTTCAATTTCATTATTATTAGTTATTTCACCTTTCTCTTTGTACTGTGAGAAGATTTGTCAAATTTTTGGAGTTGAGTTTTTATCAAAAATACATTTGCAGGAGGTTATCTGAGTACGAAAAAATGATTTTTAGAATTTTCTGTTAATGTGTATGTTTAATTCCAAATTTGAAGAAAATCTGGCGTTAAAAAAGAGAAAAACAGAGTGCTTCATATATAATCTTTTTGTTTTATTTACAGGTCGAACATTGTTTGATACTTCAGGAATGGAATTCGATCTTGCCGAAAGGAAAAAATTACAAAATTGCAAACTAGTCATTCATGCCATATATTTACTTTATAAGAAGATCGTACAAAAACATTCCAAATATATTATAAATGGTCAGTTTTATTGTCAATTATTTTTTTAACTTTATCATAGCTTAAGTTGTGGAAATACTCTCAGCTTTTTAATTTCTCTGCGATTTCTACAGCTTAAGGTAAAGAATTAGAGTTTTAATTTAAATAATCATTTTCTTGTTTATTGTTATAGGCTCTACTGAAAATAAGTTAAAAGCAATGTCACAATTAATCCCTTATGTAGATCAAGTTGTATTTTTCACCTATCTTGGAATACTTCCTGAACAGAATCATCTTGGATTGCCGCGTTCATCAATTTCTTATGATTCTATTAGATTGCAGAAATATGTTTCACAAAGGTATATATTATACCATTTATATATTATTATGCCATTATACATTATGTTAGTGGAGTTTTCGAAGAATTAGTTGATCATATAATTAGTTAACTGTACAAAAAATAGTAATGAAACGGTCACATTGCCACAATGTTGATTAGAATCTTGATCTTGAATAGATTCTAATTAGATCTCCGCTTTTTTGCGCCAAAATACAATATGTGCAGGCTTAGAACATGAATGCACAGAAAATCAGTAGAGGTACAGTATAAGTAAGAGTGAGAGAGTAAGTGACAGGGAATTGATCACCAATGTAAATTTATAACAGAGCTGATCCAGCCAGCTCGTAAGGTCAGAATGATAAGCTGCTGAGGCTTAAAAAGCGTGGTAATCATTTAGTATTCCCTTACCATCTGCAGCCTTGTTAGGTTGCGTTCTCAGTTCTGTTGGTGGTAATTTAAAGGTGCACCAGTGGTTGTTGCAAGCTTTTACACGTGTGTCCACAGTCTTACCCAACTATCCTAAAGATTATCATGACCTATCTTAGTCTATGAATAAAGTACCTATGATTTGTCTACTTACTTGATATATTCCATTCACTCACATTAAATACGTATTGGCATACCTAGTAAATACATTCATCCCTCTAAATTCGACTATCTCTGGCCTGAGTTTCTCATATATTGTTCAATTCTGGAAAAATAAAAGAAAAACCTTCGTTCACTATAGGAGTTTGGTCTACGTTACAGTCTCATTTCTAAGGCAGTATTAGGAGAGTATTGTATTGTATTGAGAGGGAGGGAGTGGCCATAAAGCTATAGCCACTGCTAAGAAAACTATTCTGATTTCCTTGGCTGTTGTCAGTGTAGTCGTCTGTAAAGTGTAAGCTTCTAAGTGGGAATGGCTTTGTGGTGATGAGCTAAAGTTTGGACATTATTAACTACCTGTATGAGCAAGGCCCAAGAGTATTATGTAAATGTTTTGAGTTGGCTAGGATACCGCAGAGATGGGAAGGTCGTTTGAAGAATTGGCTAGTCCATGGAGAGTTCACTCTGAAGCAAATGTCACAATATTTTTTAGGTGTCGCAATGGAGACTTAATCTCGGTGGTATCTTCTCCAATCGAGCCCAGCATAAGTCCAATACTCAATGCATAAGTCTCTTCTTATTCTTTCTATACAAAATAATTGGCTCCACAAAACTGTCTACATAATTTCTCTCATGGTCATCATAATAATTTTATAATTGTTCTAGGCATTTATATTTGATGCGGGCCCTAGAGGAATGCAAACGTACCAGATCACATATAGCACCACCGCCGGAAGGACTATATATGGTTGATTCTTTTAATTGTAACGAAGACGGTACCCGAGTTATTGATTATCCACCGCGCAGTATACAAACCTTATTGAGGATTTGGTTGAAAGTGGAGCCTCCAACTGAGAAAAAGTTCGCGCTCAGTTATTATTTCCTGCTAGACCTGATGCATATCTGTGAAGATGATAAGTAAATATTTCTTGAATTAATTTTAATTAGTGATTCTCTGATTTAGTAAATTAACTATACATATAATATCCACTTTCTTAAATAATTGTTGGCATAAATGAAATTATATTTTAGTTACCATATATGTATGGACAAGATAGCTAATTATCCATTTTCTCTGGGTATATCAAACAGTCAGGTTACCCTAATCAAAGCTTTGTGGAATCTAGACCATTCGTTTTATGAGGTAAGTGTAAACTAATTGTCTTCCATTAAGAAGAACTTATCGTCATCGGTTATATAGAATTAATCAGTTACCTTCATTGGATGCTTAAAAATAGTTATGTTTTATCAGAGTTATTTTATTTTTTACATTTTTTTTCCTTTCTATAAATGAAAAATCTGATATGAAACACTCACACAACTTTCTCTTACTGCAGTTAACAAAATTGTGATTGACAAATTTTATTGAATATATGGATGGGTCCAATGCTGGATAACATCTGAAATTTTATGCTGATGACATCTGATATTTTTCTTCCCGACAGGTTTCGGATTTTCAACCATCGCCAGAGCAAATTCATCAAGTTCATGTAGAGAGTTCACTTCAAAGTAAGATTCTGTTACACTCACACTTGTTGGTCTTTGGTTGTATATATTTATGTGGCGATGTTATAAGGATATGTTATTATGTGTGTGTGTGTGTGTGTTTGATGACAAAATGGAATTATTATAAATTATGATTAGACATTAGAAGATAGTGTATAATAAATAGCATGTTTTGAATAATACTTTATAACTAACTTTTAACAGTGTTGTTAAGTATGCTCAATGTTTTATCAAGTCATTTTTATTAGGGGGGAGGGAGAGATAAGAAATTTAGGGGTATACTGTACTAATAAGAATAGATAAGTTTGAAGAAAGGCGATGCAAAGTTTATGGACAGTCAAAAGCTTGTACAAGTACAAATAAATGTGATCAATTTACATAGATATTTTCTTAATTAACCCTGCTTGTATTTCACATTTATTTGTACTTGTACAAGCTTTTGACTGTCCATAAACTTTGCATCGCCTTTCTTCAAACTTATCTATTCTTATTGGTACAGTATTCCCCTAAATTTCTTATCTCTCTCTCCCCCCCTAATAAAAATGACTTGATAAAACATTGAGCATACTTAACAACACTGTTAAAAGTTAGTTATAAAGTATTATTCAAAACATGCTATTTATTATACACTATCTTCTAATGTCTAATCATAATTTATAATAATTCCATTTTGTCATCAAACACACACACTCACACACATAATAACATATCCTTATAACATCGCCACATACACACACACACACACACACATACACAAACACACATTTATATATATTTATTTATTTATTTATTATATTTTTATCAACAAACGGCATAAGCCTTATGGTTGAAGTCATTACATGTGATACATACAGTGATACATAAAATAATAATAGTAAAATAATACATGCTCATTTAACAATTTAATCTTCAAGTAATGCGAAAATGTTTTTTGAAAAGTCCAGATGCTATTTGAAAACCCACATCACCCATATACTCATTCCATGACCTGCATATTCTACAAATGACGCCAGCGTTGAACAGCGCAGTAGTCTTAACGGCAGGGACCACGAAATGCGAAGTACTGCGCAAGCAGCGAGGTGGTACATGAAAAGGAATGGCAGCAAGTAGCTCCATGCAATCAATTTCGCCATTCAAGAGCTTCTTCAAGAATAAAAGACCAGCATTTCGTCTTTTAGCTATAAAGAGCATAAATGAGTAGCACCGCTGGATAACCTTTTCTTAAAAGTCCTGATGAAACGGTTTTGTATAGCTTCCAGTCTCTCTCTCTCTCTCTCTATATATATATATATATAAAACCAAAGACCAATAATTTGCTCTGACGATGGATGAAAATCCGAAACCTGTTAGGAATAAAATGAATATGCATGCTACGACGGATAAAATACCAGAAGACAAATTTTGTAGTTAGTATACCAAATTTAATGAAATTCTTCAGTGTTAGTATGGAGAAAATCGCAAAAACTGAAAAAAGTTGCAGTAAAAACACACTTCCGGTTTACTATTTTCTTGAAACTCGGAATGTTGGCAATCTATTATTTCTAATTAATTTTGTTTAGATCTTAGAATTGTATAGTCAACTGTCATAGCACTTTAGAGGAGAAACCCGTCCCCCCCCCCCTTAATGACTTTACCAGAGAAATCTTTCTAATAAAAGTTTAGCTCATTATATGTAGTTCATTTTCCTAGTTTAAACAAAATCGTTGGAGCCATTTTAGAGAAAGTAGCAGAAAACTGAATAATACTTTTCAGTAAAAACGCACTTCCGGTCATCCTGTTTTTTCAAACTCGGAATTTCAACGATATTTAATTTTAATTAATATTATTTAGATGATAGAATTGTATAATGAACTGATAGCACTTTAGAGCAGTGCTCCGCAACCACTATGCCGTGTTCCAAAACTATGAGTGCCGCCGCGCCATAAGAAAATAATAGGTGCAACACAAGCGTGGCAGCCACACGCCCGTCGTGTATAATAAATAAATAATAGTATAAAAATAATACCAAAAGTGGTGAATAAATTTGACCACTATTTTTATTCAATTAATACGGAACAGTACGATTGGATTCGAAATACTTCTGCAAACAATGCTATAAATTTTGCAGATGCACTTTCTCTGCAAATTCGAGAGGAATTTATTGAATTGAATAATGACGGGACGCTAAAACTTCACTTGCCAAAGTTCCATTGGATGCTTACTGGATTTCGGTTAGGAAAGAATATCCTCGATTTCAGAGCACACTATTTCAATTCTACTCCCATTTTCAACGACATATTTATGTGAACAAAGTTTTTCAACACTAATTTTAATTAAAAATGGTCTATAGGCGATCGTGATTAAAAGGTCTTGATCAAAAAATTAGATGCAATTTCAAATATCGAGCGAAATATAAAACACTTGTGTTCATTGAAACAACCTTAGGTATCACATTAATCACCCTTTTTTTTTACATGGTAATATAAGTATAGTTTTTTTTTCCAACGCGAACTGTTGGCAATTTAGCCATTCTGTCGCGGGCGACCCAATGTAAGAGAGCCCTAGCGTAATAGGGTTCTTGTTCGGCAGCATTCTCACTCTGCTGGTACTGCAAGGTTCTCACCGTTCAGTCTGCCATCGTTGCATAGCGGGCATTCGGCATTTCGTACAACTACAATCCTACGCAAGTACTGGCGAGTCGTTTGGCAGTGAACACACGTCGATATCGCTCGATCTAACAGAGTAGCCCAAGCTTTTCCTTCTGCCTGATGTTTGTGTAAGTTATGTATGTATATGTATCATATAAAAAATTATGTACTATTTTGCATTCTATTTGATATATATACGTACATATTTACTTTTTGTTGCCGCGAAATTTTGGGAAGAATTTTGTTGTGCCGTGGGCAAGAAAAGGTTGCGAAGCACTACTTCAAAGGAAAACCAATCCCACCCCACCCCCAGAAGCGCCCTTAAATGCATTTCCCGGAAAAATGTTTCAAATAAAAGTTGTAGCTCTTTGTATGTGTAATTGATATTTAAAGTTTAAAGAAAATCATTGGAGCCGTTTTTGAGAAAAATTACAAAAACTGAAAACAAAAATTAGTAAAGTAGCCCTTCCGGTTGAACGATTTTTACGAAAAGCTTATTCTCAGTCTCCTGGTAGCATTATAACGAAATATAAAGTTTGAACATTCTGCGATTTTTCTTTTTTGAAATATGCTGTCACACACACACACACACACAAATACACACAGACCATTTGCTAAAAACCACTTTTTTGGACTTAGGGACCTCAAAACGGATATTTCCGGTGAAAACTCGATATTGAAAATTTGACACGATTACAGTACTCCCTCTAACAGCAGTTTGAATTAACAGAAAGTTTTGAATGTATTTGGACCACTTTTTCCTTTTAACACTTTTGAGGTTTATCATTTGAAATATTCTTCTGGAAAAATAGGAAGTTGGTTCTGGGGAATGGATTCCGTTAGGCATCGCCTTTTCAATGTTTTAGTCCCAGGGTTGTCCTATCTATATAATGTTAATGAGAATATAAAAGTGTTTCTTGACCTTGGTGAGGATCGGTCAAGAATTGATTTTTGTATATGATTTAACCGAAGCAACTTTTGATTTTCAATGTTTATGTTTCTGTGCTGCCAAATTTTTTGTAAGCTTATAGTTCCACCAAAATTCTTTTTCCATAACTTTCAAGACTATCTATTATATCAAAGCCTTGATGAAGACAGGAAACTCTGTCGAAACGTGAATGAGAATTGAAATATATTAGTAAGATTCAGAATTTGAAAAATCGGTGAAAATGGAAATTCTCTGAATGATTTTTTTGTTTTTTTATGTATTCCGGGTTTTCTTAATAATGGTAGCAATAGTTTAATTTTATCGATTTTCTTGTTATTTGTTTGTTTTTTTCCTTTTTATTTAAAAAGCAAACTAGTTATGAAACAGTTACATCATATACTACAGTGTTTATTTTCTATTATCTATTATTTTTATCTAAGAATGTGTTGTTTTTGAATTATTTGTCTTCAAAAAGAAGATTTAGTATAAAGTTCGATCTGTTTTTCAAACAAACTTTTTCCATACTGCTGAGTTTTTATAAATGAAATAAATAAAAATTGTTTTTTCCGAAGAATGTATTTGTTTTATTTTTTCAACAACAAATGGCATAAAATATAAAGTAAATTTTTAGACGAATTCAAAACATGAATTTCCGGTGAAAACTTAACTACAAAAATTTAACATAATATTTTCTCTAGAAAGTAAAAAGGTAGATATTTCAGGCTAAAATTGTCTATTGGTCTTTCTTAGAACATAGATTCATATGTAAATGCAAATTTTTAAAATATCTATATAAATAATTTAATTAAAATCATTTTAAATACAGGAAGGTATGAAACATTTGATGTCACGTCAGGTTCTCGCTTCTGATATAACAGACTCGCAAAATCGTTCCATTTTACGGCTACTGTTTATTGAATCTAAATATAACCTTGCTTTACAATATTTAAAAACAAAGCATCCAGCGCTACACCTTCCAGATGATCTAAGGTGAGCTATGGAGTTTATTATTAGTTTATGTTCTTTAAAAATAAAAACTAGTTTCACTAATATTAGTTTGATTATTTGATTACAGACTTGAAATGAGTATACTTTTATCAAATCATTTAATAAACGAAGCACATATGTTCCAAAGAAGAAATGAACATTTGAGAGAAAGCCTGCTTATGCAGTTTTTCTCAGGTGATCTTTTAAATTGTTATTTATTGTTTAAGAATGTAAAGAGGAGGTTTGTTCCAACAAGCATTTGTTTTTTATTAGTTGTCAACTAGTTTGTGACTACCATTGTTCGCAAGCGCGGCCATTCGTTTGTGATTAATTAGAATTTGAATGTGTTGAAACGCTGTTTTGTTATTTGAAAAAAAAATTTAATTGAGTCTATAATCATGTGAAGACGACTTAGTACGAATGCCCGCACAGTTGGTATATATGGACTGCTCAGATCGATCACCAACTAGTTTCAAACTTTTTTGAGGTTTAGTTGAACATCTGATTTTAGTTAGAAATCGGTTTGAATCTTGTTGGAAAACGCATATCTATCAATATACAACGGACAGTCACAAACCAGTTTGAGGCTTTGTATGAACAATAAACCTATAGTAAATGATTCTGGTGCATAAATGCACAAGTCTACAAGAACGTTTTTTTTAAATATCTAACTGGAAGATATTTTCTATATCTTTTAGAGCAAGACTTTAATCAATTGATGCGAGTGATTAATCTAATACTGGACAGATGGGAAGAGTCATGTTTTATAAAATTTCTACACGAGCATGATGACCCTAAATATGATGATTTACACATAATGTTTCTTATCTCTAGAGCCAAGTAAGTACTGAATTCTAGCTAAATATATTATGTATATAATTATAACGATATAGTCATAAAATAAAAAAAGTTATAAATCTTTTGTCTGCAACAGTTATTATTATTATTATTATTATTATTATTATTATTATTATTATTATTATTATTATTATTATTATTATTAACATTAACATCTACGGGTGGGCTATACCCCGGCACGGCAGCCAACAAAGGCTTATTGGGGCATGCCCGATAATTTTTAGTAAGTGAACCCTCCCCTCCTGAGGAGTTTCAGGGCTTTCATTACCAGATCATTTTGCGTTACTATCTCCTCAGGTCGCAACCACCAAAGCTTTCGTGTCGCAATTTAGTTATTGCAACGCATTCAAAGAGCAGGAGGGGGCCGTCTCCTCTTCCTCCTGACATAGTCTACACAGGGGTTCCCTTCTGCAACAGTTAAAACTATATTATATATCTAAAATGGAAAATACGTAAGAGACATTTGCGAGGGATAAGGTTGTTTTCTATGTAATGAAAACAGGCGGAGGGAGGTTTATCTCAGGAAGTATGTAGAACGTTACATTAATGTTTAATAATACTTAAGTTTGCTGATACTTATTTTATTCACACGATTTTCTCTTAGAGAAATAGTTATGATAGTCAAATTTTCCTATTTATTAAATGTTTGGTTCCATGCTTTATACTTCTCTCAGGTGGTGCAACCTACATTGCACTGAAATGGCATTCTACAGTGATCATAATGTGCCAGCTCCCTTTCCTCCAGAATCTCCCAGAAATAAATTCAAAGTCATAAGTTTTTGTAAATCTTTAAAGATAGCAAACCGTTTAAAAGAAAAAAAAATCACTCTCCCAGTTTGCGGATTCTGACCGAACCTTCGTATTGGATCCCATGTGATAACTAAACAAAATATCAAGTATAATCTTTCTGCGCTGATTTTTAGATTTGAGTATTTCGATCACACATCAACATGCCAAGATATTCACAAGAAACCATTTTGTTTTTTTATATTCAAGGAACCATAATATGTATAGCCGGTGAATATTCTTTCTTTCTTTTTGTTGTTGTTGTTTATAATGATCTTACAATAAGTGAATGTGAGCGCAGATAATTAGCTTGAAGGAGGTGGCCAATGCCACTCTTCCTGGTCTTGTTACTCCTCCTCTTCCTGTAACGAAATCCCTTGGCCACTAGCGTTTCAAACGTCTGGGAGGATTCCCAGGAATGGTTAGGGAGGACAGGTTTGTGACTGCGGGTTCGTGTGTGTTCTTAGTCTGCTGTAGAATCTTTTGTAAAGTTGTTGTGTAAAAATGAGATCGGTAGGTCAGAATGTAGCATTAGAAACATAATATGGGCATTATGTGATTGTACGCAATATCTTGTTCTGTATGGCTTGTAACCGTTTAGGTGAATTTTCAATTTCGAAAATTTGATAAGATCGCTATACTTCCGTTTACATCAGGAAGAGAAAGTCTCTCTTTTTACTTGTGATATAGAACCTGTACAAGTAATTTTCGGTTCACCCATAGAGAGCCACTCATACCCTTAAAGCATCCCACATCATTTCCACAAACTTTTTTTTTCCCCTTCATTAAGATTATTGTTGACACCGTGCCCAGTTGTACAGCTAACTCAACTTGCAAGCTGTATTTTAAATTTATTTTTAATTATTGAATTAAACCTATTTTTGGATTTGCAGTCGATCTGGCAATCGTGGTAAGAGGGCGATTCGCGGATACCGTCTCGGAGCGCATGCAGAGGGAGCTAATATTGTAAATCAATAGTGTAGGGCGGAAGGTCTTTCCATTAGTCCCCATAAAACTAGGTGGTTCCTTTTACAAGGAAAAGAAATTTGCAAGGCTTTAAACAGCCGGTACTCGGAGGGGTTACGATCCCCTTTGCCAGGGGAGTCATGTTTGACATGGAATTCTCATATCAACATTATTACACACAAGGTCAAAGTCGCCATGAGTAGGTGTAGGAGGCTGTGGGGTAAAAGTTGGGGATTAAGTCCAAAGATGACCCTGTGGATTTATACCAATGTGGTGAGACCAGTGGTAACCCACGGGGCAGTAGTGTGGTGGACGAAGACCTTGCAGGTGGGGGGAGTCGCGGCACTCGGAAGTGTTCAAAGGCTGACTTGCCTGAGCATGACGGGTGCCACACCATTGCAGCCTTGGAGGTTCTTTTAAATCTTCCACCACTCCACATCTACGTCCAAAGCGTTGCTAGGGCAGTAGCGGGTCGACTGCAAAAGGGACAGGCTTCCATTAATCCCAGGCAAAGTGGGAAGTATCAGGAACGATGCGAGGAGTTGGAGGCAGACACAATCTTTGGCTTGCCCTCCGATATAATGACTTTTAGATTCGACTTCCAAAAACCCTTCAAAGTCTTTATATTAGACATAGGGGCATGAAAGAACGGGGCACCAATTTTAGGCGAATCTATGTGGTAACAGACGGAGTCTAGGATGGAGGAAGGAGTGGGAGCCGGCGTGTATGGGGCCAATCCAAGATGCTAGCCACGGTCTTCCTGGCGGAGCTAGTCGCAATTATTACCTGCGCCGCCGAAATAAGAAGACGGGGAATGCATAACTCCAGAATCGTCATTTATTCGGATAGCCAGGCTGCCTTTATTCGGATAGCCAGGCTGCCCTGCGGGCAATTGACTCGTGGGAGATAAGCCCAAGGCTGGTGTGGGATTGCCTAGGTGTACTCAGGGAAATTAGAAGTCGTAATAAGGTTTTCCTGGTCTGGGTACCCGGGCATTCGGGTTACGGAGGCAATGAGGCGGCTGATCGCCTAGCCCAGGAAGGTTCCATTGGAACCCTTATCGGACCTGAACATTGATATATTAGAACATGGATGGATGCACGATCGATCAAGAGAAAGGTGGGCTAGAACCCCAGGCCAAAGGCAGAGGAAAACGTTCATTCATAGTTACTCGCCCAGGCCGTGGGGGCCATAAGGATAGTAGTTGGCGTCCTTATTGGCCATTGTAGACTTGATAAGCACCTGCACCGCATGGGCCTGGCAATGGATAGCCTGTCTAGGTTTTGTCAGGAAGAAGAGGAAACAGCACTGCACGTCTTGTGTCAGTGCGAGGGGCTCGTATAGCTGAGGTTTCGCCTCTTTGAAGAGGAGATACTGAGCCTGCAATCCTCAGCCAGCCTCTCGGGACTATTAAGCCTAATAAGGCAGACAGGTTTCGAGAGGATGCTCTTAACCGACCACCTAAAAGCCTGCCCAGATCCAGAGTTCAAATAAAGGATTGGGGAGGGGACTCCAACTTATGTATGGGGTGCCACAGTGGACTTTTAGGGGTCGCAGTGAGGTAGACTGAAGAGCCAACCCCCATAGAATCTAGCTTCTAACTTCTAAATCTATTTTTTGTTGAATGTATGTATCATTGACTTTATTAACAAAGAAAAAATGTTTGATGTTCTCCAGATATACAGAAGCCGTTGACCTTCATCGGAAACTTAAATCACAAAAAGGACCAAATGGAATCAGCATCCGAGATAAATTTGTTAAAGGAATTTCTTCATCTCTTTCGTCAATCAACAAACTTACATCTAATGAAGAATCTTTTATTAAAAGTCATTCAACACTGAAAGGTAAATTTTTATTATTTGTAAATACTTAAACTCTAAATACTTGAAAAAATTTAATCCATATTTTTGTCCCTAATTTCTTGTTTGATAGATGTATCAAAGCCATTGTCTGTTTACGTGAAGACTACCATGGAGCAAGGATATCTGGCTCCACAGATTAGTAATAATGCTGTTACGGCTTTAGCATTAATGTGCGCGAGGAGGATATCAAATCATCAATTGGCCAACTCTACTGATTTAAAAACTAAGACAAAGGATGGTTTAATAGAAAAGTAATTTCAATTAACAATTATTTAGATATATGATCTGTTCATTACTAGATTTTATGGTCGAAATTTGAATTGTTATTTTAGTATGTCCGTATGGGTAGAGCAATGAATTTAAAGCGGGCTGTCAGTACTTCAAAGTACTCATTAAAGAGTCTGGCGAGATGTTGATTTGACTTTCACGGCTTTGGTTCAGCCCAAGATGTCTTAAACCTCGTTCTCACGAGTCAAGTTTAGTTGACCGATTTAAGTTGATCAACAGAAGTTGTATGAAAAACCTAGTGACCTTTTGTTTCAATAAAGTTGATCAACTTTTTAGTGGATCAACAAAAGTTTGACCGAGTCAAACTTTATCGTTCAAGTACGGCGCATCTTTCAGTTGAACCCGCCATCTTTCAAGTCTTGACAAGTGTGAACCTCCGGATCGCCCAATTGGCCTCTCAGTTTGCTTTCAACTCATAGAGTGCTCCGTGTCGTTATTGAAACGGTTTGACCGATTTCAGTTGAAACGTATGAACCAAAACTGGTTCAAGTCACATTCAACTTTTGCTGATCAACTAAAATCGAACAACTAAACTTTACTCGTGAGAACGCGCCTTTTAGAAGAAAGATTTAAGCTGTTTTGAGAATAAGGTTTATTGTCCAGCTTATTGGGTGTCCTTCAAATCTTTTTGAGGATCTTTAGTTGAGCAGGTCGGGTTTATAGCATTTCTGATTGTAGACCGGCTTATTTTTCTTTAGTATGATAGCTTTATGTGCCCAAAAGCCATTTGGACCAGCACAGGTTTTGGCCCTTCTCTATAGACCACCGGTATCAGTAATAGTTCCAACTTTGTGGTCAAACATAAATATTGCATTTCCGATTTTGAATTTAATTTACAATGATCAGATACGAAAAATCTGTATGAAAAATTCTCACGAATCTCACAAATTTCAATTGAATTCTAAATAAAAAATTTTCAGGAAGTAAATACTTATGTTTTGATATTCGTTACAACCGTTGCATTTGATCAAGTTCATTTCTTTGCGATCCTATTGTTGTAAATCAGGATATTTTCAAATCAACAAATCTTTGGTACAGCCAAGGGTAGTAGCCTAGGACCTATTCTTGCGGATTATGATTTAGAAATTAATTCAAATTTCTATTAAAAAACTACCTTTTACAATTCCTTTTTTCTTCAAATATATTGATGACTGTTTAACAGCTGTCCCTAAAGTACATATTCATACCATTCTTAATACCTTTAATTCTTATCATCCCCACAATTTACACACAAAGTAGAAATAGACAATAAAATTAATTTTTTAGACATGACGATTATCCGTGAAGAAAATGGTACTCTTATTACGAACTGGCTCATGAAATCCATACGTTCTGATAGATTCCTCCATTTCCTTTCCTTCCAATCATCCATATAATCAGCAAATTAATTTTGTTGAATCTTTTCCAAACATGTATTTCATCTTAGCCATCCCCGTTTCCATGAGGAAAGCAAATTAAAATTATTAATTTTAATATTTAAAAATAATAGCTATCCTCTCCATTTAGTATAAAAATCTGGTGTGGAACACTCACACAACTTTCTCTTACTCCTGTTCTCAAAATTATAATTGACAAATGTTATAGTTGTGTACCAAATATAACGGAATTTGTCGAAAACTGAAAAAGCTGTTCAGTATAAGCGCACTTCCGGCTTACAATTTTCTTAAAACTTGGAATTTTGGCCATCTATTTATTTCTATTTAATTTTGTTTGGATGATAGAATTGTATAATCAACTATGATACCACTTTAGGGGAAGTTGCCACCCCTCCCATAAAACTGCCTATACATGAATTTTTCCAGAGAAATGTGTTAAATAAAAGATGTAGATCTTTGCATTTTTATTTTGTATACGAAGTTTCAAGAAAATCGTCGTTGCTATTTTTGAGAAAATCGCGAAAAAATGAAAAAATCATTTAGTAAAGTGTCAAAACAAACGCACTTCCGCTTATCTGATTTTTTTCAAACTCGGAATTTCAACAACATATTTAATTCTAATTAACATTATTTACATGACAGATTGGTCTAATAAACTGAAATAGCAGTTAAGATGAAAACCTAACCCCTCCCCTCCCTCAGAAGTGCCCTTAAATGAATTTTCATGGAGAAATGTTTCAAATAAAAGTTATAGCTCTTTGTATGTGTAGTTGATACACCAAGTTTAAAGAAAATCGTCGGAGCCATTTTTGAAAAAATCGCAAAAACGTAAAAAAAGCAACTAGTAAAGTGGTACTTCCGGTTGAGGAATATTGACACATAACGCACCGTCACATCCCATGGTGATACCTAAACGTAATGTTCACATACATACATACATACATACATACATACATACACAGACACACACACACACACACATATATATATATATATACCATTTGCTAAAAACCACTTTTTTGGACTCAGGGGACCTCAAAACGATATTCCGGTGAAAACTCAATATCGAAAATTTGACACGATTACAATACTTCCTCTTACTAGGAGTAAGAAAAAGTAAAAACGGAGTCCGTCGAAATATATTGAAAACTGGAAAAAACTGATCAGTAAAAGCGCACTTACGGTTTACTAATTTTTTTGAAACTCGGAATTTGGGTCATATATTAATTTCTAGTTATTTCAATTTGGATGACAGAATTGTATAATCAACTGTGATAGCATTTTAAAGAAAAACATAACCCCCCTCCCCCAAAAGTCCCCTTAAATGAATTTATCAGGGGAAAAGTTTCAAATAAAAGTTGTAGCTCTTTATATGTATAGTTAACAACGCTGGTTTAAAGAAAATCGTTGGAGCCATTTTCGAGAAAATACCAGAAAACTGAAAATTATATTTCAGTAAAAACGCACTTCCGGTTATCTATTTTTTTTCAAACTCGGAATTTCAACAACATATTTAATTCTAATTAACATTATTTAGATGACAGAATTGTCTAATATACTGAAACAGCAGTTAAGATGAAAACCTAACCCCACCCCTCCCCCAGAAGTGCCCTTAAATGAATTTTCCTGGAGAAATGTTTCAAATAAAAGTTGTAGCTCTTTGTATGTGTAGTTGATATACCAAGTTTAAAGAAAATCTTCGGAGCCATTTTTGAGAAAATTGCAAAAACGTAAAAAAAACAACTAGTAAAGTGGTACTTCCGGTTGAGGAATATTGACACATAACGCACCGTCAGATCCCATGGTGATACCTAAACGTAATATCAAGTTTGAACTTTCTACGATTTTTCGTTTTTGAGCTATGCTGTTCACATACATACACACACACACACACACACACACACACACACACACATACAGTCCCATTCGCTAAAAACCACTTTTTTGGACTCAGGGGACCTCAAAACGGATATTTCCGGTGAAAACTCGATATCGAAAATTTGACACGATTACAATACTTCCTCTTACTAGGAGTAAGAGAAAGTAAAAAACATTATATCAACTATCAACGGCTAATTTGACCTACCAATTTCCGTCTACGCCATCACAGCAACACCTATATCTCCATCCCATATATAGAGGATCTATCAGAAAAAATAGCTAAAATTTTCAAAAAATGTAACCTTACCATCGCTCACAAAAACTCTAATCCCCTAAGAAAACTCAAAGACTAAACTCAAATCTAACCCCAAATCTAAACTCAAAGACTCCACACCCACAACTTTATTAGCAGATATTATTTATAAAACAAACTGTTTACAATGCCCAGCTACGTACATAGGACAGACATCTCAGTATTTAAAAAATAGACTATATCAACATTAAATTGCAAGACTAAAAAAACCGACTGACATGACTACATCACTAACCAACCATTGCATACAACACAAATATGAATTTGACATGGAAAACTCTGAAATTCTCTCCATTAACAATAACAATAAAAAAATAAATATATTGGAATGGATACCTAGTAAAAAATATAAATCAGCAGTCATATTATCGGATACCAACAACCTATCCCTCAATTGTAACAGTCTCCTGGATTTCCTAAACAACGTACACAATAAGACACTGTTTTCCCATCCGCTCTCCTAGCCCATTATAAACCTTGACACACCCTATTTCCTTAACACTTGGTGATGGTATATCACAAGCTAAACTGTAGTTTTTAAGAAATTCATAACAGTTCCGGGGGTGGACAAGTGCCTTTGAGGGAGGGGGGTATAGTAGGCGCAAGTCCCACACTTTGTAAGTAGGCATTTCCCCCTCCATTAAAAAAAAAAATTGTAGATACATTTCTTATGTTGGATTTCCATATTTTACTCTCTTTTTTATATATATATAATATATATTAATACCAATGTTTAAATTTTAATAGTTGAGATGTTGATTTCTGATTTGTCCTGCATTAATAGCAATGGTTTAAAATAAATGCCAATTTGCGGTATATATATAATACTTTTATCTATTTATTAAGTTTATTTACATAGTTTATTTAAAAAAAAAATTGAAAATTTTTTATTTTTAGTTTTGTTTTATAACCTTCGTAGAGACCCTGAAGGAGGAAATAAATTTGCCGAAAGGTTGTGAAAATTTGAAAAAATTTTCTTTGACCGAACCTCAATATTCTTTTTACAATAGTAAATACTTAGTTACCTAAATCGCACACATGATGGAAAACCATAATTGCACTTTGATTGGCACTTCAGACGGAAGCCTCAACTTACCACTCCCCTCCCCAGAACATCCCTAAATTTAACTGAGTTTTGAAAAAATGTTTTAATGCTATTTTTATTTATTATCTATATTTTCTTCAATTATTATTCGCTACTTCGGGAAATAAGGAACAATCTGCTATAACGAATTACCTCTTTTTGTTTTTAGTTTCTCTGACATGCGGCCAAAATTGAAACGTGAAGTAGTGCATCCGAAACCAGCACCTCCAACACCGATACTTCATGGCAAGAGACGGGCAAAAGAAGATGATTTCAATTACAATTTACTCGCTATACATGAAAAGAAAAAGCAAAAACTTGAAGATAATAAGGAAGCTATTGATAAACAGGAAGTGGAAATGTTATTATCTACACCAGTTATAGAAAGAAGACGTCCGCCTCGAAGTGATGAACTAGATGGAACACCACTTTCCATCTGTTCACCGCATTCTATTTTGAAGGTAACTGCTTTATATTTTAAAGAAGATCTCGTAGGATTATACTTGCGATCATGAGTGTCGATATGGTAGTGAAAAATTGTGTTAACATTCCGAGATGGGCCTATACGTTGAGGAGAAGCAGAAAAATTCCAATCAGGTGGGTTCAGTTATATCAGTAAAGTGATGGCAGATTTTAGTAGTATTTGTAGTAATAATGATGTAGTAATCTACTTGTGATAAAATAAAAACCATCCTTATTTCTTGTTAATGATTGGTAGGAAATCATGTTCAATGAAACCAATCATGTTAAGTAGGAAAGAGAAGTACTTTCAATTTCTAAAAGTAAAAAATTGAAAGGAATAATTACTAATTCGGATTTTATAGAATTTGGAATAAGCAAACTGGTATGTAGAAAATAGAAAAATGAATTCGAATAATGATGTAAGCAAAGCCTCACTAAGGCAGAGGAAACTGTCAGCGAGAAAAGTGATTTAGTTAACATTTTATTATCACGTCTAGACGCAATGTTTAAAGAGATTTCAGTCATCGTGGAGCGATACGCGGTGCTGGAAAACAGAGATTTCACAGTTTAGGTTAAGAATGTTGACTGAAGGATCTTGTCTTTTTATTGTTTTATTGGTCTGTTCTCAAGCTTTCTGCCTCTACAGCGACCTTCAATAGGAGGTACAGTACAAAATGTACAGACGGTCAAACAAAAAAGGATCTTTAAAAAATGGGTTTTACATACAACAATGTAATTTATGTATTATCGGTTGATATTAATTAAATCACTGCAATTACTCTTTACTTATTTAATTATAATATACTCTTATTCTGAATATTCTACCTGTGGGGAATGTTTACTGATATATGTGTTGACTGTAATGGTAAATACTATTTTTGAACTTATATCATAAAATATTATTCCAAGCTGAGTCAAGTCTTTAGGAAAATAGACACAGTTATATAATATATATCATGTTTAATTTCTAAAAGTAAAAAATTGAAAGGAATAATTACTAATTCGGATTTTATAGAATTTGGAATAAGCAAACTGGTATGTAGAAAATAGAAAAATGAATTCGAATAATGATGTAAGCAAAGCCTCACTAAGGCAGAGGAAACTGTCAGCGAGAAAAGTGATTTAGTTAACATTTTATTATCACGTCTAGACGCAATGTTTAAAGAGATTTCAGTCATTAAAAATGATATAAATAATACTCGCGCTGAAAGTAAGTATATTATTATACTAATAATACTGCGGAATTTGGTATGATTTGGTATAATTTGGTATCATTTATGAAGGAAAATGTTATTAAATTTAATGAAGATTTTACTAAATTGAGGAAAGAAAATGAAGCATTACAAAAACAAATGGAATTGTTACGTACTCAATTAGCAGATAATTTTCAGTTAATCTATAAAAATATAATAAGAATTTGTAAAATTCCTAGGCTTGATAGTGAAAACTTAATCAAGGGTTTAATTTTTCTCCACCACGTATTGATATACTATAAAGGAGAAATATCAGGGCAAAAACTTCATCTATTATAATAGTAAGTTTCTTGAGAAACATAGATAAAACTGAATTTCTTAAATTAAAAAGAGAAAAAAAATATATTCATACTACGGATATTGATAGTTCTTTTGAAAAAGCATCTGTATTTATAAATGAGTATATGTCACCCTTAAACTTGGAATTATTTGGCGAAGCGAAGAAATTAAGAGAAATAGGATTGCTTCAATTCGTATGGTTTCGTAATAGTAAAATTCTCGTGAGAAGAAATGTCTCTTTTCCAGTACATGTTATGAAATCAATACAAGATATCTATAATATGCAAAAAGTCAGAGGAACTCATACGGAAGTGTAGCTCAAACCAAGATGAATTTGGTGATAATGATACGGATTCTTCGCAGCTGGAAAAGCTTATTAAAAAAAGGAAAATGAAGACATCACTTCAGGGAAGCCCGATTACTACGTATTTTCGTTTCTCATTTCAGCAAGGAGGAAAGTAACACTTATAAAGAAGAACATTTATACATGGATGCAAATATCGCGGCAGGACTCTATCACAAAGTTTAACAACACAAATCTCTGATGTTTTAAATGTAGGCTTCTGGAACATAAAGGATCTTTCTGACTCTATAAACTATAAAGGTATTGCGCTAATAAATAATATAGTTTTGGTGAAGGGAAGAGGTTTTACTCTCCTCAAAAAAGTCACTTTATTAAGTTAGTTTCTGCCATTTATATAAAATTAAAGACAAATAAACATTTTAGTAAAAATTATAAGTTTTAAGAGAATTTGTTAATTTATAGTTAACTTCATTAAGAGAAAAAGTTTGATTGTTTCACATCACATTTTTTTTTTTCTTCATTCAGAAAATTGGCGATAGTAGAACAAAGATCTATCCGGTTGAGAAATCTGATCAAACTGAGGATGTGAGACCAAGGAAGTTTTTGAGGTTTACATTGCCAAGAGAGGACGTCGGTACAAACGAGTAAGTTTTTTTGTTTTAATTACATATTTATAAAAATTAATTGTAGATGGTAAAAATTCTGCTTTAAAGAAAATTTGTCAGAACGCTGGAGAATTGCAGAATAATCGTTCATAACAGATATTATTATTTTCTATTCATTATAGATTGAAATCATCGGCAAGAGTGAGTGCAAGGAGATCACTTCGAGCTCTGAGGAGTAACAGCGCTGCACATCCTGATAAGTTAGAACTGCTCGATATTTCAGGATCAAGTGGGTCGAGTTCATCGTCAGTCAGGTATGTTAAAAAAAAAAATTGATCATTGAGCTATACTCTGGAATGTATACTTTTTCTTTATTATTGCTTACCATAAAATGAAAATATTGCCATCATGTCAATTTTTCGAAATCGAAGAGCTTCCACCAGAAATATATGTACATGATCCCTTTCGAATAAATTCGATATTCTGAAACGTAAGCCCCTCAAGTTTCGTTTTTCCAATCAACTGCGTTTAATAATTAGGTAGTTAGCCGCTTCAGGTGTTTCTGTTATGATTGTCATTCGGTTTTTTGCCACAGCCTGTATCAGTTGAATATCTGTTGTCCTCTGTATGTATCCATTTACCGAATGTGACTGGGTGGATATTGCCCACATTCCCCTCCCGACCTTCTACATATAGAATGTAGGGACCTTTGTCCGTAAGCTTATTCAAACCAGTCAAGTTAACACCACCTGTTTCAATAGATACTTCATTATTATTATTACTGTGATTATCAGTAGTAGCATCATGAATATTCGCTTTACTATCCTTGTTTTTCACCACCTTCGCCGCGCGTATATTCAGACTCGTATTCTCGCGAGTCAGCGATCTCTTGTGGCCTTTCCCAGACTTATTATTATTATTACTAATATTAACCTCATTATTACTAGTATTAATATCATTATTACTAGTATTAATATCATTAATATTATCTTCCGAATACTTATCTTTTCTGTCAATCGGTAGTTCTCTATCATGTGAAGTAGGTCTCCGCTGTGTTCTTCCATCACCAATCCTGCATGTTGTGTTGTTTTGTCTTTCCTGGTAATCCAAAATTTTCTCTCCCATCCCTGCTTTAACCCCCTAGAAGCACAACCTTACTGAAATTATTGACTACAAATTCTCTAAACCCTACAAAATTGCAACTTTTAGAAAGCCCTTTTAAAAAGCTTTAATCTTTTTAACCCGTCACCCTAGAAAAGTAAATCCATGTATCCTGATTACGAAAAAAAGTTTTTAGCAAATATTCTGGTTATGAATAATACATCTTATCAGATTGTTCTGTTTAGAAAATACCATCACCACATCCCACACAAAGGTTTCTGCAAGGACGACGATTTTGATGAAACGGTTCCAACAATTTTCTTTAAACATTGCATACTAATTAGAAACTAATAGGTCGTATTACTTTTCTTTTTACAACCATTTTTCTGGGACTGTTGAATTTTGTACAGTTCTGTAGTAGCGATATAATATATCCTACAAGTTTTCCTCTAAAATGTAATCACAAAATATATTTAATAAGTAGCAACTTTGAAGAAAATCCGTTAACCAGAAATAGGGACCTCATTATAGATTGGGTTTCACAATTTGTTCAACATTATTTGGGAAATGGCTAAAGATTTCCCTAGAACTTTTAATATTCCTGAATCACTAAAACTTTAATTTGAAACATTTCCGGAAAAATATTTTTCAGAGAGGGGGGTAAATACCCCTTCGTAGGGTAGAAACGTTGGGCTTCCCCTTAATTATATATCAGTATAATTTGATACAGAGTTAACTAGACCACCAGAACATTTAGTAAACATCAGACTTTTAAGAAAATTTGTTCCATCAAAACTATGAATTTCAGTTAGAGATAGTCATGTGAATTTTCATACCAGATTTTTCCTTTAAAATTTCACATAATGGCCATACTTGTTGTGATGTGTCACCAGCTTGGATGTAACGAATCAACAGTTGGCCTCCTCCACACCTTTGCCACCGTCTATGAAACGTTATGATTTAGTTGACAACCCTTCAGTAGTGCAGGCTGCACAACCAAAGATTTTATTCACAATAGGCGTTGATAATACTGACGATGAACCAAATAAGCACCAAACTTCAGGTTATAAAAGAAATTCTGCTTCACGGTCAGTTAATACTGGCAAAACTTATTTGGATGGTTTCCTTAAGAAAATGAAGGTAATCATTTTTTTTTTATAATGATTTTAATTAATAAATTGTGGACAATTTGTGGTAATTTATCATTTTTTGTAATTTCAGTCTTCAACAGTCATGACAGAAGTAGCAAATGGTGGTGAAATGGAATTCTCTAGCAAGAAACATGTTGGAAACGAAAGAAGCGAAGTGGCTGTGAATACAGAAGAAGAAAACATCATTTCTAAAAGTTCTAGAGAATCTCCGACAAGATCGCTTCCTCTTGGTGGCATGCTAGAACCTAAGACAAATGATGATGACAAACTGGTTAGAAGTCTGGGTGTTAACACGACCATACAAGAACCGGCGACTAGAAGGTTTTTTTTTGTTGTTTTTTTTCAATGGTCATTGGCGCCCGGGGCCTTCTCGGTGCACTGCCGGCCTCCGGACAGTGTTCTCTCATTACAAACAACACTGTCCATCACCGGACAGTGAACTGTAGAGGCTCCTAGGAAAAGAAAATCTAAGGGTAGCACAGCTGGACTCGAACCCGGGACCTCCGGTGAGAGTCCAGTGCGCTAACCACTGAGCTAATCCCTTCCCTGAAGAAGGTATTAAGTTCATGGCTATTCTCAATGAAATGAAGCTTTTCAAATGGTTTTATTTGCCTCTTAATTTATTCAAATATTTATTTTTAATCAAAGGAGAGTTTGGGCTTGTCCTCGGAGAGCTATTAATGTTGGGGACGAATTGGCGACCTCACCAAGAAGTAGACTAAGAAGGCGGAAAAATATCCCAGAAAATTGGAGTAAGTTTTCTGTTTTACATTTTTTTTTATTATTGCAGATCTTGCAATCAATGTATCGTGTTGATTGGATTTCTTTATTTGTTTCATAAAGATAACGATGAAAAGGAAACTAGTGATGCAGGCGCAAGTGACACCTCGCCAAGGCGACTAATACAGCGAATCGAGATGCGCATTGAGAAAAAAGTGACAATGGATATTGAGGAAGAAGTGGAAGAAGGAATGGAGGATGAAGAAAATTTTGTGGAAGCGCGGTCTATCGACAGTCTGGAAAAAAAAATAGAGATATCTTTGAAAGACAATGAACCTGCCAGGTCAACTATCATTTCCGCTCCACTCATGGAAGGTATACACAATCAAATTGCAGAAAAATAAAATTAATTTTTTTTTTTTTAATTTTCACGTACCGTTTGTTATAGTTGCTCATGACAGTAAGGAACCTGAGAAAGTTAACGAGTCTGTGGAAGAAATAAATGAAGATGATGTAGTAGAAAAAGTAGGTTTAACCCCTGAAGAAAGAAAATATGAAGCTGCCCTGGTGCTACCAGAAGCAGAAGCAGATCATTTAGAAAAACTGGAAGCCGTTGAGAGTGATAAGTCTAAGTTGGTGCATGAGGAGAATGAACATTCACCTGAGAAGAACAAAGTTACTGTAAAGATTGGAGAAGATACAGTTGGTCCTGCCGATGAAAAATTATCCAAGAGAGTTTATCCATATGAAGGAATTGCCGAGAATGAAAACGTTGAACCAGAGCGCGATGTAGCGGTATGTTCATTGACTGCTGCCGTACCTTCCTCTCGTGAATATCACGCGCTAACACCAGTATCTGATCCGGTAATGCTTGGAGCTGTGGCTCCCGCTCAACCGTTGCAAGACTATTTCAGCCAAGGCAACGATGAAGAAGATGATTTGTATGGAGGATTGGAAGAAGCTGAAGAAGCGGAAATACCTCCTAAAATGGATTTTGATCAACCAGAAGAAGGTTTTGGTGGACTTTACGATGATCTCTACGAACAGGAACCCCTCCGCGGTTCAGCCATACCATCTATTCAAAAAGCTGATTCTGAATCAAGCGTGATCTGTCTTGACTCAGATTCTGAAAATGAATCACATGTATCAGTAGCCAAAATAAATTCAGCTGAGAAGGAATACGCAGCGGAAGAGTATTCTACGGATGCTGAAAATTCATCTAATTCTTCTTCTCCTCGCCTAAGGACTAGATCTTTTTTCCATGATAAATTTCGAGCTTTTCCAAATGATGATAGTGATGAAACTATGGAACTATTTGAAGATGAAGTGGCTGAAGGTGAAAGTGAACAACATTCCATTTCTGAGGCAAATGATGATGATGAAGAGGAGGAGGAGGAAGATGGTGAAGCGGATGTGTTGGAGGAAGAAGAGGATCTGATGGAAGATGATGAGGAGCAAGAAGGGGCAGAAGAAGAAGATCAAGATTCAGAGGATGATGAAGTCGAGGAAATTATAGAATCACAAAGTGATGAATCAGTAAATTCTACTGATGTTGAACCAATACCGAATAAGATTTGTCCGAGAGAGTCATTGAGTGACAGCCTCGTAAACGCAGATAATAATGCTGAAAAAACTGGAGAATCCTATGGCATGCCTCCAATTGAAACAGAGTCTGGCTCATCGAATTTAACAGCCATTAAGAAAATAGACATCGCTGGATCTAAACCAAAACTGGAAACTGTTGAAGTGGTACAGAAATGCGATGATGATATGGAAATAATAGAAAAAACTAAAACTATTGCAACAGATCAGGAGCGTAAAGTTGTTCATCGTGCATCTGATGAAACTCAAGAGACTGAAGAATGCGGCAGTTTTAGTTTCCATATTGAGGAAGTAACTTCAATTGATAAAAATGAGGAAGTTTGGCTTTCTCCAATTGTGGAAGAAGTGGAAGAAAACACATATAATATAGAACGAGGTAAAACTTTGAGAGAATCTCAAAAAATACAGAAAAAAGAAAATGAAATAGATGAACAGACTTTGGCAGCATTATCATTAAAGAGAGTGGATAAGGATGTTTCTTCAAATCTGAAAGAAGGTGCTGTAGAATATTCTAGCAAATCTGACAAACGAAACATGGTAGAATTTAAGAAAGGCGATGCAAGCGTTGAAAGGGAAATTGTCAAGCATGATTCAGCGGTGGCATTTGACGATATTGAACTGAGAAAATCCGAAAATCATTGTGAAGATATGATACTGAGTAAATCTGAAAAGGAAATCGGTCATTCTGGTAACAAAGCAGAAGAGGAAATGTTTGAGTTCAGTAAAAATGTTTCTCAAGAAGCAGTCAATGAAATAGTTACAGAAAATATTTCGAAGCGAAGCAAAGAAGAGATGGAGCAACTGGAGAAAAAGAGCGGTCTTGATGAACTTGAGAATGTTGTAGACAAGGTAGACCTGTCTGATCCTGAAACTGAAAAATCGACATTTGCTGTATCTGTAGGTAAGTTGACTTCAGTAAGCAAAGACAGGGCTGAACAATATAAAAGTTTTCAACAACCCTCCACTAATCGAGAGCAAGTCCGTCCACAGGAAGAAATTAATTCCAAAAAGATAGATGCTAATCAGGAAACTGTCTGCACATCGGACGGAAATTTGGCAACATTCAAGCCATCTACATTCATGGGTGTTGGACTTAGTGAACAACTTCCTACAAAAGAAAGTAAGGAAGATGTTGTAGTCTTAAAAGACAAAGTAGAAGAGAACACTAGTGTTGTTAAAATGACATTGCAGGCAGCCAGAACTCCGACAGAGCAATTAACAAATGAAGATGGTGAACAAGTGACTAGAAAAAGTGAAAAATCCGAACAGAAAAGTTCAACTGACAAAATCCCAGCTGATCTTTTTGCTCTTGGAAAAGGCCAGATGTTTTTCGGATCACCAGAAAATTTAAAGACTTCAGCAAGTGAATTAGCAACTTTTCAGGTCGGTCGGTCATCGCTTATTGATGATGCCGAAGAACCGCTGACAGAATCTACTAGCAGTGGCGCAGTAAAGGATCGAGATAATGTACTATCAACACAGCCTATCGTGGCTGATGCCTCTACTGAAGAAATTAAAGAAGCAACATCTTCCTTGACGGATTATTCTATGGCTGAAATGGACATTGCAATGATTGCATCTGATACTTCATGTACAACAACTTGTTCTATAAACACTCCCAGTGTAACCCCAGCTAAATCATCGGCCAGAAAGGGTATTTACAGAATTAGCACACCTGGAACTTGTTTGCAACAAAAACATCCTGAAGATAGTGTGAATGATGACAATGGTAATGACATTTTGGTACCAATAGCTGAAGAAATCAATCAAGTTGAGCAACATGACGGTAACTCTGGAAAGGACCCAGTTCAAAAGGTATCTATATCTTTTTAAAAAGTAGTAAGTTCAAGTCTTTTAAAATATTGTATACTGATAGGTAGTAATGTTAAAGTTATGAGTTAAAAAATCTTTACCTTTACCGCGCTTGTTCTATCACTATTAGAAATCTGATTTCACGAGGTCTAGAATGAAGCTTTCTTATATATTCCAGCTTCCTCTTAAAACTAACAATTTCTTCCGGGACCTCGTCCCTGTGGGAGGTGCTCCCAGCCTAAAATTCGAACAACGCACCATCATCCCCAAAATATATACACATTATTCATAGGTGGGATCAGCAAAATCAGACATGGAAAAAAATTGTTATTTCTTTTATTAGCTACTAGGGAACCCGGCAATAAGGTTTTGGTCAAAATTGCTTGACCGGGAATACCACTTTACTAAATAGATTTTCCATTTTTTTTGCGTTTTTCTCGAAAACAGTTCCAACGATTTTCTTTAAACTTATATGAACTAATCAGGAAAAGAGCTACAACTTTTATTTGAAACTTTTATTCAGTATTATTTGAAATATTTTTCCAGGAAAAATCATAGGATGACATTAGGCTATATTCATTTCAATATATTATAGACGCTATGGTTTATAAGAATTTAATGTGTTGCCAAAATTCTGAGTTCAAGGAATATCGGTTTTATCGGAAGTTCCACTTTGTTTGCCAATTATTTTTCGGAGACATACACTGTATACATTTCAATTATATTGTGAAATTTGTAAGTGATTAAAACCCGTGTAAATAGAATAGAATAGAAATGCTTTATTGACAAACATTTATGACATGTAAATAAACAAAAGAAAACTTCAAAGCTAATCGGCTTGGTGCTTAACGTCGTCAGCCAGAGTTGTCATCAATTGTGTACAACAGTATTTACTACCTTGAACACTACCAACTAACAAAATAAATAAAAGCAACATAAACAAAATAAATTTTCTTCTTAATAGAAATAAATATAACTTCTGAAAAACATATGAATAATCTTATAAGCACTTTAAAAAATAAATATCTTACGAAAATAGAATAAACTAAAAGAACTATTTGTATATATACAATATTGATAGAGAGGCAGGTTTTCAATTTTTCACTATGTGCTCAATAGTTAAACTCCTGCACAAGTAGGCTTCTATATTTATAGGCATATGTATGAAAATTAATTAGGTTTCTCCAATTTACACCATTCAATAAATTTAACACTTCATTCAGCGATAGTAACTTCTTACTAAACCACTTCACGCGCCATTCCTGTAAAGTGGAGCATACACCCAAATAATGATAAACATCCTCCATTTCATTACTGTTACAAAGAGAGCACCTTCTTTGTTCCTCGGATCTACAAATACTGGCATTAAGCCTTAATTAGCTGTCCACGCAATTTAAATATAACTCTTATAGACCTTAAATTATTGTGATCTGAGATATAATGATTTTCTGAGGAGAACAACTTCAGATCCTTATACAAAATATGAAAACTAGATTTTTGCGCCTTACATATCATTTCATGCCTAAATTCTTTTTTTAACTCTTCTAAAATATTTGTACACATATCTTCTGACAGATAATCCAACTGCAAACCCAATTTATTACACAAGTCTAAATTATCTTTATGCCGCGATATTCTCTTCTCAATAATTTGCTTCGCCAAAATTTTAGGCAGCCTTGAATCCGGCATCAACAAAACCTTTTTAATATAGTTAAAGTGCAAATTCATCGTAAAGAAAAAAATCGGGTAGAGATTTGTTTCCAGGTACAGAATATACCTAGGGGAATTAAATGGTAACGAGAACAATCTTTTTATAAATTATAGATTTAATTTTTCAATTTCTTCAAAACTACGGCTCCCCCAGACCTGCGCTGCATAACATATTATTGAGCGCACACAGGCGTTAAAGATGACTATTTTCTTTGATATTGGTATTTCATTTTTATTAAGAATGTTACTATAGGTGAAATTCAAGGCGAACTTAGCTTTAAGAGACTTTTCTAAAAAGTGTTTTTTGAGATTGATACGTGGGGTAAAACCAATCCCTAAATAACTATAATAGTTAACGATTTCCAAGGGTTTACCATCCATCTTCCACTTTTCATTTTTCGAACGCCTACCTCGTCGCCCAAATATCATCACTTTAGATTTCCCTTTATTAACTGTTAAATTCCACAGACTGCAATAGCATGATAAATTATTAATCATCATTTGCAGTACATTTGGATCCGGCGCCAGCAACACAATCTCGTCGGCGTACATAAGACATCTTATGTTTACTCCCCCGATAAAGACTCCTCCACCAATGTTGTCATGGAAATCATTCATGAAAATTGAAAATAAACTAGGGGAGAGTAGAGAACCCTGTTTCAATCCTACCGTCGTTTCAAAAGACTCTAAGCCCGTTTTTAGTCCATACTGCGGATTCCGTAAACTTATACAACCCTCGAACGGCTTCAATAAATTTATTTGATGCTCCTAATTGGAATAATTTGTAAAAAATTGAGTTCCTATCCGGAGAGTCAAATGCTGCCTTAAAATCTATAAAAAAGGCATATGTTTTGTCACGTTTTAAACGGGTTTGCAGTCCGGTAACATTCATCAAATTAAATATGTTGTCACTCGTTGAATACCCTTTCCGGAATCCCGCTTGATATTCATTAATTACATTATTTTCAGATATCCAATGATCCAGTCTCAATAATAATAAACCCGAAAATAATTTAGCTATGCAATCTGTGAATGCTATTCCACGATAATTACTAATTTCCCCTACATCAACTTTCTTGAAAAGCGGAAAAATAATTGATTTACAGAAACTGTTTGGTATATCAGAAGATTCATAAATTGAATTAAAAAACCTTATCAAAGTTTCCAAAAAATTATCGGGGCTAGCTTTATTATAAGGGATACGATCGTATCCCGGTGCTTTTCCATCTTTTGCTTTCTTTAAAACTTACTCTAATTCTGTAACTCCAAAGGGTCTATCGAGAGTTTCATTACAAATCAAAAACCCGAGTAAATAAATCAGAAATTAAATCAAAACTGTGTAAATTGCAGTAAGAGGAAGTCCTGGTTCGTTTACTATTATTTTTTGATCATGTAAATAATTGTCAAAAATAGTTCGGAAGTAGTATTATGGAAAAGGGTTTTTCTCAAGGAAAATTGAATTTTTGAGATGCTGCCCTTATCTCACCTAGGAGCCATTACAGCTCACTTCCGGAGATAAGCAGTGATGTTGTAACGAAAGGAGGATCATTATCCCGAAGTGACAGATGTTTCTGGGCGCTAATATGGATATTCACATGCAAAAAATAATTGACTTATTTGCTTTACGCGGCCTCTCTTCCCTAATTATTAAGGTTATCGTCCAGAGCCAGTTTTATCATTCCACCCCTCCTAATGTTCAACTAGTCACCATCACTTTAGATCACAGTCTGCCATCTCCTTTTGTATTCCATCTCTTCAATGCGCTGACCTCACTAAAAATGCTATCTTAGATGAAATATAATTCAGATCATGGTAGTAACTACTGGCCGTATTTTGAATTATTTTAGAAAACTAAAAGATAAATAGTGTTTAATACAGGAAGAACTTTTTATGAAATAACCATATTTAATTAACCGATATAGACGATGTAGTAATGCTGACTTCAAATTGGCAGGAAACTTAAACAAATTTAAATATTTATATAATTATTGTTCAGAGAACTGTTTAACCGTCAATACTTATAAAACTTCAATCTTACCATTTAGTAGAGGTACTCCCAAATATGATAAATTCATATACGATGGTACTAAATTAAAATGGTCAAATATCATTATTATTAATACTTAAATATTTTCAATTACCTTGGTGTTCCATTTTATAGATCTAGTATGTTAAGACAATCTGTTAAACGTTTTCTTAGTAAATGCTCCGCAGCCAGTACTATAGTATGGAATATATTGAAAGGCACAAAATCTGATTCTTGGAAATCAAACGGCATAATTCTTGATGCTATCTCCCAATCGGCTTTGCTGTATATTTCAGAAATATGGGGCTGTAAGTACGGGAATATCGTTGAGCGTGGGCAGTTGTCTTTTTTCAAAAGGCTCCTTCACTTGCGGATAACCACCCCAGATTATTATGGAAGAGTAGAAGCTGGCAGGAGCCATTTTCAGTTGAAGATATTTAGAAAATTGTTAAATGGTGGATATCTCTCAAAGATGCAGAACGAGAGAATTCCAAAAATATGTTTTAACAGACTATTGGCTCTCTCGGACAACTATAGCCTTCCATTTAATGGGGCGGATGAAATGAGAACCAGTCTTTGCTTATTGGTGCCGATTATCTTTGGTCTTTACAGGATGCAAATCTGATTAAAACTAAATATAACGACCTGGTCTATGTATTTAAAAAAATCTATTATCCAAAGACCTAGATAGAATTTTTATTCCCCTACAACCCATATTATAGACTAATTGCTCCCTCCACTTTACATTTCAATTATCATTTCATGTACATATAAATAAGATCACAATAATTTCTCAAATTAGACTAGCCTCCATAACTCATACCAGGATATATATTAATAACTTAAACTATGTTTTTAATAATAGTAACTACCCTTATTGTTTCTCTACAGAAAAAAATAATCTAATTCATTTCTTGTTAAAATGTAAATTTTTCATGTGTCTTAGAAATAAGTATATATCAAAATATATAAACCACAATAACAGGGACATTGATGAATTCATACTTGCCAATCTGTTAAATATCACCTCAGTTCATAACATATCGTTATGAATAATTTGTATCTATTTATTATAAACAGTTTAAAATTAAGAAATAAGAACTAATTTTGTTTTATATTATTGTTTAACTTTTTAAAACAATTGTTATTTATATCTGTTCATTGTACGCTTTCTGATGTACTATGATTATAGCAACTCCCTACAATAAGCTAATCGCTTAGATTTAGCAATAATAAATAAATAAACTAACCGATATAATATTGTGATTACAGGTTTCTGTAAATGAATCTGCAACAGACATCAAATTGACAGATGAAAATGTAAAGCGTAGAAATAGTGTAATCGATGAAGGTGTAACTGACAAAAGAAATCTTATAAACTCCAGTTTAGACGATAAACAAGTTAATTTGCCCAAGGAAATGCCATCGAATAAGGCGAATGATAAAATGCTACCATACAGGAGTCGACGTGCAACTTCAGAACAACCAACAACTCGCAAAATTAGTTTTATAGATGATGTTAACGACAGCGAACCTCTGACAACAGAACATTTACCTCGGCGACGTACCAGAAAATCACTAAATGTGGCGAGATTGTATACTGGCAAAAAGAGAGAATCAATCAAAAGAGGAAGGACCCTATCAGAAGGTGAGGATGCTGGAGAAGATGTAGGGAAATTCTCCCTAATGGATTTTATGCAGTCACGTCGTTCTTCTCTTTCTTCAAAGCCATCAACATCTTCTGATAATGTTGTAGAAGATAAAGAAACGAACCAAAACACACGAAGGTAACCAGATGAAGTTTGTTTATTTTAATTGTACAATATGCAATGTATTGAATTCATAAATTAATAATAACTCGTAAAACAAGTTCCTTTCTTTTATACAGAAGATCGTCCTGCTCGCATAAAGATCGCAGAGAGAAACTGTGCGAGATAAATAAAACAGATACTGAAAAAATTAATATCCCATCTAGTACTGTTTCCGAAGTGTCAGCTCAAGATGAAAAAGAATCTAGAATAATACCAGAACAACAAGAAACGCAAGAGTTGAAGAAAAAAATGAGACGTTCCAGGAAGTCCTCGATACTATCATCACCAACGCCGTTACAAGCTATCGAAGAGGAGGACACGCCTAAATCTACGGAACCTAAAAAAATAAAAAAATCGGGAGAACCTCGGGCTAAAAGATGGTATTTTATTTTTGTTACACTTGCAAAATATTTTCATTCACTTTCATATTTTACTTTTTCAAAATTGAGTTTCTCTGGAGCCTTCATATTTTGATGTCGTCGCCTGAATGCCAAAAAGTTGTTTTTAGAAATTGGTGTGTATGAGTTTGAGTGAGTGAAAATGGTGGAGTGGAATTTTCCGAACTTTTTTGTCTTTTTTTTTCCTGCGATTTCTTGAAACCTCATGTACTCGTATCTATTTGTACTAATTTTGTTTGAAACTTGTTTTTTTTTTTCGAAAAAATTGGTTTAGTAGGGTTTTAGGAGAGAAAAGACTTTCCTTCGTCATGCCGTTATTGCATTTTAGATAACGGATTTCGGCCGAAACCTTTCCTGTTATTTTGTTCACACAAACACACAAATACTCAATTCATTAGAAAAGAAAAATATTGCTTCACAATTTTTTCCGATTAATTACACAGTTTCGAAAAATTTAACACAAAACGCAATTTCCTCCTTTTTCTAAAATTTGGCTAGATCTGGTGTGTGAGACATTCACACAACTTTCTCTTTCAGCAATTCTAATTGATAAATTTTCTTCAAATTTGGAATTTTTACCAAAAAATGTAACCGTCAATATTAATAGATAAGTGTATTATGACAGTGAAGTTTTAGTAGGTGGCGCGAGCCACACTCTTCCACCTCTTTACAAAAACAATTTTCTCGAAAAAACAAGTTTCACAAAATTGTTACAACTACATACGAGTACATACTCGTATTAGGTCAGCATGAACTTGTTATTTATTCTATATGTTTATTGGCAGAAGATTCTTTTTAATTTATTTGTATAAAATACAAAAAATGACTATAGGAAGCCCTCTCGTTTGGACTTTAAAAGTTCAACTTATGACCTTCGCTCGCCAAAAAGTGAAAGCAGTCCTAAAAAACAAAGATCAGGGAAGGCCAAATCCTTACCGCCAGTATTTTCTCCAAGGAGAAGATCGTCCTCTAGGATTTCACTTTTACCTAGAGTAGACGAAGTTGAGGAAGAAATGAAAAACGATGATGCGAAGAGTACCAGGTATTTTTAAGTTTATTGAGGGGAGGGGAATGTATAACATTTTCCTTTTTTTAAGGTTTTAATTTTATCTGGAAAATGCTATATATGTATGTGTATATATTTTTTCGTTGTTTACGTTGATCTTCAATGTTTGAATGTTATATATCGTTTATTAGTGAAAGAAAATCACCGAAAGAATCTAAAAAGAGGAAATCTTTACATTTGGACGTTACTGAAGAGACGTTTGCGCAACCAACCGCCGAGGAATTCAATAAAGATAGAAAAAGACCAGGGAAACCCAGATCACTTCCAGATTTATCAGTAAGAAGGAGAGCTTCTACACGGATGTCTATATTACCAAAATTATCAGAAGAGGATGTTGAAACTTTAGAAGATGATAATAATAGGGTTGCAGGAAGTCGCAGGTAAAATTGTTATTTTTTACTGCCGTAAGGAAAAATATTACATTCGTGATAGATTGTCGAAAAAGAAGGTAATGCAAATTGTCTGAAAGCTTGTATGTCAGCATTACCCAAAAACGGAAAATACCAGAAAAACTTTAAACTAAATATTTCTTTTGGATGTCGCCAAGGGACCTCGAGGAGTATTGGTTTGATAGAAATCAGTAAACCGGAAATGTAATTTTACTGAATGGAATTTTCAGTTTTTTCCACTTTTCTCGAAAATGGCTCCAACGCTTTCCTTTTAAATTGGCGTTAAATATACATAAGCAGATCCATCATTTTTATTGATATACGGGAAAATTCATTTTAGACGTTTCCAGTTTCGCTGTTACATTCCTAATGACTTTCTGCTTTCTACATTTATTAAGTAAAAAAATTCTAAGAATAAAGTAAATTGGCCAACTGGAAGTTATCATTTACTGAATGGATTTTTCATTTTTACTTTTTTGTTTTAACGGCTCCAACGATTTTCTTTAAATTAGGCTTATTTACTAAACATATACTGAACTTTTAGTTTAAACATTTTTTCCAGATTATTCATTTATAGGATTGTGGTGGGCGCACTGCTAAGTTATGCTTAACTATAAACCGCCATATTTGTATTATGTATGGTTCCACTGCCCATATAATATTCAGAATAACGAAACATTTAATAAAATGCATCCAACTTTTAACAATGTATTAATTACGAGAATTGCATTGCGAGTGATTCTCAAAGGGTTTTCATATTTCAATGCTGAACATTTCTAACTTTTTAATGTTTTAAATTGTTGTTACTGACCTTGGAAATTAATAAATATCGTTGTATAATTAATTGTTAACAGATCTTCAATAGCAGATCCAGTATCTGCCAGTCAAAGTACTTCCTCTGCAGTAAGTGACAATACTTCAGCCTTAGCTAAAGATCAAGTGACAATTGCAACTAATGCTGCCATTTGGGCGGAGAAGATGTTTGGAAAGGCGCAAGCTAAGTAAGAACTTTCAATCGTAATTAATATCTGCAGTATTCTGCTATTCTTAAACTGTAGGAGATCTCCCCTAGTCTCGCTAGAGTTACTTGTCTTTGTAGACATAATCTGATTAAACAGGTTATTTATCTCCTTTTATTTGTATTTTTGGCAAGATGGTGGTCTAAAGTAAGAGAACAACAGAAGAGATGGTCTACACAGAGTTCTGACCAAAGCAGCACTAATTCTGCATTACTTCCCAGTTCACCTGGTGCTAATACAAGATCTAAAACTTCTTTTCTAACTAGTCCTACTCGGCAATTCTCCAAGTTACCTTCGCCGATGTGAGTATTTATTTATATATATGTATGAAATATTATATGTATATATGGTTGAAAATCATGAAGATTTCAGATCATAATAAAAGTTGTGGAATGTAATGGGAAATTTTATCTAATAATATATATCCAGGAGGCAGTAGCTTGCTCATTTTATATAATAAAAAAAAAAGATAATTCATATTGTTTATTCTAGAAACAAAGGAGACGTAGAAACTGAATCTGTCAAGTCCAGTAAAAGTGGCAGGAGTTCAAGGTGATGCTTCATTTTTAAGTTCTAGATAATAATGTGACAGTTAAGTAGTTACTATCTCCCCGAGGGGAGAAGTGGACTAACCACTTCTTCAAGGTTCATGGTGCCTGTTTTCCCCATGTGGAGATCCCTGTATTACGAGACGAACAACTTTTGTCCTAACATTGCCAACACTCACATAAAACATTAAGGCGTGCAGACGTACTTGATTTCTGCAACTACTATGATTTAACACAACGACATATCAGACTCTAGTTCACTATGGATTAGGTAAAGAATAATGTTCCTTACTAAGGAATCTTTATGGATACCTTAAAATCACCACAAATCTGAATACTTCCATGTGGCTGTAGGACACTATAACAATTGGCGAAACACAGTTACTTCTAGTTACTTGTTTTAATACTCCAAATCTTGCTAATCATTTTAATTCATCTTCAACTGCGGTTTTAATAGCATACGGAATAGGTTGAGCCTTACAAAATATTGGCGTTGAGTTATCGGCTTTAAGAACCAACTTTGCTTTAAAATCTAAAATTTTTCCTGTATGTTAATCAAATACAGTCGGTCTCATTAATGTTGCCATATTATCTTCGCCCTAATTTATTTCTAGAAGTGGAGTAGCATTTGTAAGCCAGTAGACATTTAATTTAATTTTAGTATTAGTAAAGTTATGAAGAAATTGGAGAGAATCGGTCAAGAAAGAAACAATCAATTATGCTAACGTTTCGACAGAGTTTTCTGTCTTTATCAGGCTTTAATCTAAAATACAATACAATGAGGAACCACAATGCATTAATAAAATTATAAAATACAAAATAATAAAACTTTTTTGTAAATAAAAATAATAAAAACATAATGTTAATACTGAGGATATCCAACCGGTTCGCGCGAACGGTTCTTAAAATTAAAAAAAAAAAAAATAGCGAACCGATTGTTTAATTATCTTAAAATAAAGTCTATTTATTATTCTTCTAAAAAAGAGTTGAATTAACAAATTACTTAATTGTTTCCAACAGTAATCTACAACATTATTTGCATTTAGTTTGTTATATCTGACGTAATAATGAGTCTTACATATCAATTATTGTCATATCAACTACCCGAATGTGGAGTTGTTGAATATAGGTAGTGTTAATTATAGAAGATTCTTCTCGACCGTTGCTTGTATGAAGGAAAAGGATCGTGAGTTTCGGTCTTTTTTTTGAAATAAAATAACAAAGTGTTAATGTTTACAGTCTGAGAAATATGCCCTAAAGACTCACCAAGACCTCTGAAGAAATGGCTTATCTCGTTTCTCCAGGGGTCCACTCCGTTCTTCTACACAGACCTATTGAGTATTTACCTAATTATTAATAATTTTATTTGATAGCTGACCTAACTATTTACAAACATTCATTCGGCTAAACTTCATTAAAGGCATGAAACTCGAATAAATCAACCCTATCAATATATTTTGTTTTGATTATAATAGATTTGTAATTGTGATTATAAATGTGTAGATTGAGAAAAGATGATGAAAGTTTGTCGATCACATCTCAGAAGAACAGAAAGAGCCCCAGGTGAGTTATAATCATATTATCACATAGATTATTGTTATTTTAATTGTGTTGATAATTGCTCTCAATTTGGATAAATATCTCGGTTTTGACATATAGCTTAACCTTTGCAGATTTTGTTTGGCTGAAAAGGAGACATCGCTCTCTGACTCCGTAACAAGTTCCTACAATTTCTTATTGTTATCTCTTTCTCCAAATTCTTATTGTAACATTGATCTTTTATCTCAACACACATTCTTCTATCTTAACATTTATCTCATTGTCACATTCTTTTGTTCATAGATCTTTCTTAAAGTCCAACATTATGACCAAAAGTGTGTGCCATATGTTCATGATTATATAGCCAATATGCCATATTTTATTAGAGTAATGAATGAAATTTATAAAATTAAATCTATATAAGTAGATATTTATTCTATTCAGAATTATAATTGATATTATTAACCTTTCTTTTGTAGGTTAAATAAAGATGTGGAAACATCTTCAGTAAAGTCAGATAGAAGTGGACAAAGTACCAGGTAAGAAAAATATTTAACATAGAATAATTTCTTTGTTTAGATAAATGGAGACGTATCTTAGGTTCTTTGATATTCTAATTTTAGTCACTTCCTCGGTAAAAAATCACTAACTTCCGTCAGAAGCCTACGTGCCATTCCCGAATTCATCACATATTATCTTCGTAAAACATTAAGCCAGGAGCTTAATGTGAAGAGATATCTTTGATTCCAAGTATAAAGGCACCAACTTCTCCATCCTAAGTTTCAGAAATTGTTGGGGAGCAAAAAATTCACATTCACCAAAGGAGATAAAATGTTACCTCTTTCTTGCCATGTTTACTTCAAAGTGGATCCGCAGTAGATCCATACTGTTTCTCCTTAAGAGTTGGCCTTTTTCCTTAAGTGTTGATCTCTTCTTTCTGTGACATTGATCCTCTTTAGCTCTCTCCTCTCTTGGAAAAAAATATATTGTACGAGACTGTTAAAAAGCTCTTGTAGTTCTCATCCTGCATTGCCACTACCCGCATCGCTTTTCTAATACTAATGAATTTGCTTTCTTGAACCAATTCTTAAAAGCACCATAGGGTTTTTTTACGTATAGGCTGTGTTTCAAAAGTCAAATCCAATAAGTACAAGACACTTGTGGCTCCCTGAGATGTCTGTATTTGTACATTATATTTTAATAGTCCAAAGTGTTAAGATGCGTGCAAGTTTTGCACAAATATACGCATGAAGGCGGATAACACTTGAATAAGTTGGATTATCCCTTGCCTCCCTACATAGTATAAATAATCTGATAATAATCTAAATGTTTAATCTTAGAAAATAATCTTAGTGTTCAAAATGTTAGCAGGTTCAAGAAAGAAATCGTAATGTCCTCACCCGCATCATCAGAAAAAAGCATCAAAATTGGCAGGTTAGATTCTATTGAATTTCTCTTTATTCAATTAAGTAACTTTTAATATTCTTCTCATTGTTACCGTGTTATGACTCTTCGTGTCAAAATAGTTTGGATAGGCTGTATAGGGGTTATCTTTATAATTACATATAAATATAAATATAAGGCGCTTCTCGGTCTTTTGGCTAAAATCAATTTGTAGAATCTCATAGGGGTTATAATAAAATACCTCAAAAAAGTTATGTGGTTTTTTTTTTCGGCCATTCTCCTTCTGGCAGCCCAGTATAAATGTGCATCATACACGAAAGTGGATTGATGTAACTTCTTTAAGTTCGGGGCAGAGAGCTAAATGCTCCCCTGTCATATCTTACTCGCCGCACAAAGGGCAATGGGGGTGTCAACAATCCCTATACGGTGGAGGTGCTTCTGTAGCAGATCGTGGCAGCATACGGAAGCAGGCAACAGCAACCGAACGCGGAAGAGTGGCAGGAATCTGCCGATTAACTTTTTTGCAGAAGTTCTGGGATAAACCGAAGAAATTTTATATTGAATATTTGCCGATATTTATAGATTACAAAAAAAAAACTTAAATTTTAAATAATTAATATACTGAAAATCTTAAAAATCTCTCTTATATAATGTATGTTCTACCTCCCCAGTGTTTTATAATTCTTCATTCAGGTGTCGGTTGACAATGCCTCGGCAGGTCTTAGCTTGCCCCGTAAAGGGGAGATACAGCGCCTTGCCTTGCCAGAGTGTTGGTCATCTCTTTTCTTCGACGCCAACATGCCCTGGCACCCAATTTGGTTGAGAAGAGATTTTATTTTATAAAAAAAATTATTTAGTTATTAGAAAATGCTACAATATCACAAGCCTGGGTGCTAGGTTTTAATCATCCACGTAGAACGAGCGATGTCTTAAACGGCCTCTACACGGTCAATAATATTGTCAATATCAGTATTGACAATATTTCCATCAATACTCATGCTAACCACTATCAATATTTCATTACCTTACACGATCAATATTATTGTCAATACTTTTGTCAATAACTGTGCTCATTACTTACTATTTCTGCCACTAGGAGAGTGTATTTACGTGTTTATGCTGGTCATTTTGTTGTTTTTTTTTTTACCTTTAAAAATAAATAATCGTTCAAAAGCTTGCGTAGCCATTATTTTGGCCCAAGGTTATAGTTAGCTCTTTACCCTGCTGCTCACTTTAGTTAATATTGTATAGAAAACTCAAGGGGGACAGCTCTAATGTTTCTTATTTAAATTACTTCCATTATCTTTCACTTTTAATTATAATTCCTTTATAAAACATCGAAAATAAACATTATCCTAATAATATATTCAATAAAATATAATAATACTAGTAATTTTTAGATACATTTATTTTTTATTAACACCTTAGAAGGCAAAATACTAAATCTTTATATCTAACTTTCCACCAAAATCAGGCATAAACAAGGAAAATTGTTTGATTGGCTTTTCATGTACACATGTGGTGATTTAATATGCCTACCATTCGGAAGGAAAGTTAGAAGCCTATTTTCTCTCTATATTAAACAGCATGGCAAATAAAAACCCTTTTTGAAACAAAAAGTTAAATTAACTGCGAAACATTCATACGATTTTTCTAATAGTGCAATTGTCAGAGTTCAAACTGAAATGTTTTCTTAAAATGGAAATTTTAAATTAATTAGGGTGTCAACTTTAATATATTATAGGAGATGTTCATTACATAGAATTCTTTAACCTACTATAATAGTATCGCTTTTGTTTTGTACAGGTTAGTTTCAACGTTCGATAAAACTATTGAACTGAGTATTGATGGAAATATTGGCGCCGCCCACTACTTCCGTTATTGGCGCCGTTATTGGTGTAGCACCAATAACATTGTCGATATCCCCTCCAATTCTCAGTATTGATAGAAAATCTGAATTTCATCAATACTCTTGTCAAAACCGACCATCAATACATTTTTTTCACCTTACACGATCAATATTATTGTCAATACTCTAAAGTATTGTCAATATTATTGATCGTGTAGAGGCCGCTTTGGAATTCCTCGGCTTTACCAAATTACTGGTATAAAGTTACCGGAAAGAAGTTAATTTTTCCTCCGCGCTAGTGTAGTTCATGTTTAAACAGTTTAAAGCTATTGTTCGAACTTAATACAGCATAACTACATTAAAGCTGCCAAGGCTTCACCGTTCATGATACTTTAAACAATTCTTTAATTTTAACATTCATTTAGGGTGCAGATAATAATTAAGGAAGTGTTAATTAAGGAGAGTATCAACTGTATCTGTTCTATGCAAATCTATGTTATTGCCCTTTTTAAAAAAACATCCTGATGATGGGCGAACACCCGCAACCGGTCGATGACCACAAAAAGAAGCAGGCTATCACGGAAAATGTCTCTGATGCTAATAATTGAAGTCTTTTGACAGAAAATAAATGTAAAAATATTGACAAAAATAAATATAGAAATGTTGCAGACCAAATATCGGCCTCTGTTATCTTGAATACTTCGGTTTAAGTCTTTTAATAGATATTATACCTTTATAGTTCATTAGTTGTTGAATAAAGAAAAAAAAATGTTGTTTCAGACGAAGAAAGGATATAGAAAATGCGTCTACCTCATCAGAGTTAAGCAGTAAACATTGGAGAAGGTAAGTGTTTTACATGAACTTATTTTTAAGTGCCTAGCGTTTTTTTATTTCGGTAATTGGACGATCTGCCAGGTTATTAAATGGCTAATGCGAGATATTGATCTGTGATCATAGTTCGTTGGTTCTATTATTCCTAGTTGGACCAACACAAACAACATTTTGACCAGCTTAAAAAAAAATCATGAGCTAAAAAGGCTGACCAACTATTTTGACAGTAAACAATATGCTTTTTAAAAAGCATCTTTTATTACTTTATTATGGCCCAGCCTTTATTGGTATCTGTTGCACGATAATTTTCAAACTTATTTCCAGTCAGTTGATTATATAAATTTTGTTCCCATTTGACAGGTTATTTGTTGATTGAACAAATTACTGGGGTGTAACAAAAGTCTTTGCGTTTCTTTTTTGTTTCAGTCCTCATCAGTACTACTAAAATTTACTTTACTACACACTAGTTTATCAAACGTTTTTGTATTAGGTACCCCTTTTACTTTCAGTTTATGCTTGTAAACACACTTGTGGAAGATCTAAGCGATTTAAAAAGTGACCTATTTGAATCTAGGAATTCGGGCGATTTTGCGTCACTACTTTAAAAAAAGCTTCTGTCTCAAACGCCGCTATTGCTAACTTAGAGGGGGTGATATGAGCCTGGAAAGTAAGCTTCATCCAGGACGTCCTCTCTCCTTAGATTCAGCACTTCTGGCGACAGCAATAGAGATGGAATCCTTGCACCAGCACCAGAAAACTTTCAGGTAACAAGGCAGGCGCGTCCCACTCAACCGTAAATCGTAAGTGGACGCCATAGTTCCCAGAAGCTGCCGAAACATCCACATCAATTTACACCTCAACAAACCGCATACCGAGTTAAAGTCTGTAAAACCCTTCTTCAAAATTCGAGTGATTTTTGTTTCATCAGGAATTATTATTTGCGATAAAAAGTGGGTTTATTTTAACAACACACAAACAAATGGATTAGACCAGGCTAACCAGCTGTACCATCCCCCGAAGAGAAAGAATGGCAAAAAAGTGATGCTGTGCGTGTGATGGATCTAGGAGGATGTTATTGATTTTGATCTAGTTCCTGGCGGTAGTGTGGTTATATCCGAACTCTACTCTACTCAGCTGGAACGTGTACTACACTCCCTCTTTGGTTGGAAAAGAGTACTCCTTGAATAAGACAACCCAAGGGCGCACACATCATGTCAAACGTTCTTAGTAATCGAAGATTTGAATTTGAGCTCCTCCTTCACGCAGCTTCAGTCCAGTTTTGGCACCCTCTGATTACCGTCTTTTCCGCTCTATGGCCCACTTTAAACATGGTAAAAACTTAACAAATACGGATGAGGTGAAAACGGGATGTGTTGACTTTTTTGCCACCAAAGGTTAGCTCCAACTATCGGACGGACATCGAATTGTTGGCTCACTGATGGGTTCAAGAGCTTGTATTTCCAGAAGTAAGCTCATTAGGTGAACCATTTTTGGTTTGCAAGGTGAAAAACGCAGACTTTAGTTACACCCGTGTATCTATGTTTCATACCAAGTGAAACAAAAATTTTGTCTTCATTATTTAGAATAAAAAAACAATTTCATCCAACGAAATTAGCACAAAATTAAAATTGTCTCTCTCTTCTTTTTTTTCTATCTCCCTAAGTTTCTAGTTTATAATTCGTAGTTTTTTCGCATTTAATTTTTTGTTCGTAATTCTGGAATATCAGTTTACAGCGCACATTTATTTTGTTCACAGTTTCTTCAAATATTACTTTACATGAACATATTTTTTCAAACTTTTTGAAATAAAAATAGTCCGTTTATTGAACAAAATGAAAACATAGTTACAAATAAACAGAAAGATGCCTTTATTGAAGAAATTTGAAGTTGGAATTTTAATGATTTCACACTTTGTTCCAAATATTTTCAATTATTTCAAAAGAACAACTTGAATTCAAGTAATCTATCGAATGGGAACAAGGTTCTGCAGGTTTATTAAGAATAATTAATAAAAAATAATGAATACAATTTTATTTGTATTCATGATTAAGTAATGGTCAGCTGATATTTTCCATCTTTATCCAATTACTTTGCACATATTTACAAATAGATATAATTGTAGTAATTGTGGAACACCGTATGGGCTGGCTGGCATTATAGGTAAATATGGTAACCAAAGGCTTCTGGCCCGCTCTCAGGCCTATTTTTTCTAATTATAAATAAATAAAATTCCACGCATTGATAGAGCCCATGTAGCGCTCGTTGGTACTGTACTAGCTCGTAAAGTTGAATTAATTCTATAAAGTGTATCTTTAGAAAGTATTGACTAAAAGTTTCGAATTACAATCGTATGAAATTCTCCATGAGAAGTGTGTAATTAGAATATGTCTGTGGGGGATTATTAATTGTATGTATGTATGTGGGTGATCTTTAGAGAATTATTAATAATCTTAAATAATTTTATTATTAAGTCACTAATAATAAATAAAAAATTATTCACATTAAATGATGCAATCCTAAGAGCACATACAAATGTTTAAAACTTTGAGTATTTGGATGGGTCCGCAATTGCGCTGGATAAAATCCCAGATGTAGGATGTATATTTTTCATGTTTCTACCGCTTTCGGCTAATTCATCCATCTCAGAGTAAGGTTATCAAGTTCGGTAGAAAACTTGATGTTTCTGTTACAAACGCTAAACTGCCCATAAAAACATAATGAATCACCAAATAAACTACTACTTAGAACTCTCTTTAAAGTACATTCCCTGCACCTAAATAAATTATAAACATAACACCAAGAGTAAAAGACTATCTGTGTATACACACATACACACACACACACCACACATAATATAAATAGACTTTAAAATTTATATGTACCAAAAACGCATCAATAATTAAAATCAAGCTTTAAATTTCCTTCTAGCCTATGGAACTCAATTTTCTTCCCCCGTTTAAATTAGAGATTATTCGTATAATGTGCAGTTGAAATTTCATATCGCCCCCTATTATAAAAGGCCTTTAAAATGCATTTCAGAACAAGACATCTCTCTCAACATATTATTAATATAGTTTAATCATAATTTAATATCATTTACAACATTAGCGTGATAAATAAAAACTAATACATTTTACTTGCTCTAATTATTTATTATACCATTTTCTACCAAACTTCTTACAAACCAATTTACCTACATATTTTCTTCTGTTAATCCTTGCATGCGTTTCAGTAGTTATTTATTATTATTAACAAGGTTTTAACTTTATGCATTGTCTTACTCAAACTTTATCTATTCTAAAGTGTTAAATGTTTAAAAGGCAATGCCAGATGAGTTTTTTGAAGAAAAAAGAATTCTTTATTGCTCTGTGTTTCCGTATCATTGGTGCTCTTCTTCAGGAGCTCTTTAGGGTAGGAGAGGTGTGTATATGTTGAGATCGTTGAGATTGAAATGAATCATTTCTTAAACACACACACACACACACGCATGCATATAACGTCCCGCATAAGTCAACAAGTGTAGTGCGTAATAGAAACATTAACTCTCTACATGAACTTGATAACCTTACTTTTCTGACGATGGATGAAAATCGCAAACCGATCAGGAACATGAAAAATATGCATGCTGCGACGGACAAAATTACGAATGTTTAATAATTTCTTTATCCAACTTATGAAAAAAATATACTCCCAAAATAATTATTTAATAAATTAATCAATATATATTTCATTGAATGTGTCATCATAACAGAAAATATGAAAGTTAGATTTATACAAAATTGGTTTATAGAAACCTCACTAAGAAGTTATTATAGCTTTGACCAACTGCCAAATGTCAAAGGTCTGAATGGCTCGCAACGGGGAATTTTTCCTGTAGAAAAAAAAATAATGGAACTTGTATCCGCTAAATGTACATTTCATCTGTAATTGTTTGTTATATTTTAAAATTGGTTCATGTTATTTTTTGGTTTATTTTCTGCAAAATAATAAATAAAGGAGGAAGCAGGAATCATCTCCCGGTACAAGCGCACAGACACCTGAAAACGATGATGCAGAAATTACCATACATTCAGCCCATTCAGAATTGGTATGTAATACAAGTTGTCAGAGTGCCCCTCCCATTTCTATGGGGAGGAGGGGACAGATGCTTTTTTTTTTAAGATTAGTTTTGTTTTGGTTATTGCTTTCCTACTAATTAGTTTGTAGTAATTATTGCTTTCCTACTATTCAAGTCCATTTCACTAACAGGCTAACATTGCAAAATTTCGTACAAGAATATTTTTTTCTTTATACATTGCTTATTTAATGTTCCTTGACTTATTCACCTGGGGTGGTTAATTTTTTCTCTTCCGAGATTGTTCTCACGTGCCCCTGGATATACATATATCCAACTGAACGAACAAGGTCAGTTGCAAGCGCAGCTTAATTTTATAGTGGGCCGCGCGTCGCAGAATATGCGCTGAGCCGAAGTCATGGTGTAATGAAAAAAAAGGTTCAGGAATATTGGCGATGGCTTGACTTTTTTTGTTTCTTGTCACTTTATTTTTATGTTTAACTACTAACCAGCCTTATTGTTGTTGATACTCTGCACTATTTAATTTCAGTTCAAAGGATATCTCACTCGCTTCCTTTCGATAATGAATTACTTTTGAGTTTAAAAAAATGTGATGAAAAACATTCACATAACTTTTGTTTTACTTCATTTTCCATCTGCCAGCTGACAAATTATTTTCACCTGAGGCATTTTTAAAATACACTATTATAAAGGCATGAAAACCGCACACCTAGTTTAGTTGTGAAGCCAAACCTACCAGTTCCCGCAGAACTACCTCTAAAATTAATATTTTCCGAAATAAGTTTCAAATAAAAGTATTAAATTTATATATTTATAGCGTTTATAGACTAGATTTTAAAAAACTCTATGGAGTCTTTTTTTGAGAAAATCGTGAAAAAGTTAAGCACCTCATTCAGAAAAATTACACTTTGGTTAATTGATCTATTAGGAGCTTGGTATTTTAGAGTTCTGGAGAAGGTAAGATCTTTGATAGCCTTATATAACCTTATTAGTAAAAACATTTGGTTCCATTATCCTAATAATGAGAACGCAATTAAATCCTTCAGCACTGTTTCAATTAAAAATTATAACCTTGTAAATAATGGTGAATTAATTTTTCCCACTTGTGCTGGTTGTTGGAATGCTTCACGTTTCAAATGCTTTCTATGAAATGCAAAGCTTTTTTCCTATTATTTTGTTGTGATAACCTTTACTTATTTTGTTACATATTTGTTGCTATAGATAACATTGGTATTTTAGAACCTTTTTTAGTTAAAAAAAAAAAACCTATATAAGGATAATAAAATAGAATATTCTTATTTTCCTAGGATGTGAGTACACTAGTTGAGGAGTATGCAGAAAATAGGCGACTTACCAGATATCAGAAGAATTTATTAGGACGGTCAATAACCGCAGATACTCATATTCCTTTAAAGTTAGTATTCATAACTTGTAAGTTTAGGAATAAAAATTAGAATAGAAATAGCCAGAAGAGTGTACTGCTTGCAGTTGTAATATTTCATCATTTTTAACTATTTATATAATCGCTGATTTTATGATTTTTGAAAACGTAAATGTTCTCAAATTATAAAAAAAAATTTCTTGGTAACAAGATAAACAAAATTTGGAACATTTTATTCTGAACCAATTATATCCACAATAGTATTGTAAGCAGTTTGTAATTCGCTCGCGATTGTACGTTTCTGTCTGGTTCTGAATTGTAAATTATTGGGTTATGTTTCAATATGTTCCAATGAACGTGTAAATGAATGATGAAATATTTTGAATGTTTTTTAAGAGAAATACGTTTCAATGATCTGAATTTCAAATCCTGTATGAATGCTTGTCCATATTTATCCTTCGCATGTTTGAAGTTGCATATTCTGCCTCTCCCTGACAAAAAAAAAAACTACACCTTCACAGCTAATGGGGCAAGATGTAACGACCCTGAAGGGGCTCATTGCAATATGATATGGGCAAAATGTCGGTTTCTAGCAATCCAAACCCGAAAGTGTTTCTCAGGAAAATGGCCGCGGAAACTTAAAATGATTTAAAAAAATTCGATGTGTAACATTCAGATGACTTTCTCTCACTCCAATTTACATAGTCTTTTGTTTTACAAACTCTAAAGCGGCCTCTACACGGTCAATATCAGCATTGACAATATAACCATCAATACTCGTGCTAACCAATCACAAACTTCGTTACTTCAATAATGTTGATCGTGTAAGGTAATGAAGTATTGTGATTGGTTAGCACGAGTATTGATGGTTATATTGCCAATACTGATATTGACAATATTATTGACCGTGTAGAGACCGCTTCTTCTTATTATAATTGCACTAATAATTAGTTCGATTCTTTTTTTAATTTTGTTGCAAGCAACTAGATTTTGATTGAATACCATCTTTATAATACTCTTTCGATGATTTGTGGATTGCGCCACCTTCATGGAATAAATATTCGGAGATTTTTGTTTTGTTTTATAGCTCACATTAATTTTATAAAGCAGTAAATATGTCAGAAACATTTTGATTTTTTGCATTTTTTTTTTTTTAATTTCATTGCAAATTTGATAATTTATAAAATACCTACGAAGGGAAAATAAGTAACAAAATTCTAACTAGTTTTTTCAAAGAAATAATTAGCCAATCACAATGTACAAGTGAAGGTGTTAAATGTGGGCATGGTCCATATGGTATTTCTAAATTTCTGATTGGCCTAAAACACATGTCCACATTTCACACCATCACTTCTAGACTGTGATTAGCTAATTACTTATAGCTAATAATTAATATGAAAATCTAGTTTGAATTTTTTTACTAATTTACCTTTCGTAGGTATTTCATACATTATCTAATTGTGCAATAAAAATCATAAAAAAAAATGCAAAAAATCAAGTTATTTCTAACATATTATTTAATATTTTATATAATTAATGAAAAAAAACTATTACAGTAAAAGCTATTAATGAAAAAACTCAGAATTTTCATTCAATTGTTAAAAAAGAAGGCAAAAGAGGTGTAAATACAAGATCCGATGTAAGTCCGCCATTTTGTATTTGGCCGTTTATACAGTGGGACAAAATAGAATTCATGTTAAACACCTACAATAATTTGTTCAAGGAATTCATAATTTCCACCTTTTCTTAGACCTGGAGTTTGCATCTATTCATTATATCCTATTGTCCTTGATTTTATGTAGGTATCGCACTCCACAAAGTATTTAAAGAGAACTATAAAGATGGAAATTTACGCAAAAGCTAGCTTTTTTTTTAATTTAACGCGCGTCAACATCTATGGTCACTGGCCCGGAGCCTTCTCAGTCCACTGCCAGCCTCCGGACAGTGCTTTTTCGTTACAGACAACAGTGTCCATCCCAAACAGTGAGCTGTAGAGGCTCCTAGGAAGAAAAAAGACAGTTGAACTCGAACCCGGGGTTCGTACGCATAGGAGACCATAACGCTAACACCTTAACTATTCCCTTCCCTCAGCTAGCTATTCAATCAAAATCTACTTCATCTTAATCACGATTTCTCTACTGCGAAATGGCAATCTTTCTTCACACTTACAATTCTTATTAGTGTTTAAAAGCATGGGCATTTTTATACAGAATCGCGATTCAAAATGCGAGGTCAAATTTTCAAACTGGGAATTTTGGCAACTTACATATTTGTAATTAATATTATTTAGTTGTCAGAATTGTATAGCACATTGTTAAACTGAAAAAGCTTATTAAAGGAAAACATAACCCCCCCTCCCCACACACACACACACACAAGTCCACTTAAATGAATTTTCCCGGAGAAATGTTTCAAATAAAAGTTGTAGCCCTTTGTATGTGTAGTTTATGTACTAAGTTCGAAGAAAATTGTTCGAGTTGTTTTTGAGAAAATCACAAAAAACTGAAGAAAAAAAAAACATTCAGTAATTCACTTCCGGTTGATGAATTTTGCCCGAAATCTTCGCGTCTGATGCGGTGGCAATACTGAAACGGAATACCAACTTTGAGCTTCCTGCAACTTTTCGTTTTGAGATATTCTTTTCACACTCATCCGCACACACACTTTTCTGAAACCACTTTTTTGGACTCATGGGATCTCAAAACGTTTTTTTTTTCGGAGAAAATTACGAAATTCTGGCACCAATCGCAATATTGGTCTTTTTCTTTATTGTTGAAAATTTCTTTTAGTAAAATTTTTAACGTTTTCAATTTGTTCTAGAAAACAGCATGACGAAGCCTTGGAAAATTCAGACAGCGAAAATGATACTATTTTCACGCCAGTAAAATCCACACAACCACGCGGGAAAAACAAATAATTCTTTTATTATCAAGTAATAACCTGTTTTAAATATTAAACTGGAAAACAAAATATAAAAAAAAAGTATATGTATAATAATTTAATAAAAGCCAAAATTGTAAATATAATTGTAGTTTAAGTTATGGATACACGTTAGGAATGGATATACAGTAGTTTGGTAATTTGTCTATTTGTTCATATATAAATATAAAATAATTAGCGTTTTACGTAATTGAATCATACATATTAATAAAAAATGCAATTGTGTTTTCTGCTTTTAGAAAGTGTCGAAACTAGAAACTATAAGGCTAAGGCTAGTTATATTATTGTGTTTAAAGGGGTTAGCGATAGGGCCGACTAACCATTGAGCTGCTGCTCCCTCAGTCCCTCTTGTTCCATTATAGTATCATTAAAATCTTTCTAATTTTGTATTGTTACATAATGCTTAAATATATATATATATATATAATAAACTTTTAGTTAGTGAACATTATTTTGACATTTTTTATTTTATTGTAAAATTGATTACTTAACGCCATTAAAAGATTGTAAAATAACTGGGGGAAAAGAAAACAATTTAATTATTTGTAAAGATCTTTTTTAGTAAAATAAATTTTTGTTAAAAAAATAATAGTTCAACATCCATTTTCTACAACTCCTTTGGTCTTTTTTAACGTTATGATTATAATCATGTTGTCACATTTCATTCGTGGACTTAATTACTGAAACCACTTTTTTTGGTCTCAGGGACTTCAAAACGGATATTTTCGGTGAAAACTCGATATCGAAAATTTGACACGATTACAATACTTCCTCTTACTATAGGATTCAGAGAAAGTAACACCATTTTTCACGAAAAAGTCAAACATTGAAAATGTTTTTTTCCTTTTTGTTTTAAACCCTGTGCAGAAAATAATAGTAGTGAACCCAAAATAAAACCCAAATTCTTGGTTATTGGTTATCCCACTTGTGAATAGGTTCAAGTTTATTTTTTAAGTTTTGTAATTTCAACCATAAAAATTAAATGTAAAGAAAAGTCAAGAAAAAATTTAATATTTTCAATATTAAGAAAAAAAAGAAAGGAGAAATGTTGCAAATAAAAATTGTAGGTAGCTCCTTGTATGTGTAATTCATTTACATAGTTTAAAGGAATTCGTTGAGTCGTTTTAGAGAAACATAGCAGAAAACGAAAAATACTTTTCTGTAAAAACACTTCCGGTCTTCCGATTTTCTTCGAACTCGGAATTTCTTTTTTTTTCTTTTAATTTAAGGCAAGTCAACATCTATGGTCATTGGCGCCCGGAGCTTTCTCAGTGTCTGTAATGACAACATCGCCAGACAGTGAGCTGTAGAGACTCCTAGGAAGAAAAAATCTAAGGGCAGCACAGTTGGACTCCAACCCGGGATCTCCGCGTGGGAGTCCAGTACGCTAACCACTATCCCCTTCCCTTCGGAATTTCGATAACATATTTATAAACTCGTAGCCCGCAGCTGATTTCTGCCTTAAAAAATTAAGTGCATAAATAATATAAAATATATAAATAAATGTTAATTAATTGTTATGTCTGAGAGTTGTAAGCGCAAGTGGTCAAGAGAGAAGAGAGGGAGACGGCCGCGAGAGAAGAGGACCAAGAGAGGGGAACGAGCCTGACCTAGTGCTGGTGCTGAGTGGAGGGAGGCAGTTTGGGCCTGAGTGGCGTTACACCAGCGTGTAGGTGCTGTAGCGGTGCAAGCTCTTCCCTCTCCCCAGCTTTTGGTGTGCGTCTGCCATAGGAGGACTTTTCCTAGCACAATATTTTCCTTAGTTATTTTACCGTGCAGGCTTAAGGAGAGCCTGAAGTTGATATTTCAATTCTTTGTATTTTATTGTATTTCTTTACTTCATTTATGTGTATTTATTTTTGTTTCACATAATAAACAGGGCTTGTGTCCGTCTGTTTGTCTGGAACTAATTGCCTTTTGTTTTCCTTCCTCTATCCCTTCCTCCTTACCACATTACACTGGTGTCAGGTGTGGGCTGCTTTTATGTAAAAAAAAAAAAAAAAGAAAAAAAAAGACAATTAGTTCTAGACGGGCACAAGCCCTGTTTATTAGATACACATAAATGAAGTAAAGAAATACAATAAAATACTTGTGCTAGGAAAAGTCCTCTTATGGCAGACGCACACCAAAAAGTTGGGGAGAGGGAAGAGATTGCACCGCTACAGCGCCTGCGTGCTGGTCTCAAGCCACTCAGGCCCAAACTGCCTCCCTCCACTCGGCACCGCACTAGGTCAGGCCTGCTCCCCTCTTTTGTCCTCTTCTCTCGCGGCCGTCTCCCTTTCTTCTCTCTTGACCACTTGCGCTTACATATGTCTTCCCTTTTCTACCTTATCTCACGTGTGGATGGGACCTCTCCTAACGCAGTTGCCAGCAGACTGTTTATTCGAAGCTCACCGGGCCGCCTCCCCTCTTCCTCACAGATCATCGGGTACGCTGTATCCCCAATGAAAGCCCCCTTCCCAAAGATTTCTTTGTATTTTATGTCTCTGAACCCACCTAATAACAATGTTAGCTTCAATATCCATGTTAGCTTCAACTGCGTGCAACACGTATTACTCTACCCGCCCCTGCCGTAGGGGCCTCACGCCCTTACTGCTAATCTCGATGGATTCGGCGGCTATCCTGGATGTTGCCCCCAATATTCCAGGGAATCTCCGAGGTGGCTTCGCGTTCCCTTTCCGGACGACCCCACAGGTGATAGGGTGATAGGAAGCTGTCGACTTCGGAGATTTCCCCCAGCTCCGCTTCCGGGTCCCAGGCGGACTCCTTCCCTATTTGGGGAACCGAGGGCAGAGTGGTGTACGTTACCGGTCTATCACCGCATATACACTAGTGAGGAGGTGCCAGTCACCAAAAGACCTTATCGTGTGCCACATTACTGGGGGCCGAGCACTTAAGTGAATATCTTAAGTGGCCGAGCACTTAAGGAAATAGCTGGATCGTGAGATAATTGCGCCATCGACAAGTCCATGGTCGTTTCCCTCAATCCTGGTCCCTAAAAGTCGAATGGAGGGGAGGTCAGGTACCGGTTTTGTACCGACTTTCGAGGTCTTAATCAAATAACGAAAACTGATGCCTATCCCCTTCCCTTAATCGTGGAGACACTTGAGACTGTTCCTTTTCCACTGTGAACCTGGCCAGTGGATATCACCAGATACCCATCTGGCCTGGGGGACCGTGAGAAGACAGCATTTTCCACGTTGGGAGGGCATTATGAATATCGAAAAATGCCTGGGGCTGGTCAACGCGCCTGCCACATTTCAAAGATTGATGGACCAATTGCTCGTGGAACTCAAGGGCGAGGAGTGGCTTGTCTATCTGGATGACATAGTGATATTCAGCGCCACCATTGAAGAGGACCGAGCCACCAGCTCGGTTGGACCGAGTCCTCACACGATTGTAACACGCCAACCTGAAAGTTAATCTCAGCAAATGTAATTTCGCCCAGGAAGAGTTAAATATCTGGGATACTTAGTATCCGCAAAAGGCTTGAAACCTGACCCAGAGAAGGTTAAGGCAGTTCGGGAATATCCTGTCCCCAAGTGTGTAAAGGAGCTGAAAAGCTTCCTGGGATTAGCAGGATATTATCGTAGGTTCATCCCGAGACTTGCAGATACGGCTAAAAACCACTGACGTCCTTGTTGAAGCATGAAGCTTCATATTCTTGGGGTCCGGAACAGGAGGGCTCATTCGAGCCACTCCGAAAAGCTTTATGCGCGGATTCCCTCCTTATTTACCCAGATTTTAAAGATCCTTTCATACTGGCGACGAACGCTTCGGGACTAGCGTTGGGCGCAATATTGTCGCAAGTAAGGGATGCTAAGGAAAGGCCCATAGCGTATGCGAGCGGAAGCTTAACGCTGCCGAGAAAATTACTCGACGGGAGCGCGACGGAAGTTACTTGCTGTTGTATGGGCTACCGCCCAGTTTCGTTGTTACCTACTGGGAAAAACGTTCACCCTACAAACTAATCACTCGGCCTTGAAATGGATGCTGCGGTTAAAGGAGCCTTTCGCCAGGCTCGCTAAATGGGCTTTACGTTGGCGGAATTTTCGTACGATGTAATACACCGTCCGGGCTTGAAGCACCAGCACGCGGACCCGCTCAGTCGGGCAGTAGGAACCATTCAGAACTCACCCACTCCGGATGAGCTCCGGTTTCGGCGAGAGCAACAAAGGGATCCGTGGTGCCAAAGTATACTCTCAAGGGAGACGGAGTGTGTTAATATCGGAGAAAATGGCCTTTTTTATTGGACCGAGGAAGGGAAGAACTTTGATCAATGGTCCTTGCCTCCCTTAGGGGCCATATCCTCGAGCTTCTCCATAATGCTCCTTGGTCGGGGCACCCGGGGGTTATACTTACCACAAATCGAATTAAAAGATACTTTTATCGGCCGAAAGAAGATGTAGAGCAACATATCCAGAAATGTCAGCGGTGCAATGAAAGAAAGACCCCAGCTGGGCTGCAAGTACCCCTGGGACAGACCTTTGAAACGCAACGGCCGTGGGAACAGGTGTCACTTGATATCGTGGGACCACTGCCCACCTCTTTCTCAGGCAAGCGTTATTGCTGACGATGGTAGATACCTTCTCCCGGTATGCTGAGGCGGTACCGTTAAGAGAACAAAAGGCCGAGGGATCGTCGAATGTACCGTCCTAAGGCATGGGGCTCCAAGGCGAGTATTAACGGACCAGGGAAGAAATTTCATGTCGGGTATATTCCGACATACCTGTAAACAACTAGGAGTAAAAAAGCTCCAGACGACCGCTTACCATCCTCAGAGCAACGGAGTGGTGGAAAGGTTTCGTCGGACCTTAGTAGATGCCATGGCATATGTAGTGCGGAGGGATGGACGGGACTGGGACCGGTGGCTGCCGTATGTTTTGATGGCCTACCGAACCACACCGCATTCCTCGACAGGGTATAACCCTCATTCTCTCAGGACTTACCTTTTGACTGTTCAGTCGCTCCCAGTTGCCGGAGTACGTGGCGGCCTGGCAGGAGAAGGTGGCTAATGCGTTCACTGAAGACGCACACCGGAAAACAAGACACGCGAGAGCCAAAGCCACTATAAAGGAAAAGTTATGAGGGAATTTGAGATAGGAGAGAGGGTCTATTTTTATTAACCGGCACTCCCCGCTAGCCATGCGCGCAGATTCCACCGCCCTTGATCGGGGCCACATACGGTCGTAGCGCAATCCTCGCCTTAGACATCCTTGAAAAAGGGGGGATATGGAATAGTGCATGTAAACCAGATGAACCCGCCTGATGCCAACCAGGAGGACAGGGACCCCCACCGGTATCCAAACGGGGGGATCGGGGTCTTCTCCGAAAGCGAAGGCCTAACTAAGGTGGGGCATCGGAAAGCGAAGATTGGATAAAGAGAAACGATGAGGAGAGTCTGGAAGGGGAGCTACCCCACCACGCGGAAATAGGAGACATACCCCCCCGGGGGAGGGTGCCGACAGTAGTGGGGAGGACGAAAGAAGTGACAAAGGGGGTGAGGAGGAGGCTGCCTGGGACTCGGAAGCGGGGCTGGGGGAAATCTCCGAAGAAGTCGACAGCTTCCGATCACCCTATCACCTGCGGATCGTCCGGAAAGGGACCGCGAAGCCATCTCGGAGATTCCATCGAGATAAGCGTGCTCAGTAAAAGAGCGTGAGGCCCCTACGGGCAGGGGCGGGTAAAGAAGTACGTGTTGCATGCAGTTGAAGCTAACATTGTTATTAGGTGGGTTCAGGGACGTAAAATACAAAGAAATCTTTGGGAAGGGGGCTTTCATGGGGGATACAGCGTACCCGATGATCTGTGAGGAAGAGGGGAGGCGGCCCGGTGAGCTTCGAGTGAACAGTCTGCTGGCAGCTGCGTTAGGAGAGGCCCCATCCACACGTGAGATAAGGTGGAAAACATAATAGCCCAAGAGGCGCGCTCGTAGTGATAGCCAAAATTCGCCCCATGGAGGAGACCGCTAGGAGAGGGAAGGAATGGCAACCAACCTTGGGAAGAAGCTGAGTCTTAAGAAGAAGCAGGAAGATGCCCTAAAAGTGGAGCCTCTACTGGATACTCCACTTTTCAAAAGGGGAGACAAATGTAAGTGCAAGTAGTCAAGAGAGAAGAGAGGGAGCGAGCCTGACCTCTAGTGCTGGTGCCGAGTGGAGGGAGGCAGTTTGGGCCTGAGTGGCGTTACACCAGCGTGTAGGTTCTGTAGCGGTGCAATCTCTTCCCTCTCCCTAGCTTTGGTGTGCGTCTGCCATAGGAGGACTCTTCCTAGCACAAGTATTTTCTTTAGTTATTTTACCGTGCAGGCTTAAGGAGAGCCTGAAGTTGATATTTCAATTCTTTGTATTTTATTGTATTTCTTTACTTCATTTATGTGTATTTATTTTTGTTTCACATAATAAACAGGGCTTGTGTCCGTCTGTTCGTCTGGAACTAATTGCCTTTTGTTTTCCTTCCTCTATCCCTTCCTCCTTACCACATTACACAGTTTAATTATTTTTTATTTATTTATTTGCTCATAATCATACAGATTGTAGCAGAAGTTGCTGTAAATACAATTACAAATATGTTAGGATAATACAATGTAAATTCAGAAAGATAGAAAAAATAAAGTCAAAACAAAAAGTTTCACTTTTACACATATAAATGAAATTAAAAATTCTCCATAGTATCTTCCTACTGGTAATAAGAACAGACATTACACAAAATAATTTCGTACAGAACGGAAAATATCCAGAAAAAAAAGAAAAAAACATTTTAGAAAAATAAAAACGAGGAAAACAGGTACTGTATAAAGGTACATAAATATATATATATATGCTAAATTGTGAACATGTATTTATTGGTAGTCAAATAGAATGAGAATTAATCGTTTAACTCAAAAGATCTCATTTTCAGAGAACTTATTACAAAAAAATAATTTTTGTTTAATTGTGAGATGGAATTTATTGAGAGTAGTGACTGTAGTTTTTTTGACTGGTCAGCAGAATCATTTAAATAATTTACCATACAATTCTTTCTACATGTACTTAGTATTGGGCAACTAACTAGTACATGCAGAATATCATCGCTTTCTTGGCTGTTACAAAGGGGATAAAAATCCTGGGGATTGAACTTATAAAACAAATCATTTAGAGATAACCTAATATGCTTCTTACTCATCAGGCGTAATTGCGAGATCAACCTGACCGCATGAAGGTAGTAATTGTATCTTATATAAGGCTCACCTAGGCCCAGAGTAGAAATATGTTTATTGTAAAGATTAAATGAAGAGGTGATGACAGATTCCATATCGTGGCTCAACATGTTATTGAAGGAGATAACTAACGGGTTCATTTTCGTTTTTAAAGTACCAGAATTTTAGGCAATCCATCGTCCTCAGCTCCTATTGACAAGAGACTACTCTTTATTTCTAAGGTCCATTTATAAGGAATACTAGAGCCGCCACTACGTCTAATAAGCGCATTATAACATTTAAGTAGGATATCAGCTGGCAGATCAAGGATTTTTTGCCAGAATCGCAGCATTCGTTTGAAGATTTTTGATTTTAAGTGTAATTGGCCCGTCTCCAATCTCAAAACTATCTCGAGTATTATGGGGTATTAAGAGGTTTTTTAGAAATCTAATTTGCACCCTTTCAGCAAATATTCTCGGCAGAAATTTATGTCCCAAATTTCTGCCGAGAATAACACGCTAGCAATTAAAGAATTAAATATGCGCATTCTACTGTCCCAGCAACTAGCTTTAATATTTCTGAAAATCTTTAAAACAGCTGGGAAAGCAGAGAAACTCTTCTTTACGAAAATAGACAAAGCTATTCGCGGTATATATCATTTTATTATCGAATGTAAAGGGTTTTAAATTAGGTGATCTACCAGCCTTCTGAAAGGGAACTATTATGGTTTTCCCTACATTAACCTTCAATGAATTGATCTGACAGTATTCCGACAAAATTCGCAGTTTTAGCTGTACATTCCTCCACGAAGATGCAGTTATTGCCACATAGTCGGCAAACATCAACATCATGAGATCTCTCTCGCCGTAGATGTTGAATCCTGTGCACTCTTTTCATTAAAGAACTGTATTATATCATGTGAAAACAAGTTGAAAAGTAGATAGATAGATAGATAACTTTTATTAATAATAAATACAATAATTATCACCTTAAAATAAGAAAAGTAATTACTGACATAGCTTAATGGCTGTCTGTCAAGAGTGCTGCTGTTAATATGTTTAAATTATTATTAATATTTAGCTTTAAGTTAAATAAGTAATACCATTGTTTTATTAAATAAACAATCAGAATATAATGAGTTTGGTTTAATTTGGTTGTATACATAAATTTATAATTAAATAATATATAAACGAAATAACACTTTTTGAATAAACCATTAATTATCCTCTAATTGATATATAATAAAAAAGAAAATACAGAAAGAAAAATTTAAACTTAATTTTAAGACAATCCTTCAATTCAATAATTAAAATTACTAATCAAAAATGAACGATACGCTAGAGCATGTCTTAAAAAACCAACCAACGCCAACCAGTCTGCACCATTCAAATATTGTACCATTACAGATTCTGACAAGCAGAAGGCTCCAAAAAACTTCAGTCTTATCATTTTAAGTATTCTACAACGTCCTAAGAAGTGGAGCACATCCTCATTCTCTCGAAGGTCACACATTGAGCATTTGTAATTTCTTCCAGAAATGAAAGGTTTAAATTTAAATTGACGAGTTCCCCCCTTACTTTAATCAAATTACTAACGTGCGACCTTTCCCGACCCATATAGTCCACATCCAGGAACAGTTGTTTATATATATTATGGAAAACACCACTCATAGTAACCGTTAACACCGCTGCCTGTAACTCTCTTGGTAATAAACCATTAAACCATCCTTTATACCATTCATTTCTCTTTTAAGTTGTTCATTTGATACAAAAACTTCACTAAATTCACAACCTAAGCGATTTCCCAAACAATTCAATCCTTAAACCATAATATTTTCTTACTAATTACTTCCTTGGCTATTAATGTGGTCAAACGGAAATCTTTATGATTTAAAGTTTTCAGTATGTATTTGAAGTGAAGGTCAAATGTAAAAATATGTATGGAAGTAGGCTTAGCCTCTAAATAAATAATGTAATCTGGGGAATTTTTAGGAAGTCTGAAAAGTTTTTTAATAAAATTCCTTTGAACCCTCTCTATTTTATCGACTAAACGATAACCCCAGGATTGGCAACCATAAGTCAACACTGATCGCATCACAGAATTAAACACATCATACTTTGCTGAAAGGGGAATAAGATCATTTAAGAACAGCTAGACCAAACAGAATTAACCCCTAACAAAGCATGACGAGAGCAGTCCGTGAAATGGGAAGCAAGAGAAAGAGATGGAGATAAGTAATTCCTAAATATTTATAGGAGCTAACAACTTTAACTGGTTGGCTATTGAACTTTCGACATTCTTTTTTACCCGACCTCCCTCCGCCTTTTCTAAAAACAACAATATTAGGCTTAGCTAAATTTACCGACGAATTCCACATTCTAACATACTCTTCAACACCTTTAATCATATACTGAAGGGCTACCGCACTATCTGCAAATACAACTATGTCATCCGCAAAAGTAATAACTTTATTTTATAACCCTTAAGCCGAATCCCTCCAGTAAGATAATCTTTTAAATCATTCACAAATAAAATGAATAAAAGAGGACTAAGGTTGCAGCCCTGTTTTACTCCAGTACGAGTTTCAAAGGGAGTAGAACGACCCAGTTTTCCCCACACCGAAAGCTTTGTACTAATATAAAGACTGGGGATATTGTTCTAATAAATTTCGTGGAGACACCTAATTGCCAAAGTTTAAATAACAATGCACTTCTGTTTACCGAATCAAAGGCTGCTTTAAAATCTATAAAGAAACAAAAGATTTTCTTCACCCCTTCATGCCACTTTAACTCAATAGATTCGACAGAGTGAAAATATTATCCACTGTGGAGTAGCCTTCCCTAAATCCTGCTTGCTCCTCGCATAGTAGTCCCTTAATATTTAACCAAAACTTTAATCTTCTTGCCAATAAACTGGTATAGAGTTTTTTAACTGTGTCTTGTAAAACTGGGTTGCTCACTATGTAGTTGCTTACTGTATTGGCATCACCTTTCTTAAATAAGAGCAGGACTGTAGTAGCTTCATTTAAACTATCTGGAACTGAACTATTTTCAAAGAAATTATTATAAAAATTTACTAACAACTGCAAGAAGGAATGTGCATACTTAAATAATTCATAGGGTATGCAATCCAACCTGGGTGCTTTTCCCTCTTTAAACCCTTTAACACGCTTTCCAGCTCACAAATATCAAATGGCTTATCTAATAAATCATCTACTATCCAAGGGATGGCATACTGCATATTTAGTATAACTTGGGGTGGATTATACAATTGTTGAAAATATTTCACCCAATCTCCCATTAATATATTTCCCCCTCGCTTAAGATTTCGTTTTTTAAATTTATTTATTTGCAGCTAAAATTCTTTCGTATTACTTACCTCTTTAATGGAATTAACAGCCTCATTATAATAGTTTTTTCGTTTATGCTCACAAAGAAGTTTGTATTTTATTTTTTTCCATTATATATTTATCCTTTAATTTAATTTAATAATTTAAAAATTCTATTTCTCATATTAAAACAATCCCTATCAAACCAAGGTTGGATTGGTTTGAAAGCTTTTCCAAAAGACTGCATGACTCTAGCACTATCTCTATTTCCTTTACTAAATTTAAATTTCCTAAATTTAAGACTACATTTTCAAAAATTTCTTGTTTTTCACATTATTTATGTAATTCTCTTTCTTAGAATTATTCCAAATTAACCTGGGCATAAGTGGTAAAAGACTCTCTTTTCTATCATCGAAATCCAATTTCAAATGTAATTCTATAGGCATGTGATCTGACCAAAATTCGTTCTTCACATAGAGATCTTTAACCACATGTATGCTATTTAATGATAGCGCTAAATCAATAACGGAACAACCCCTTGGACCATATAAGTGAAATCCCCAAATTCATCTTCAGGTGCCGTTCCATTTAATATTAAAAAACTATGTTCATCACAAAATTCTAGAATTAATTTACAAATTAATCAAAACTCTGACACTCTCCTACTCGGGCATTCCAATTTCCCATCAATATAAACTGCAAATGACTTTTTTAATTAATAAAATCATCAAGGAAACTAACATTTTCTTTCCAATCACTTGGACCCAAATAAATTGGTAAAGGTATAACTTATTTGTTACATTAATTTTAATTTCTACTAAATCGAAATTAACAATTTTTATAAATTTACATATACCTTTAGAGATTAGTCACTTTTATAAGAAATCAACAGACCTCCACCAAATACCATGACCGAAATTTGAAACTCTCGTTGCTGTAACCCATATCAAATTGTAATTTTGAAAAAAATTCGAAATAAAATTTACATCTTTATCTTCTATAAATGTTTCAGAAAAACAAACAATATCATAGTTATAAATAAAATTTATAATCAACCTATCTTTAACTTTATTTTTAATGACCCAAATATTGTAGCTCAAAATATTCAAAACTTTACTATTTGCTATTGGATTAATACAATTTGGTATAGTTTGACAGACAGCATTACCTGTTATTTAATATTAGCTCCCTTATTTTCAACAATTGTGGGATGCTTTGCCATAAACTTAGAGGCTGTAGACACCTCCCCTACAGCTTTCACCTCTCTTCGCTCTACCGCCACTGTCGGGCTCTTCATTCTTGGGCACACTGCATCACTTCCGATCTTCACACAAATTTCCCTGCCATCCCAGTAATAAGCTTTATCGTCCATAAATAGAATATCATTTCTTATATATATTCTTTTATTCTTATCTAGCTGGAGCATTTCTCTTTTGAATTGAAAAAGCTTGTGCCGCCTAATTCTAACTGCATAAGAATAAATAATCCTTATTAAAAAAATACCCTGCATCTCTCAGTTTCTTGTATTACTTAATAATATATTTCCAACAGTTTTATTTCTGTTAAATATAACTTTGATTAACTTTTTGTTTTTACCAGATACTTTAATGCTAACTGCTATGTTCAATGTCATTACTGGATATATCAACCCCTAATACTTCTGAACAGAAGCTACTCACAATTTCTTCATTAGAACCTTTTAAGTCATCAAGACCTGAAAATATTAAATTATTCTTTCTTGAAGAGTTCTCCAAAACATCTAGGCGCTTTTCCAATATATCATTTTTAATCTCTAAATCTTTCACTAAAGTTTTTAAATTATTATTTTCCTCTTGCAATTCTTGAATTTGAGTCTTTAATTCATTAATATCCTCCTTGCAAGATAAGTTTTTAGCGTCAATTAGGGCACTAAATTGTTTAAGTAAATTTTTCATTGAAATTTTACCAACTTCCGTTTTCTCATCCATAGCTAAAAAGTTTCGTCGACGAAACTTCCCTTTCTGACTTTAATCTTTGCTTTTAATTCGGGTGAAGATCGAGATCTTTTAGATCGATCTAACCTTGCTGAATCACTTGATTCCAACTTCGTGATAACAAATTCTTTTATCGATCTTGACATTAAATTATTAATTAGAAATGAAAATTAAAAATCAATAAAACGGCTTCAATAAACTGTCTTATTATATAAAATGAATACGGAACAGTATACAGTATAGATGTAGAAACAAACAAAAAGCAGTTCAAACCTCAGCTGATTAGATGTACTCCAAAACACAGTCCAAGTAAATAACACTCGTTTAATTGCATGTGTGCTAAGGTGATGGCACAAGACGGTTTAGTTGCATATGTCTGCGCACTTCGTCATTCGCCGATCAAACTGTTGTGCAACTATTGCAAAACTTAAAAATTGCATGTCTGCGCCTACCCTAAAGTTTACCTACTACACGCTCAACTACAATCTCCGCATCACTTAAAATAAACTAAACTAACTCAAGTTCTTATAATTCAATAATTTAAATCACTGTTTTTTGAAAAACGACTCGGTAGAAATTTTAATACATTTAACATCGACACTCTTTCTACAACAAATAGGCCACAAATTATAACTAACAAACGTTTCTAACCGTACGTTTTAATAACGACACTTCTTAGCGATGTGAACTGTACACAAGCTGAAGCAGCATCCAAGTTGAAAAGTAGTGGGGATAATTTTTCCCCTTGGAGGACCCCTTGGATTGCCGCTATATTACCGGATAATAAGAAATTCTCTTCGATATTCATAGTTGCTTTATCATCGAACTGATTAATGAATGAATGTGTTATAGCTAATATCGTTGGTGTATAGAATAATAAACACATAAATATCTGTATACTGATACTTTGGTTAGGCACCAAATTACCACCAGAATTAATTTGGATTATGTGTGTTTGATAGAAAAAAAAATTGTATAAAGCACAAATTATTAAATTAAGAAGAAGATTAATTCCTTAGTTTTCCAAAAATCGGTAATGGCATTAAGCTGCAGTTAACCATGAATCAGAACAGAAGAGCCACAAGGATTCTGGAATAGAAGTAAGGAGATGATCCTCCCAATCGCAGATCATCCTACGATTCTTTTCATAATTCAAATTCCTGGAAAACTCTTTAACATAGAAGCTCTATTGTAATATTTTTATTATAGTTGTTCCGCAATATCATATGACTTTTTCCGTCGTTGCATACTTCTTTTCAGAATTCTGCTGAGTTTCTGATTTCCTTGCAACATCAGATACTGTTCATCAAGTTTCAAGTCTCACTTTTTCCAGTTGCTATAAGCTAACAGTATCAATGATTATAGAATCAACTATCAGTTCGTGTAATCAGTCACAGGGCAGAAAATGAAAGTCAATATCTTGAATACAAATCTGGTAGACCAATAAAAAAGTTATCTAATGAAAAATATTTCATCGTAAATAAACTACCTATTAGTTTCGGTCAATATTTGGTAGCATAAAAAAATAGCAGATTTATTGGCTGTTCACCAATTGGTAGTTATTAGAGAGAACAAGAGGTGTATAAAAAAAAAAAATCAAAATATACAGAGACCGATGTTATTGTTTTATTTTCTTATTTAATAAAATTTTTCCAAAACTTACAATAATTAGTCAAGAAATATAATATTTATAAATATTTACACAGTACACCTTCACAAGGCGTATTCATCACGATTTCTTATTGTAAAAAGTAGCTAAGTACAAATAACTAAAATAATTGCTATTTTCTTCATTTCTTTGCTTCATAACTAATGAACTAAACTGAAAATTAAAAAAACAAAAATTACGCAAAGTTGATGACAAATAATGTTGTTATTTCAACAAAAAACAAAGTTAGGTACAATATTTTTTTAACATATTTAAAGTCTGCTATATACGTGACTTTATATTTACAACAATATAATATTATTATTAAATAAATGGACGGTATTATATATAGGAAACAGATACATAAAATATTGTCATTTAATTTTGCAGTATTTACCATTATTGTCTGTAAATTATAACTATTTTTATGCAATAGTTAAATAACTTGGCTACAAAACTTAGATGATAGGTAAACATACAAGAAAGCATAACCTATTCTTGTAAATCATATTTGTTTATATAAGATTTGTTCTAACAAGCACTTTCCTATTTAACCAATTGATTTATAATGACCATTTTACATGTACGTCTATTATTAGGTTTTCTGTTTAATTTGAATTAAATCAATTAAAATTAAATTCATTAAATTTCTGCGGCCAATCAACTGATGGGACTTAATGCGCATGTCCGCTTAGTTAGTAAATACGTTGAGTTCGATTTTGATTACTCTGATCGATTCTAGATCAGTTCAAAACTTATTGAACATCGTACAGTCACAAATCAATCTGGAGCTTTGTTCCAACAAATCTTATACTATTTAGCAAATTTCTCAAAAAAACCTGATTTCCCACAAGTTGCCCATTAATTCACTGAACCATTCTTTAATAATTCCAACTTTATAAGACTCTTATTGTGTATCCAGCGTATGATAGAACAAACAGCTGACTGAAGAGAGATTATGTGATGCCATTTGTTTACAGTGCTATGGGCAATTATTCTTACACAATCACAATTAATTATGCAGTTAGCTTTTTGTTTTGCTTCATTACTTAGAATTTTAATAATAAAGTTCAAATTTTATCATAAGCTGTGTGCGTATTTCCTTCTACAATAATGCTGCAGACATTGTGCTCATTTTGGGACATTAACGATGATGCACAGTGTTCGCCCTCAGTTTGAGAAAATGTTTTTTGTTTGTTTTCTGAGATTCTCAAAGAAAGGTTTATTCAAATAATTTCCCTGACTAATTCACTTGAATGCCTATTTAATGACAATTTCCCATTAACTGTATACTAATCAGTTGCTAAAGAGTATGCTCTATATATAAATTTTGTATTAATATGTCGATAATAAAATATATTTCTCCCAAACATGAAATGTTAACAAATGAGCGGGAAAAGTTTAGAGAATTATGGCGCCTTATAGCCGACACTTTGTGGCTAACTTATTAATAAATACCCAAAATGACAACAATACGAAGTGATGGACACACAACAAATCAATGTTTCCTATAATGTGAACCATGATGGGAAGGTGGCGATCTATGATGTCTGTTTGAATCTACTATGGCATAATGATCGCTATTTGTGGACACAGATCTGGCTGAATTCAGCGTTGATCCACCGGATACATAACCGCCACCTGGTTTGCCATTCAGCGAATATCTGTAAACAAACAGAAACATGAATCAAAAAATCAGTTGATTAGTTTGACATTGGACATATTTTTAATTTTATATTGGAACTTGATGGTTTTCTGGAGTTTGCTGATGGATGCTAAGACCTATTCGATGTCTCTCTTGAAAAAATGCATTGTCTAACGTCCTTACTGAAGCAATGAAAACAATTTGCTCCCAGCAAGTATGAAGGTATTTTCAATCTCATATTCTCCTACTTAGTGGTTGTATAGGTCGACTAAGAGGGTTATTTTCTGAATAGCTAGAGGAAGGTTGGAAGGAAAGGCTGTTTTGGCATCAAACTGTGTCTTCTAAAATTTCCCAAGGAATTAGATAGTTAGGAAAGTTTTGAAAACAATTTCTCCATAACGGATGGAAGGGGGGGGCAATGAATCCTAGCGTGAGACACTTGGAGCACTTTTCCCCTGGAACTGCAAGCGGATCATGGGGTTACTCAGTTCAATCTCAACAGTAGTTACCAGAATTACGAGATCGGAGCAAGGAATGTTGGCAGTAATCACCTCACGAGGTAAATCTCTCCAAAAAAAAATCTCAGAAATGAGATGGAAGTGAAGACACTTTTGGCCAGCTAAGGGTAGAAGTGCTCTTGTTGTGGGAAGGCTCTTATGAGCTGTGATAAACATAAAACTAGTGTAGAGACTAGGCAAAAATTGACTTCGTTGGTTAATAGTCTCCCCTACAGGGCATTGTACATTCAGCAAGCCCTCAAAAAAGCTGGGGAGTGATTCCAATCGAGGACTGCGAAATTATCAATCATAAGCCTAGTTTACTCAGAGGATTTTGGAGAAGAACTTCGCTAGAACCTTTCCCAGACCATGAAATTTCTAAAAGAAAAATATATCTGGAAGAAGGGTTTAAATTGAATACGTGCTCATTTTAGCACCAGCAGGAGGCATAGTAGACCATTCAAGGTGGCAGTATAAAAACCAGAAAAATAACAGCAATAGAGAATCACTGTTATATTTTGTTTTTCCCAACGTCTTGTATCATAACAAATCTATCAAATAAGGGAATTGAAAATATAAGTATAATCACCTAGATCCATACTGTGTTCCATGCCAACTTCTATACGGATCGTAATCTTCTATAATGGATGGTTCCTTCTCCACCACTTCAGTCCTGGCACATGAACACGTCATAGCTGAACATAGGAACACATTCACTATCAACATCAATAGGAACAGCAGACCTAATGCGATCGCCAGATACAGAAGCCAGCTGGGTCCCCATTTTGGATATTCTATCACTTCAGCCAGTTCTGCAACAAAATGTTTTATGATCAATAAAATGTTGATTAAAAAAGAATAGTTTCTGAAAGAAGTTTCAGAAAACTACTGGTGTAGTTTTTCACCAAATAATATATTATATATTACTGGGTATTAAAATAATAATAATAATATATATGTGATTGGGTCCGCAATACTGGATAACATGTTGGATTTTATCTGTCATAACAAGCCTCATTTTGTTGGATCTGACCGGTTTCGGATTTTCATTCATCACCAGAGTAAGGTTTGCAATCAATTCGTGTAGAGAGATGATTTCAACTATATGTTTACATCACAAACCACACTGGTGTAGTTAAAGTCATCTCTCTACACGAAGTGATTGCAAACCTTGTAGATTCTTGTAGGGGATTACTGCACTGCGATCTGAAAGATCTACTGTCTAATGCACAGCCGGCCTCCAAGCATGTTCTCTAGCTACAGACAACACTGCCCATCACCTGACTGTCAGTTGTAGAGGCTGATAGGAAGAGAAAATCTAAGGGCAGCATACTGGATTCGAACCCGGGACCTCCGCGTTGCTAGTCCAGCGCGCTACCACTGAGCTTATCCCTTCCCTCTCCCTTGGCTTTCGCCAATTAACTAGGGACGGAGACCCTAGTTTGTATACTGTATTTGTCCTTGTCTGTAAAGTGTAGAGAGTATGTATTTTAAGTGTATTGTGTACTGTTCTGGTGAAGTGCATGGAGTACTGAGCTGTGGTAACCTGTCGTGTGGCTACTCCCCAAATAACTGCATGCAACAGATACCCCTTGCGGGCGATTGCAAACCTTACTGTGACGAAGAATGAAAATCAACCGAAACCGGTCAGAACCAACAAAATGAAGCCTGCACTATGTTAGATTACAATTTTAAAGAAAATTGGTCAACGGAAGTGCCAATTAACAGAACAGGTTGTGTATATAAAAATAAAATCACTATTATTTGATACACTTTTACACAAAAAGCTGATTTTTGAGGAGTGTTTGGCCGTAGGTGAGAAGCGTGCCGCCCTCCACACTCATTTATTCCTTATTCAAATATTTGACACTTATACGGTCCAGCTAAAAAAGAACTTATTCTAAGTTAACAGTTTTAAAAAAATGAATTATTAATTTTATTTCTTACATAATTATTAAATTGAAACTATTTTAATTATCGATTTTCATATTAAGAACTTGACAAAAAAGAGTATATACACGTAGTAAATATGTATGTAATAACCAAACAGGGAGGTTATACAGCAAATTCCGTTATAGAATGATTAATTAAGAAATGAAAATATGTGTGAATTTAGTTATGATACAATAGTATGTACAGTTGTAAATGACAAATAAAAAGTTAAAAAAATATGTGAGCTGTATATAAATAATATAAGTAAAATTATGTGATATGTGAGTCCTTTGTATACCTATATCATGGTCATTCACAATAATAGGTAGTGACATTGCTTTTAATGTAAACAATTTAGTGAGTTATATTGAATTAACTGTTAGATAATTAAACAGACTTTCATATTTCTATAGAATACACAAACTAACAGACATAAACCAAACGAAAAAAAGGCAAAACAAATTAACCAAAAAATATCTGGTATGAAACAATCACACGTCTTTGTCTTAACTGCAGTTAATACAATTATACAATTGAAACAAATTTATTTGGATCGGAGAAAATTTGACCCAAATCTCAATATCTGGTATTTTATCCGTGACCGGTTTCGGATTTTCATCCATTGTCAGAGTAATTCACCAAGTTCGTGGAGGACCCTTATAACGCACATACATACATCAACAAACCAATGAGTTTCGAGTGTAAAAGAAACATTGCGTTGAAGTGAACTCTCTGCACGAACTTGGTGAATTTGCTCTGCCGATGGATGAAAATCCGAAACCGGTCAGGAATATAAGAAATATGCAAGCTAGACGAATGAAATACCAGATGTGATCCAGCATTGCGGACCCATCCAATATTCAACAGATCTCAATACTTGCTCCCTGGTGTAAGAGGAAGTGATAGATCCCCGTTAATGTTAGATGTGCAGTGTGAATGGCTACACACCCAAATCCATAATGATCTAGTAGATTACTATGGTACTTGCTTTCTGGCTGGTCAGTTTGTGTAATGACTACAGTTGTCTGTAAAATGTACAATGTGACTGCGTACGTATGTGTCAGTGATGAGATAAAGTTTGCCTACAGGTACCCATGCTAGCTACCAAAATTGTAGTTGTACACATGAACTCTGCAGGATTTACTAGTACTGTGTGTGGAGCTTTCAGCGAGAGTCAGTTTAAGTGTTATTGCCTGTAGTCAGGCACGCAAAGATCCCTGAAAGGAATACAAAGTTTAAGGAGAATATTTGACAAAGAACATAAAACAACAAAATCCTCCAAAGAACATAAAACAACAAAATAGACAAGCTCAAAGTTGGTACTCCGTTTAAGTAACACCATCATTGAGAGCTTATTCCACACAAAGGTTACCGTCAAAATACGTCAACAACAATTGCAATGGCAGCCCCATTACTTTCAAGATGTAACGACCCTGAAGAGGCTCACCGCAATGTGGGCGAAACGTCGGTTTCTAGCGCAATCCACATATTTATAAACAAATGATTTTCTTATAATTTAAAGATGATTACATAATGGCCTTATTACTCGATCATCATTCATGTGTATTAAAATTATGATACTAAGATCGCAAGTTCATTAGCCTGTAAATAAAAGTGCCATCACTGTTGTTACTCAATTTGTAAACAGAGTTCTCAATGGAGAAGTTTAGTTTGCAAAAAAGGGCGGAGCTCTCTCCAATAGCTAGTTGCACATATTATGATACCAGGGGTGAATAGTTTATAATCTTGCCTTCTTAACCCTGAACTACTGGGCAAACACCTCCCCCAAAATAGGGCAACATTTAATTTTATAAACTGATATTATTTTATTATTAAAAAAAATTCACGATTCAATTTTAAATAAAAAAATTGCAAATATTATTCGATGTAAATTTGGAATGTACGAGGGGAACTTTCGTTTTAAAATTCATCAGACAATCGTGGGATATTTTTTTCCCCCTAATGAATTGGGAGATCTCAAAGCACCATTGTTCATCGCATCTGAAGGACCTTCAATATTAAAATAATTATTCTACACGTATCAGTTCAAGGATTAAATCGTATTAATAATGATAGGTTGCTGCAGATAAGAATAAATTTTATATAAATTAAATCTTCCTAGTAAATATACTGAAATATGTATAAAGGTTTTGTAATAAAATAAAAAAATGAATTGTGTTTTGTAAAAAAATAAAACTTGGAATCTTAGTTTTTAACTATTAGTTAAAAAGCAGTGCGATATTTTTCAGTACACGGAATTTTCCCTGTTCAATTCGTAAATGAGTTCGTTTCTAGGGTGACAGATTAAAATAGTTTAATTTAGAGGGCTCCCAAAAAATTGCAATTTCTTAGGGTTTAGGGAAGTTGTAATTAATTTTAGTAAGATTGTGCTGTTCGGGGGTTAAAGTAGGGATAGCAAAGAAAATTGCAGATTACTGGGGAAAATAAACAAATAGAAAAAAAAACAAAACAGAACAACATAACACAGCAGGATTGGGGATGGAACAGCACAGTGGGGGCCTACCTCATGATAGAGGACCACCGGTTGACAGAAAAGATAAGTATTCGGAAGATAATATAAATGATAGTAATACTAGTAATAATAAGGTTCATCATAATAATAATAATCAGTAATAATAATAATAATAATAATAATAATAATAATAATAATAATAATAATAATAATAATAATAATAATGATAAATCCGGGAAAGGCCACAAGCGATCGCAGACTCGCGAGGATAAGAGTCTGAATATGCGCGCGGCGAAAGTGGTGAAAGGATAGTAAAGCGAATATTCATGATGCTATTAATGATAACTGGAATAATAATAAAGTATCTACCGGAACAGGCGGTGTGAACTTGACTGGATAAGCCTATGAACAAAGGTGGAATGTGGGCAACATCCACCGAGTCACATTCGGTAAATGGATATATAAAGAAGACAACAGCTATTCAAAATCACATACAGGTATCGAAATTGAAAGGCCCAAAATGTGGGAAAAAATTATTCAATTTAAAGCCTATTCCTACTGATATATCGACTGGTACCAGAATACAGGAGGAAAGAAAATGAGTGTAATCGGTGTAAAAGAGATTCGGCAGACCCTTGGCTCTGTGAAGCACCCAGTCTGGAAGCGTTTTTGAAGTAATTCATTCAATGAGTAGGTAAGATTGGGATGGAATTACTTAATCATTGGAAGTATTAACATCTCAATTTTCGGAAGGAAAAATTTCAAATAATTCTGGGTCAATTACATCAAAAGCAGAGGCTCAATTCGGAGAGGAAAGGCCCACAATAGACCTTACGGATTGGGGCTTGTAGATCCTATAAAAGAACAGAACAAAGAAGGGGTGATAAACCGTTTAAAAACTGATAAACAGAAGGACATCCCTAAGCATGTTTCAGATGTAGGGGGTTTTAGCAAGGTATCAACACGGTCAAATTGCCGTAAATGATGAAAATTCTGCAAATAAATATAAGGTCGTACATAAGTAATCGAGACAGTTTGGAAATGTTGTTGCGTGAGAGAGGAATTGATGTGGTCATCATACATGAGACATGGTTTAAACCAGGTATTGAATGTGAATTACAAAGATTTAACATGGTGAGAGCAGATCGTGATGTGCCATGGGTATGGAGGATGCGCCATACTCGTACACAAGAGATTGCCTTTCGACCCAATAAGACTTTCCAATCCAAGTAGGGATCATATTATGTGTAGTAAAAATATTAATCAATTCAGCTATGACTACTCTTCTTGGAGCATACTGTAGAACAGGACATGGAACCAGGTGCAGGAATGGATACATCTTTTAGACCAGGTTTCAGGGCCCATTCTTTTGGGGTGACTTCAATGGACATCATGCTTTATGGGGTTGCAGAAGGGAAAACGCTGATAGGCGGACCTTGCTGGAGATCATGGATGTGGCCAATCTTTGTGTGCTCAATGATGGATCCCCGACAATGATTCCCAACCGGTTTCTCAGGCATAAGCGGTGGATTTAACGTTATGCTCACTACGCTTGATATCGGAACAAAATTGGGCGATAATATAGCTCATTCATTGGGTGAATGAGCGGAACCTGTGGGTTCCGATCATTTAGGAATCATAATGAAGACGAGCTTCGTGTCGGGAGCAACTAACAGGGAGTCGGATTAGGCATCCGAGAGCCGGTGTTGGAATCTAAAAAGACTAATTGGGAAGATTAACGGTCGCTGATTGAAGCAGAAATTATAGATGCCACAGCGATTCATATAAGGTATTTATGAGGTTATTAAATTATACAGCACAAAAGTCTGTACTTAGGTATGCACAATGGCTTTTTACAAAACCTAATCGTAGTACAAAACCTTGTGGGATGAAGAGAGTAATAGCGTTCGCAATGGCCTGGCAAAATTATAAAAACTCTCCAACTTTGGACAAGTTTGCCAACCGAAAGCGGAAATCAGCTGAATGCCGCTTTTCTATAGATTAAAGAAAAGGAATAAATGGTACGAAATATGTAACAGTCTGGATCGGAATTCGTCCTTAAAGACAATTTGGAGTAAAATGGTGATAACTTGGTGGCTGGAAGAATACAAAAAGCTTCCTCCATATCAGCAGGATTTCAAAAAACAACGTAGCACGTTGGATTATCTGTCAGCATTTGTCAATGAGGTGTATATAAACCTGACGGAAAATAAACATACATTGGCTGCCTATGTGGATATACATAAAGCTTATGACAACGTAAATATCGCTATATTGAAAGATAAAATGGTGCAAATTGGAGTTCCGGATAGGGTTATTATAAATGTAATTAGAATGTTGCAAAGGAGGCTTTTAGTGATTAGCTGCGGCGATAAGGTTACGGGGCCTAGAACCATCGGACTTGGCCTGCCTCAAGGAGCTGTGCTAAATCCTATCCTTTTTAAAATATATGCATCAGACTTATGAGATAAACTCGGATCGGAAATTAGAACTCTCCACCAGTTTGCAGATGATATTACGATCTACACGGGAGAGCGGTCTGAAAAAAGGGTGTTATAAAAATGAAACGGGCAATGCTGAGACTCAATGAATGGTGTGGAGAGCTGGGTTTTCGGGTGTCTGCTAATAAAAGTGCTCTCACAATGTTCAGTAGGAAACGACATAATAGAATCCCGGAAATTATTCAGTTTGGCCCTTTTGAGATCTCTCATGTAAAGGTCTGTAAAGTGTTAGGACTTTCTATCGACCATACATTGAAATAGTAGCTCCACATTGAGGAAATCGCAAAAAGGTGCGAGAAAAATATTAATATTTTTGTGGTATATAGCGCATGTGACTTACAGGCGGGTCCAAAAATGCACTCCTTCTTTAACGGAACTTAATTTTGTCTAAGTTAGATTATGCTTGCGGTATTTACGGAGATACCTGTCAATCAGCTTTGGCCAAGTTAGATAAAATTCAATACAATGTATTTGTTTGGGCGCTGTGAGATCCACACTCAATAGTATTGGAGTGATGTCACTACCACTAAGAAGATTCTTGTGTAGAAGGCTGATATTATCAATCAGCTGCCTCAAACGGGAGTCTCTAGGCCGGCAGAATTGGTCTCCTCATACAGGTTTTGGTATAAAAGGAAACAGCCGGTAAGTGTCAGAATGTTTGGATTTATTACTGACATGTATTCCAGATTTACTGCTTTGCACAGGATCCCGAGACGATTATTAACCTACAGTATGGCTTGTTCAGAGCCATATTATGTTTATTTGGAAATATATGACCAACTTAAAAACGAGTGGGGTGAGTGCATGGTTTGGGGGATCAATGCGGTGTTTAAGGAGCCAATCCTTATTTCTTGTTTATGGATGGATCCAGATCGATCCATGGAGTGGGGTGAGCCGAATGGGACCCCCAGACTGGCAGCTCCAAGAAGTACAGGCTTTCAAATATCGCCTCAGTATATACGGTGGAATTGGCAGCTATCTGGAAAGCCATATCACTGGCAGATAAGATAAGCCAGGAGAGGGACAACTCTGTGGCAGTTTTCAATGACTCAAGAAGTCCACTTCAGAAGATAAAATGTCCAGGTGATGTAATAGACCGCTACTTATAGAAATAGCGTATAGGTAGGAGAATGCTGCAAGAAGGATAATTCAGTGTGCATCAAAGGGCATGCCGGGATCCAAGGAAATGAATATGTTGATATCCTGGCAAAAGATGCTATTAAGTCGGGTGAAGAAATTCCGATAGCTAGTTTGGGAGATATTAACAATGCCCTGAAAAGTAAATCTTTAGAATTATGGCAGGATCAATATGGAAAAGAATATACAGACAAATATTATTCAGACATACAGCCTCGAATCCCTTGTAAACATTGGTTTGAAGAGTTGGATGGGGAAAGGCAATGTTATACCACGATAATGCGATTCAGGTTTAACCATAACCTCACCAAGCCGCACTTTTATAAAATGCGCATTCGTAAATAGACCCAAATGCGATTGCGGTAACGGAGGGGATGGCGATATCAATCACTTACTCTTTAGCTGTAAAATGTATAGTAGAAAAAGAGGAACGTTTCTAACCGAACTGTCCGAGTATGTACGATTTCCTTGTGGCGCAAAAAGCATATTAGTATTAATGGAAAAGGAAGCGCTTGTTTGCATGTATAATTTCATCAAAGGGAATAAAATGAAAATATAAGTCGGATTAGGTTTATCTTTCGGTATACTGTAGTTCTGTGTTTATTTCATTCATACTAGACATCAAAACAACATAATATATTCACACAAAGACATTAACCACAAAATTGTTTCAGATATGACATGTCTAGAAGATTAAGAATAAGAGCCGCATCGCTTAAGATACCCTTATCTCGCAAGGATGGAGAATGAAGAAGGGGAGAGGGGAGTCTACAAGAGACATGTCAATTTGAAAAGATAGGGCTGGTTTTTCCACCAATATATTGGCAGTTGGAGGCAATTAGAAGCCAAAGGTAGTTAATAATGTCAATACGTTGGTTTTTTCCAGCCCTCAAAAACAAATAACTAGTTAATGTAAAAACAGACAAAACCACTAAATAAATAAATAAATAAATTTTCCCTGTTGCTAGGCTCTCTGTCGGCAGGTAAAGTAAATACAATGGTAACCATTCATTTAGCTTTACGCAGAAGATTATTTGAATTTTTTTTTAAATCGAACGACTCATTTAGAAATTATGGTCTATATTTTGATTATTATAAATAGCTGTGGATTTTGAAACTAACCCTGGAGACTCACACAAGTACCTACAAGTTTATTAAATGTAAAGAAAATTTTAGAAATCATTTTTGAGAAAATCTAGGGAAAAAAGCCGTAAAGCCGCACTTTCAGTTGACATAGTTTCTTCAAATTTGGTATTCATATTCTTCAATTTGCCTCTAAATTGTAGTTAATGGAAGTGTATTCTGAAATAGCTTGGCCTTTCAAAAATCAATTTTCCAATAAAAATGACAGGCTATTAATTTCTGTGTGTACTGCGTAGTGTGTAGTGTGTAGTGCGTAGTGTGTAGTATGTTGTTAGCATGCAAAGTTTAAAGGGAATCGTTGGAGCTGTTTTCCAGAAAATCCTTTCACCAAAATGGCATTTCCGGTTCACTTATTACGACTTTTATGACGTATCTTCTGGTGATACTTGGTCGCTGTATGAAGTTTGAACTTGTTCATTCTTTCTTACACTGGAAGGTCGCAAAATGTATCCATTTGCAGATAAAAGTCCAATTTATATATATTACGATCGCAATACTCCCTGTTGTACATAAGCAATAAGAGAAAGTGATAAAGAGGCTAGACTAATTGGAACACGTTTGCAAAGCTCGCCTGAACAAATCCGCTTTTAGCTGTCTATAAGTAGATTTTTGAAATTTCGTCACATCCACTGCTGGCTATGGTGTAGAATGACAATGGTGTAGTGTAACGCCATTAAACTACATGAGAAAACACTTGTGTTTTTTTAGCAGAAATAGAGAGTAATTGGTGATTGGCCAATAAGATAAAATTTAAATGCAGTGTTTAGTGTGTGACGACATGCTAGGGTGCCTTACATTATAATGTGTATAATTGTAACAGCAGTGTCGGTGAAATTGTTCAATGTTTCCACCATAAATCTCTTCAGTACAAAATGCAAATAAACTGCAATGTTGATCATTATTTTAGAAAAATGTTTGTATTAAAAGATATGCATTTCACTTTTTTATATTTGGATAGATGTAAAGCGAAATTTAAAGAGAATTATTGGAGACATTGCAAGAAAATTTCTAGAACTGAGAACTTTTTTAAACTATTATAAACTTTTTTCCTACGCTATGACGCTTGACTTCGGCTATTCAGCCATTCAGCGTCGCGCGGCCCAGTATAAAAGAAGTAGGCTGCGCTGGCGATTGATGTTGTTCGTTTAGTTGGACATGCAGAGGGCACGTGAGAACAATCTCGGACGCGAACAACTTTACCCCCAAGAAACACAAGGAATCTGGGTCTGGGTCCTATATAATTCATTTTTCAGAAGTTTCTCGAAAACCAATCGTTACAATTTTTTTCCTTTAATTTTTCAATGTTAATTTCAGAAACCTATGTCTTTTATTGGAAAAATGTTGCCGGATAATGTGATGTTTGAGCCTGGGGGAGTCTTGAACATCAAGCATAACTTCAAACAGCAATTAGTTTTTTTGAGGGCTCGCAAGGTGTGCTATCCCACTTTTTGTATTCACAGGACCTCAAAACTTGTAATTCCGGTGAATCCTCTATTTCTGTAGGTCGCAACATTCACTGTTACAGTAGTGAGAGAAAGTAAACTAGACGATAAGATGATGTACAAGTGGAAGACATTTGATTTGGACATACGATGAAGGCTAATCAGTCTCCGTGAGGTCCAACGGAATGCTGTACAGAACAGAGACACGGCCAGAGTGCGTGCAATAACCGCCATATACATGTTAAAGTGGCGCGCCTATTGCCTATAAAGAAAACACTCCTTTATGTTGCGTCACTTGGCCACGCCCTCATACCTAGAGCGCTCTGCCCACCTTCATTATCTCATCTTTACTTATTAAATGTTGAGCCCTTTCATAATTGTGTTGAGCCTTTTCATAATATAATTGTGTTTGAATGTTTAAACTATGTTTTCCCCAACGTTTCAACACTTGACGTGTTATCTTCAGAGGGATACTAGAAATATTACATGAAAATTTTTTTTTTACATTATACTCAGATACTATTATACATAATTTATATATATATTTGATACTAATTATTGTCCAAAAATTATATCATATATATAAATTATGTATAATAGTATCTGAGTATAATGTAAAAAAAAAATTTTCATGTAATATTTCTAGTATCCCTCTGAAGATAACACGTCAAGTGTTGAAACGTTGGGGAAAACATAGTTGAAACAATATAAAGAAATAAATATAATATTCTTGGCTGCATAATGGTTCATTTTTAATCATCCCTAAGAAGAATATATATAATTGTGTATTTTCGTACACCAGAAACTTATTAGGTGCTTTTCCAGCAACAAAATTCTAATAATCTCTTATTTTGTTGCTGGAAGACTTGTTTGACGTTAATCTTTAAGAAATTTCCGCCTTGCATTTATTACAGAATATTCTTTTGATAGATGGAGGAGTCACTTGTTCAGGAAACTTCACGTGTATAAATGTTGAGAATAAAATACTTTATCACAATTTCGAGTTTGAAGATATCGATTGACTATAAGTAAGAATTTCCTGAATGTGTACCCGTCCCCCCCTGTTGTCATGCTGTTCCATATCGGTATCTTAAAAAACTGTTTTAGGTGATTGCGAGGATGCTTGCCCTCTGTGTCCTCCCACCTTGCCCTCTCTGTCCTCCCACCTTGTCCTCTCTGTCCTCCCACCTTGCCCTCTCTGTCCTCCCACCTTGTCCTCTCTGTCCTCCCACTTTGTCCTCTCTGTCCTCCCACCTTGTCCTCTCTGTCCTCCCAACTTGCCCTCTCTGTCCTCCCACCTTGTCCTCTCTGTCCTCCCATGTGCATTCGGTTTCCATATGCGGTATCTTCAAAACCTGTCTCTCTTTAGGTGACCGGTTGTCCGCTGTTGCGAGGATGCTGTCTCTCCACAAACTGCCCTCCTCTGTGTCCTCTCGGTTACTCCCACCACTCTCTTGTCCTCCCACTCATTGCCACTATATTGTACCTCACACCCTCTCTGTCCTCCACATTGCCATCTCGGAATTACAAACTTCTCCCTCTCTGTCTCTCTACCCAACTTGCCTCTCTGTCCTCCTTGTCCTCCTGTACTCCACGTTGTACTCTTCACTCCCACCTTGTCCTATCTGTCGGTTCCCACTTTGTCCATCGATGTCTCCCACTGCCCATCGGTCCTCACACCTTGTCATCTACCACCTTGCCTCTATGTCCTCCACGTTGTCCTCTCTGTCCTACAAACCTTGTCCTCTCTGTCTCACCACCTTGTCCTCTCTGTCTCCCACCTTGTCCCTGTCCTCGGTCTCCCACTTGTCCTCTCTCTGTCCTCCCAACTTTGTCCTCTCTGTCCTCCCAACTTGCCCCTGGCCTCCACTTTGTCATCTCTGTCCTCCCACCTGTACTCAACATTGCACTCTATGTCTCCACTTGTCCTCTCTGTCCTCCCACCTTTGTCCTCTCTGTCCTCCCACCTGTGTTCTCTCCTGTCCTCCCAACCTGTGTCACTCTCACATCCCACCTGCCCTCTCTCCTCCCACCGTCTCTGTCCCCATTGTCCTCTCTGTCCTCCACTTGTCTCTCTGTCCTCCCCTTGTCCTCTCTGTCCTCCCCCTTGCCCTCTGTCCTCCCACTGTGCCTCTCGGTCCTCCACCTTGTCCTCTCTGTCTCCCATGTCCTCCTGTCCTCTGACCACTTGTCCTTGTCCTCTCTGTCCTCCCACCTTGTCCTCTCTGTCCTCCACCTGTCCTCTTGTCCTCCCACCTTGCCCTCTCGGTCCTCCCAACTTGTCCTCTCTGTCCTCCAAACTTTGCCTCTCTGTCCTCCCACATTGCCCTCTCGGTCATCCCACCTTGTCCTCTCTCCTCCACCTTGCCCTCTCTGTACTCATCCACCTTGTATCTCTGTCTCCCACTTTGTCCTCTCTGTCCTCCCCTTGCCCTCTCTGTCCTCCCAACTTGTCCCTCATCTGTCCTCACTCACACCTGGTCTTCTCTGTCCTCCCACTTGACTCCCAACTCTCTGTCCTCCCACCTTGTCCCTCGTGTCTATGTCCTCCCACTGTCCTTCTGTCCCTCTGTCTCCTGTCCTTCCACCTGTCCTCTCTGTCCTCCCACTTGCCCTCTCTGTCCTCCCACCTTGTCCTCTCTGTCCTCCCACCTTGCCCTCTCTGTCCTCCCACCTTGTCCTCTCGGTCCTCCCACCTTGCCCTCTCTGTCCTCCAACCTTGTCCTCTGACCTCCCACCTTGCCCTCTCTGTTCTCCCACCTTGCCCTCTCCGTCACATCTTGCCCTCTCTAATGTACTATTCGTTACAGTACAGGCCCCCCTTTCATTGTAGCATGAATGGAGCTAGACATTTAGTAAAAATTCGGACTTCAATATTGTTTCACTTTGGAATGTGGTGTGAATGTTTCACACCTGATAAAATAAACTACCAAATATAACTAACTGGCTCTCATACTCACTGAGAGTAACATCGGTGAAAACTGTTGGAACCAATATATATACATATATATATTTAAAGGTTAGATCTTGAGGAAATAGAGCAACTATATATTATTATATAAGAGGTAAATTAGGATAGTCGTTAGTAAGAGATGATGTGAGAGTGTATCTCTCTGTCTATGTATTAGTTTTAGAAAGTATAACCACCAGTATTGTACCTTGTTCCTGTGTAATAAATACAACATCTCGTTCCGCATTATCTCACACATTCTCCTCATACCTACACTCTCAAGGAGTAGGAAATTATTATTCACAACCCGGTCTGGCCACATCACACAATACCAGTTATAACAAAACAACAAACTCATACAAATACTAAAGATTCTAGTCAAACTGGCAAACTGTTTTAAATAATATATAAGTAATAACTTAATAAGGAGTCTAGAGCGAAATATGAACTGAAAATAAGGAAACTAAAACAAAATCACCTAATTAGCACATTACGAATGTTTTCACCTTCTCAGGTACATTGACCTTTGATGTACATTGATTTGTACATCAAATCTTTCAAATTTCTAAGTAAAAAAACGAGTGTTGAGAAAAACTTGGACTACTTTCTCTGACTGCCATTTCTCATAGTTGTGAGTGACAGATGGCAGAATTGTAACTGTAGTTATTCGCCAATATAGAGACTCCCTCTAACCTCTCATCTACCCCCAAAAATAAAATTTTCCTAGAGAAATGTTGCAAATAAAACCGATAGGGCTATATATGCAATGAGCGCCAATAATACTGAACAAACACAACATTTGAAATTTAACGACTCTGATTGCTCACAACCCTCTGTGGAGAACCAATTTTTCCAGAATACTATTACAAATAAAAGTGACCAGTTGGTATGTGTGAAGTGGTACAACCATGCAATTGTACTCCAGTGATATTTTAATAGTAGGGGGCGTAAACGATATTGTTCCCCCACAAATACCTAAAAGAATCCATTTTTCCGGGAAAATGTTTTAAAATAAAATTAATAGGCATTTCACGTGAGTATGCAGAATAGCAAAGTTAAAGAAAATCTTTGGAGCCGTTTTCCAGAGGATTGCAATTAAAAAAATAAGCAACATTTAGTAAAGTCGCACTCGCGCTAGATAGGTAATGCCCGACAACTGTATGACTGATGCACAGCTGTGATGGTGGTACCCACTAACACGGACCAACTTTGATCTTACAGCAATCTCTTTTTATTTAGATATTTTGTTCATACACACACACACACACACACACGCACGCACGCACGCACATTCAGTAATTTCTACAAACCACTTTCTCGGACTCAGAGCACCTCAAAATTGCAAAACAAATTCCAAAATTTGATACGAACTTATTACTAGCAGTAAGAGAAAGTAAAAACAATATGGCTCTCTTTTTGTTTAAAATAAGATTTCTCACCGCCTTGGCATTCACACTCTCATTATGTACAACTTACCAACACCTATTGCTTTCATCTTTATTACACCTTGTTATTATTTATTTCATTTCAAATATATATGTATATTTTTTGTTTCCACAAAACCAGATGTTATCCAGCATTGCGGACCCATCCACATATCCAATAAAAATAAGAAATTTAGAAAACAATTAGATTATGTTATTATGTTGTTATCTGTTGGAAACACACACGCACACCGAACCAAACAGAGATGCTTCTATATTAGTTTGAAATGTGGATGACCCAGTCGGCTGATACTAACTAGAGTACAAAATAAAAGAAAACCAATTCCCACGATACATTCATTATGTCTGAAGTTGTTGAGAAGACAAAACAAAACAATATGGCTCTCTTGTTGTTTAAAATAAGATTTCTAGTTCTCACCGCCTTGGCATTGACATTTTCACTAAGTACAACTTACCAACACCTATTGCGTTCATCTTTATTGCCACCTTGTTATTATTTATTTCATTTCAAATATATATGTATATTTTTTGTTTTCACAAAATATTGTTTTTATTTATTTGGTAGGGTGAGAGAAGTAGGACATTTTACACACTCGAGTTCACAGTTTGGCCGCACGGGCGCAGCCAGTGTTGTAAAGAATTATTTCTCTCAGCTCACCAGTCAAATATTAAATTTGTTCTGCAGTCATATTACGTTGGTTCTTAATTTATATAAAAAAATGTGAAAAGGTACAAATACTGAGAAAGATTTTAATTCAAGTCAAATACTCCCTCTATCTATAACCTGTTCCGTTTAGTACAACATCAAATCCCTGTATATGGGATTTTTTGATCTTGTCTTCGCATAGTGCTGCCAGATGCCAGGCATCTCACACATGTGAGACAAAGTATTGTTTTTTTTTTTTTTTTTTTTTTTTTGACGCCATTAGTTTGGCCTTTCGGCCATTCTTCTTCTGGCAGCCCAGTATGAATGTGCATCATACACGAAAGTGGACTGCACAGATGATGTAACATCTTTTAGTTCGGAGCAGGGAGCTAAATGCTCCCCTGTCATGTCTTCCCCGCCGCACAAAGGGCAATGGAGGTGTCAACAATCCCTACACGGTGGAGGAGCTTCTGTAGCAGATCGTGGCCCGTCACCATACGGAAGCAGGCAACTGCAACCGAACGCGGAAGAGTGGCGGGAATCCTGCCGCTTGCTTCCACCAGTATCTCCCACTTTCGTCCAGCTCCCTTTTCTCTGTACTTATTGTGCCATATATCCCTTAATGAGACGATACTAGAGCCTTTAAATTTCTTAGTGGAACGGGTAGGTCAGTTTGTTCTTTTTTCGATCCCTCCTTAGCCAAACGATCAGCTTGCTCGTTCCCGGAAATTCCGCAGTGGCCCGGTATCCACTGCAATACAATGAGTTTACCCGCTTTAGTCAGGCGTAATGCTTTTTTTACACGCAGCTTCTAGCCAACCTTCGCTGGTTCCCGGTGACATAAGCAATCGTATAACCGACTGGGAGTCGATCAGCAACACTACTTTCTCCTCAGGCCTAGTGCTCATAAAGTCTAGGGCAACATGGACAGCGTACATTTCCCCATCATAATTGTCACACCAGTTTGGAAGAGAAATGCTTTCTTGGAAAGCTTTTGAGAAAATGCCGGCTCCGGCTCGCCTCTTACTGGCGTTAGCTGATCCGTCAGTATATATATGAAGCCATTCGTTTGCTGGATATTTTGTTTCTATTGCCTCCAGTGATGTTAGCTTCCTCTGAATTTCACTAATCTGGCTAGCCATGTCTTCTGCGTCTTCAACATCAAATGCTTGTACGCTTGTACGAGGACCAGAAACTCTCGTTAGAACTCCTTAAAGTTTTTCACTAAGGAGAGTTGCAGCTTTCCCTCTTCTCTGCAAAGGCTGAATGTCCGCTTGTAGCTCTAAAGCTTCTATTGGCGTAGACTTTGTACCTCCGGTAACAACACTTAAGGCGCGGTTTTGAATTATATAAAGCTTGCCAAGATGTGTCTTGGGTGCTGGGATTAATAATTCGTTTCCATACTCTATGGCTGGGCGCACGAAAGTCTTTTAAGCCAACCCAAGAATATCCTGAGAAGCACCCCACTTCACACCGGCTAGACGCTTTATCAATTTGAGCCTGGGGGCGCCTCTTTCGATGGACTTTTGGATTTGGTGAGACAAATTCAATTTTGAGTCCAGTGTAATCCCTAAGTAGGTACTTTCGGTCGACCTGTTCAGTTCGATGTTGCCTAGTTTAAGCGACATGCTGGCAGGAGGTTTTGTGCTGAGAGTAAATAACTGGAAACAAGTTTTATCTGCATTAAAATCATTTCGTTTGTACTTGCCCAGTTGGCTAGAACTTCTAGCGCTTGATTCATCGTATATGCCAGCGCTTTAGTATCAGAACAAGTTGCCCAGAACACCAGGTCGTCAGCATAAAGTAGACATTGTGTCCCAGGCACTGCCTGTGCAATGACGTCATCTATGTCGTCAAACATAATTTTAAAAAGTAGTGGGCTTAGAACAGACCCCTGGGGCAATCCCTGTTTAGTCTGCCTGTAGCGAGATTCTGAATAATTGTACCTGACCCGGGTAAAACGCTGAGCAAAGAATGATTTAATCCATTTAAACATATTTCCGGCCACACCAAATTTTCCCAACTTTTCTAACACTTTCGTTCTCCATACTCGATCGAAAGCCAACTAAAAGTCTACAAAGGCGGCAAGGGAGCTCTGTTTTCTATTAAAACCATCTTTAATTTCCTGTGTAAGCCTAGCCATCTGCTCAACTGTACTTCTGTGTTTTTTGAACCTGCCTGTCTATTTGTTATTAATTCGCCCTTTTCTAGATAATACTCAAGCCGGTTCACTAACATACGCTCAACTACCTTACTCAAAACAGTTGTGAGCGAAATCGGTCAATAACTGCTCAGGTCTTGGGGATCCTTATTTTTCTTCAAAATAGGGATTATAGTAGCTTTCCTCCATTCACTAGGAATCTGCTCGTGCCACGTCTGATTTATAAATTTTAACAGAACCTGTCTAGCTTTGGAGCCTAAGTGTAGGATGAATTCTGGGAGTATATTATCAGGGCCAGCCGATTTACCTGTTTTTAGCAATAGTATAGCACGTTCCATTTCACCAGCTGAAAAAGTGTCGTTAAACAGTTCGAATTCTTGCCTGTTGAGACAAATCGCTTTAGTTTTTTCCTGGGTCGATAGTTAATAACAGAAGCATGGTGCTTACAGAATGCATTAGCTTGCCCACTGTTTTTCCACCTATAATAATTGGTTCATTTTTGAACTCTTTCCTGTTGTTCATTCGCGAAAGTAATGTAAGAGCTTTCACACCATCCTTACGAAAATGTAGTTTCTCAAGGAATGTGTTGTATGCTTTCCTTTTTGAATCTAGAGTTGCTCTCTTGAGCAACGCCTGTTTTTCCTTAAAACATTGCAGTATTCAAGTTCATGAGACTGCTCTGCTTTAACCCTGGCTCTGTCTCTTTCAGCTTTCAATTTTTGAGGTCTCTATTGCAGAAAGGGGAGTATGTTTTGACTTGCCCGCTTGGTACACACTGAAGGGCGCACTTGATGATAGTTTCTGTTACAAGGTGGGAAGTTCTATCAATATTTTCTTTTAAAAGCTCTGATGTTAAGAGTTTGTTTGTGAGCTCTGCATATTTTTCCCAATTGGCTTTTTTAATATTCCAACGTGGAAATCGCGGCTCTGAGTACTGTCTGACAGCAAGATCGATGTTGGCAGTAAGAATTTTATGTCCTGCACTGCTAGGAGCAAGTAGCAAACGATGCTAAGTTCTAGACGCTAAATTATTGAGCACAAGTAGTAGGTCCGGATGAGAGACGGCTCCGGAAAAGGAAAGGAACGTAGGTTTCCGGTCTTCGTTCTGTATAAATTCGATAGGTGACGAGTCCTCCATAATGTGACCTGCAGGATTTGTGCAAGAATAACCCCACCGCTTGGAGTGGGCGTTAAAGTCCCCAGTGGTCACTCCAATCTTCAAGTAAGCAATCTAAATCAGGCTTGTTTCCTGGAGGATTATATACGAAAGACACCTTGAATTTATGTTTTCCTTTCTACATCCTAAGCATAGCGGCTTCAAGTTTGTAAGTATCAGTCATTATATGAAGAGGTTGCAGGCTAGCAGTGATAGAACACTTAACATATACCACGATCCCCGAAGCAACCTGTCTAGCACGCTTAAGTGAGAATGATTGTGTATATGGAATACAGATAGTACAAGTAGTCTTTGTCAAATCGATGTTGAGACAAGTAGGAGATTATAACCTTCCCTTTGGTTATCAACAGCGGGTATTATATACGTTAACTTTTTCTTAAATAAAAGGAAATATTGCGATTGGGTCGGATTTTGGAAACTGTGTTCTCTTTGGAAATAATGTATTATTTTATGGGCCCCTAACTATGGAACAAATATAGCAAACTGGTCGCTTAAAACACTGTGTATGTGAACGAGATATCTCCAAAATGAAAAATTGCAGGAAGCTCAAGATATTCCGTTTAGATAGGTAGACTGATATATAGGTGTATAGGGAAATCCCCTCCTGTAGGGCGGCTCTACTGAATTCCAAGCTAAACGACCTTGCTAGCTCTAAATTTGCAAACTAGTTGATTATTTGTAATATTATTATTAATCTATAATGTTGTATATGATAGTCAGTGTTAAATATCTATTTCAACATACCACCATCTACCTTGACAAATCATCTAGCACATACACAGTGCCTGTGCAATTAAAAAAGAGCTCTCAGTGCTTGCATTATCACACAATGACCTGTAGTAATCTAGGATAAATAGGTAGTTTTAACATTATTTTTACTATCTTAGTTAAAACAAAACAAGTGAGTGCTATGCGCACAACATTCCTTTCTTCGTTCTTCAACAAATACAGAGCAATCCCTAATCCGGTCTTCTATTCCAGTGGGGAAGGGATCTCATACATTAAATATCTTAACTTACTTGCTCACTTGGATTCACTTACACATCAGCCCGGACACATTAATAAATAGCACGTTGGATCTCAAAGATATCTTTGATCCCCCAGGTCCATTAGAATATGGTATTTCGATGGACAGAAATGCAAACGGAGAAGATCTACCTCCTCCCTCAACTGATGACGTTCTTGATATACCAAATAAAGATTAGAATAATAAAGCACCCAGAAGTGATAATTTTTAATGACGGAACTGATCAAAAATGTAATGCAATTTTAAAAGAAATGTGTGAACAGGTGTTAGACAAATGAAAAAAAAAATGTTGGGCTAAGATATAGGGAAAAGAGAAAAATGCCGCAGGACTGGTATACCATTAACATTTGATATTAATCAAATTATATTAATATAATTATATATAAATATTAATATAATATATTATATAGAAGTGGTTAGACAGATCCCCTCCTTCAGATTACTCCTAAACAAAATTTCAGGTAAAAGGTTTCAAATAACAGTAATAGTTTGAATAGTAATAGTTCCGGCACCACTAAACATGTATTTCCGGTCAAAACTCCATTTCGAATATTTTGACACGGCCTGATTTATACATCCAAGTTTAAAGAAAAACCTTGCAGCTGTTTTCGAGAAAATCGAAAAAATGCAGAAAAAGTAAGACTTCTGGTGGACAAATTTCAAGCTATAATTATCGTAGTGGAGGTATTATTGTTAGTTGTATTGTTTTTAAATTTATAAGATTTTTTGTTATTTTTTTCTTCTTTTTTTAAAATATTTTATTTCACTGTATTTTTTTATTATTTCAAAAAAGTGATTGTAATTGAAATTTGTGTATTATCGATTGCTGTGGTTTCTGAATATAAGGGTTGGGTTAGAACCTGGCTTTTGCTTTTAGTTTTTATTTTTCATTCAAAACAACATTCCTTTTCCTATATAATTTTGAATGTTTTTATTTATTAATTCAAGCTACCAGTATATTTTTTGATTTGTATAATTCGTTTCTATCAGTCATCGCTTCCTCCAAATTTAGATAAATGTGTATAGCTTCTAATAATTTTTTTTTTTAACATAAATAGTGATTAAAAACAAAAATACAGTAAAATAAAAAATAAAAATAACCAAAGAAAATCTATAAATTTAGAAACAATAAACTAACAATAATACCCCCACTACAATAAAAATTTCAAAATTCTTACTGGTTCCTTTCAGTGTACCAGCAGCATGCAAGTCAAATAGGGTGTGATAAATAATTTCGATAAATTAAAACTCTGAAATATTAAATTGTAAGAAAATCTCACAGCCCACAGTGTGTGTATTGCAAAATAATAAAAATAGAAAATATTCTAAAAACCTAAGCACATGGCACGTTAACCTAAACATAGCGAATGCTGAATTAATAAATAATAAAATTTAAAACAATCGTGTAAAAAACTGGCTGCAAATACAAATTAAGGTTGGTATTTTTATAACAAATTTTTTGGACATAAAACTTACATTTTTCAGCATGGAAAAACGTGTTTCTAATTTTTAAAAAATGTAATCTATTTTGATACAGTTTTTCTTGTTAATGTTATTACAATTAATGTAATCTTTTTGTATTTTTCCTGAAATAAAAGAAAAAATCTCTTGAAAATATCGCATGATGGGAGTCGAAACGTTGAGATATAAAAAAGATGCAAAAAAATGAATAAAAATTTTTTAAAATGCCTGAAAAAAATGGTAAAAATCATGTCAACATACCAAGTTTGAATTGAAAATAAAAAAACTATAAACTACACTGAATAGAAGCAAACAAAGGAAACAAGAAGAGGCAATATTTCTCTAACACTCACACTTGTTGGATTGTTGGTTGTATAGATGTGCAGGAGGTTATAAGGTTAGGTTACTATGTGTGTGTGTTTAATGACAAAATGGATTATTATAAATTATGATTAGATATTAGAAAATAGAATATAATAAATAGCATGTTTTGAAGGATACGTTATAACTAAATTTTATTAGTGGTGTTAATTAATCGTCATTTTTATTCGGGGAGGGGGTGATAAGAAATTTGAGTATATTATACAAATAAGAAAGATAAAGTTTCAAGAAAGGCACTGCAAAGTTTAAGGAAGGTCAAAAGCTTTAAAAATAATAGAAAATGGTCTGTGTGTGAAAAGAATATCTCAAAAACGAAAAGTTGCAGGAAGCTCAAACTTGGTATTCCGTTTAGGTATGACATCAAGGTTTCGTCAAAATTCACCAACAGGAAGTACACTCTACTGAATGGTTTTTTCCAGTCGCGATCTTCTCAAAAACGGCTCCAACGATTTTCTTTATAGTTGTTGTGGTTTGTTTCGCAGAGCTGGAAAGTATCAGAGATATTTTCCGTGATAGGCTCCTTCTTTTTGTGGCAGTGTTTAACTGAATTTGCTCTGTGCAAATTCAGTGCAGTGTTATCACACTGTTTTGACAAAAACATCCTGATGATGGGCGAACGCCCGAAACCGGTCGATGACCACAAAAAGTAGCAGGCTATCACAGAAAATATCTATGATGATTTTCTTTATACTTGGTATCTTCTTCTTTTGGAGCGCTATAGCCCTGAAAGGGCCTAGGCCTCTTCAACCAGCTTCCTCCATTCCTCTCGATCATGGACTCTCAAACGCCATCTACACACGCCCAGGCTCCTCAGGCCCACCTCATACGAGGCCTCCCTCGATGACGTCGATTCCCGGGAGTGCCATAAAGCATCCTTCTGGGCAAATGTTCCGGCTCCATCCGCTCCACATGACCTAACCACCTAAGGCGTCCTTGCTTAATGAAGGCTACGAGGTGCGGTTTCTGGTATAGACCTTTTAGCTCTACATTCGACCTAATCCTCCACCGATCTGGCTCCTTCACTGGCGCTTAAATCTTGCTGAGGATCTTCCTCTCCCAGACATTCAGAGCCCGCTCGTCTTCCCTGGTCAAAATCCACGTCTTACTTACATAAGTAACTACTGGTCTTACGACAGTCTTATATACCAGTAGCTTTGCAAGTGTAGATAACGTTTTAAAGCGCAGCATATTGTGAATCGCGAAATAGCATCTATTCCCTGCTGCGATTCTCGCCTTAATGTCAGAGCTAACGTCATGCTGCTCGGTAACAACCGCTCCTAAATATTGAAACCTTTTACGCTCACAAATTTTCGAGCTCGATGAAATCTTCTTCTTTGCGGTTATTTCTTGCGGTTTTCCTGTATATTGTCTTGTCAGCATTTAATTGTAATCCAAGCTTCTTTGCCGCTTATTCAATCAAACACCTGAAAAGCTCCAGCTAAGGCATTCATAGTGCGCGCCGTTATAAGCACAGCATCGGCGTAAGCCATGTGCTGAGTGAGATCGTCCCATGTGGGTTTGTGCGAATGGCTAAACTTGGTATACGATCTACATATATAAATACTTATCACTTTTATTTGAAACATTTTCTTGGGAAAATAGATTTTTTGAGGGTTCTGGGCGGGAACAGTAGCGTTATGCTTTCCTCTAAGGTACCACTTCAATGTAACATATGGTTTTATCACCTACACAATATTCAATACACAGTAGAAGCACTGATAGAATTCCAAATTTGAAGAAAATTGGTTGACCGGAAGTACGGCTTTACAGAATTGTTTATTTCTTAGCAACTTTCTCGATAACGAATATAAAAACAATTATTGTCTTTGGACTACTGAAATGTTAGCAGAACACAGATAAAAAGGAATTTTTTGGTAAAACTGATTTCAGGAGGGTGATGTTAGGGTGGATGTAGAGACTGCCTTACTGGGTTCATTGGCTCACACATTCAGACATTCAGATGTATGAATTTCGCGATCTTCTCGAAAACGGCTCCAACGATTTTCTTTATAGTTGTTGTGGTTGGTTCCACAGAGCTGGAGCAGAGTAGAGATATTTTCCGTAATTGCCTGGTTCTTTTGATGGTCATCGACCGGTTTCGGGCGTTCGCTCATCAGCATGTTTTTGTAGATAACCTCTATCTCATTTTTTTGAAAGCCTAACTAAACGTTTATAAACATAATTTTAAAGAATATGTGGCCATTAAGTGGTATATTCGCTTGAGGAGCAATTCTTGTGAGTGTTTCACACGAGGTTGGTTGTTTAGTTAAGCTGTTTTCGTATACACAGTATACATACGATTATATACAGATATACATACGATTCTCAAAATACATTTTTTTTCCACAATCTATACCAATAGGTAGACTGTACTTGTTATTCGGTAAAGAAATACCAAAAGAGAGTAATGCAAAATAATTATTCATCTTTTCTTCTATCTCTCTCACAGCCGGTAAGAGCAAGTAGTACTGGGATTGGGTCAAATTTTCGAAAATGAATTTTCACCAGAATTCTGTATTGAGGTCTCCTGAATACGAAAATAATATAGATTCAGCGAATCTGTCTGTATGTATTAACAGAATATTTCAAAAACGAAAAATCGCTGGTAACTCCAACGGAATTACAATCCATCAGACACGAAAGGTTTCGAGGAGATCCATCAACCGGAAGTGCGATTTTACTGAATGTTTTTCCTTTACTTTTCGCAATTTTTTCGGAAATGGCTAAACATAAAAACCCGCACATTTATTTGATAAAAGTTTATTTCAGATAGTTTTGCGGAATTTGTGGCATTAAAGTATTACTACTTGTTCCCCCACCATCTCCATATCTGTATTCAGACAAATGAGTAAAATTTGAGTTTTCAAGAAAATTTATGATTTGTTTTACATAATTGTATTATTGAGAGAAAGTCTCTTACTGTTCCAGATCAGATTTTTGCTGAATATTTCCTTTATCTCAGATTTCCTTGTATGTAATAAACTAGAAAATTACCTACGGAAATATAAACATAATTTATTGTGAACTGTTTTATTACGACGCCAATCAGCCAAGAAAGCAAAAATACGAGTATAATATGGTTGTAACCGGTATCATAAACTGGACATAATATATCTTGGTCCATCTATATAAAGATCAGTTACGGCCGCGGTTGGTAATATTATATAGTTGGTCAACAATGTAATGGCGAGCTGTTCGTATCGCTCTGTATGATGTTGCTCTTGCAAGTATGTGTGTCTGTTTAAAGTGGTGACTATTATTGTGTTCATGTAGCCCCGTGTGGCACTCACTCTGTACACACTAAACACAGTACATTCCTAGAACTGTGGATAACAATGAAGAGAAGGTTTTATTATGGTTATGTATTGTATTTTGTTTATTGCTTTACTATTCACGACACTTGTGTGTGTGTTGTATATAACAGTGCATCATGATATGTGCGTGCTGTTACTACACTGAGATATCTGGATGATTTCTACTAACACCACTAGGTGGGGGAGGTTTTTACTTACATTTATGTTTTCTAACAACTATAACCTATACTATTATATTCTTCTACTGCTACATTCAATTTTATTGTTCGCAAATAAAGTATATACCAATTTATTTTTACACTTGTCCAATTTGTTTTACATAAATACATACGTATGACCTTATTTTTTTAAATATTTGTGCACAATTGAAGATGTTCACTTCATGTAAATGTCAACAACCTTTGCCTTGTGCACACCATTCATCACATTCCTATTTCTTATTACTGGATTACCAGCACCTATTTATGGTATTGGATACTGAAACGTGCAGCAGTAATTTAAAGAATATAACCATATCTCCCTTTATCTAGAACTGTGCTCTTTCTCCCTGTCACTTAAGTTTACTTTCTCTTATTAGTAGTAAGTGGCAAGTATTAAAATTGGGTCAAACTGTAGAAATTGTTGAAATTTCTAAACCGAAAATAATGATTTCCACTGCTTGTTCCTGTGGGTGTACTGAACAAAATACCTCAAAAATAATACGCAGCAAAAAGTTCAAATTTTCGGTTAAAAAATCGTCAGCGCTTCAGTTTTTTTTGCGGCTGATCGGAACGCTCCAATGATTTTCTTTAAATTTACGGAGCGAATTAGCTCAGTGGTAGCGCACTGGAATAGCAATACGGAGGTCCCAGGTTCGAATCCAGCGAACTCCCCCTTGGAATTTTGTCGTCTTTAGGATCCTCTACAGCTTTCTGTTCGGATGTCGGCAGTGCACTGAGAAGCCTCCAAACATTAAGGTAGCTGTATGGGTCCTCTGGACCCCAATTTAGATAGCCTAGGGCTAGCGCTTTACCTCCCCACAGGCGACTTATTTTTTATTACTTGTAATTCTTAAATTACTTTGTTGAAGATTTCTATAGGAGCAGAGTAATGTCAAGTTCCTTGAATTCCAAGTTTGAAGACTATTGGTTATCCGGAAGTGCGATTTTACTAAATAGATTGCAGTTTTTTGGAGTTTTCTCGCAAACAGCTCCATTGTTTTTCTTTAAACTTGGACTGCTAACTGCACATATATAAACCAATCAGTTTATTAGCAACATTTTCGCGGGGTTCTGGGGAATTTTTGGATTTGGCATAAGTTTAAACCCCGTCAGTTAGTCCTGACTGAGAATCGCAGTCATACAATGTTGTACCATGCATGTATAAAGTGACATCCTTAAAAACTAAATCTGAAGCCCACCATCTCATGTCTTGCGAAATGGCGACTAAACGTTTGGAAAAAATTCCGAGTTTGAAGAAATCTGTTGTGAAACACTCACACTACTTTCTCCCCACTCCTTTATATAAAATATATATAAAATGGCAAATTTTCTCTAAACTCCAATTTTACCTATTTGTCCTAATATAAAATGTGACGGTGTGTGATAACTGATGAGCCTACCTACTACCTAGAGGTAGAGAAGAGATGATTATCTTATAGAGAGCATACGAATTTTAAAGAAAATTGTTGGAGCCGTTTTCGAGGAAATTACGGAAAACTGAGAGAAAAACATTCAGTAAAGTCGCATTTCCGGTTGAATGGATTTTGCCCCTGGCCTTCCTGTCTGATGCGGTGAATTACCTAAACTGAATTAAGTTTGGGCTTCCTGCGGGATTTTCGTTTTTGAGATATTCATTTAACGTACATACAAACACATACAGATCATCAATCGCTGAAAAAACATTTTCTTTGTATTCGGTAAAAACTCGATTTCGAAAATCTGTCACGATCGGAATATTTCTCTGACTAGTAGTAAGAGAGAGAAAAAAATGTCAACTAAATATGAAAAGCTGATAATGTTTTCCATACTTATTCTTTTAAAACACGAAAAATAAATTTATTGCATATAGTTAGAAATAATTTGTAGTAATTGGAGGAAATTGGGCAAGATACCGTTCAGAGAATGTGGCAGATAATTTGCCAGAAATAAATGATGTGCCTGCAGTAATGGGGCTCTTAAGTAGAATGCTTACTTAAAGTAGTGAATACAGGAAACGGAAATCTTACAACTGCTTTACAAGTTGTTACAGTTCGTATAAGGCAACAGAGCAACAGGGACACATTATCAGCTACAATAATAAACGGCAGGTTATGTTTTAATCAAAAAATATACGTATTCTGAGGTAGTTAGCCTATCTTGGCAGGCAATTTTTGTCCGTTGTGGCTCCATCTGTGGCGATTGAACGAACACGTCTGTAACCTTCCATATTCAAGGTTTTATACTATGAGATGATAATTTAGAGATTATAATTTATGGTGGGCTGTTTGTGAAATCAATTGTAACATTCAATTTCATTTCTAAATATGGCCTCTTTAGATTTATATTTTTTTATTATTCGCAATATATGGATAAAAATTACAAAAAATCTCAACTGGCATCTTTTTCTTCAACTTGGAATCTACGGCATGCAATATTGCCGTAACAAAATATAGAGGTCAGGGGAGTACATGTTGTTAGAGTATGATTATATTAATATATGTGCGGTAGCGGTCACCTTGGGGCACCGGGCGACACCCCATTGTATCGTAGCCTTCCTGTGGTAAGAGGCTCTATTGCAGGCGACCGTCTAATCCTCAATTTTCGTGGGAACTAATGAGTGGACCATCAAAGAACAAAAATTTTAAGAAAAGGGGCGAGGTCAGAGGCTCGCTCAGCTCACTGTCATCGGCAGGTGGTGGTTCCCTAGGTTCTAGGGAAAGCACACCTGCGATGATAGAAACTACGGGGGGCAATCAGTCCGCCCCGGTTGAAGGTAGCCATGAGAGGGTGGTTGCTGGGGGGTCTGGTTGTCTAGGCTCCTCGTCGGCGGACCCTCTCGGCGAGGTGGCATCGAAGATTGGGGGCATTAAGATCGCTCACAAGAGGCCCAGTGGAGCCCAGCGCAGACAGCAGGCGAGGCGCAAGGCTGCTACTGGGGGAAGAGAGTGGATCCCCAATAGCGTGTGGAAGAGGATGCAGCGGGAGAGGGCCTCTTCCACGCAACCGGTGAGAGCTGGCGTGGCTGGGACTTCGACTGCCCGGGGTGATGCCGGCGGGGATGCGAGGAGGGTGGCACGTGATGCTGCCCCCCGCGCATCTCTGCGGACTCCCAAGCGGGTGAGATCGGAGGTGAGCACACCAAGCACCGAACCGGGTGTTCCCTCTAGGGAAAGTAAGCGGGCAAGGGGTCCCGAAGAGGTTCCTTCGGGTTCCTTTAGGGATGTCCTTAGCTCCCATCGTATGGCGATTGCTCCAGAGGGGTATCCGAGTGACCGTCTGACAGAAAGTCAGGCGGAGAGGATACAGTCCGAGGTCGTCGCCAATATAGTGGGCGAGATCAGGCCTCAGTTTAGGGGGTGTTTCTGGTCCAGGGGCGTTCTCGTTGTTGTGTGCAACAATGAGGCTACGCGCCTCTGGCTGGAGCAGTTGGTCCCCACTCTTCAAGTTGGGGAGGGTAGACTGAGGGTAGGGTTCGCCAGAGACGTACTTAGGTCGGCTAAGGTGTCCGTTTGGATATCTGGCTCCCTAAGAGAGGCTTCTCCAGCGGCCGTCTTAGACAAGCTCCGCATTCAAAATGAGGACTTGGAGACGGCGGACTGGAGACTCATCAGCAGAAGAGTGGAGACGCAGGGGCAAACCCTAGTCTTCGACGTAGCTGACCAAACCTTGGAGAGACTGAGGAGATCCGGGCTCGAGGTTTTCCTCGGGATGGAACTCGTCAGGTTCCGGGTGATATCTAGGCCAAGAGAAGATGAACAGGAAGGCGAG
>JAAEAF010000222.1:0-15545 GCA_011037195.1 Triatoma infestans
GGGATGGAGTTCCAGAGTTGAGACATCCTTGCCTCCTCCTCCTCCTTTCTAAGTTCCTCCAAGAAAAACTGGTCGCTGACTCCACAGAAAGGTTCAGCCCTAAAACCTACCTTTGCCAGAGCGTCGGCCATCTCATTCCCTTCAGTGCCAACATGCCCTGGCACATAAATATTACTTATTCTTCCACTTTTACGTTCTAATTTTATAATGTAAGATTTTTTTTTTTTTACGATAATTATATAATTTATAATTTTGTAAATTGCTTTCCAAAAAATTATAATCAGTGATATACTCTCATGGCTGCTAATAATTAGTGAGTAATTTTTAGTAGATTAAACAAGTTCTGTATCTAAATATATAACGTACAAATGCACGCTATTGGAAATATAAACTTATTCTATAAAGTTGCACATCCGGTTAGTCGATTTTCTTCAAATTTGGAACTCCAGCAATGCTTCTATGCACTTAATATCATATAAGTGGTGGTACTGAAGCGTACTTTAGAAGAAAGCGTAACGCTACTGTTCCTCCCAAAAAGAAATTTTCCTGATAAAATGTTTCAAATATGAAGTTAAAAATTTAAGCAGGCTTTCACGGAAAAAATGTCTAATATTTACGCGCAGTTAATAAAAAAGGATCAACTATTTGATTTTTAAATAAAGTAAATATATTAATGGTTATTTTTTTTTTTTTTAATCATATCTTTTAATTACAACCTCGGAGTAAGAGAGAGTAAAAATGAAATAAAGTAACTTCCTTACAAAACATAGTTGCACTTATATTTTATACAAAATCAACTATGCTTTTGAAAATCGCGTAGTCAGACGCCGAAGCGTCAAGTTTTTTTATTGTAAAAATAAAAATAAAACATTAATAAATAAGAAGGATAAAAATTGATGTTCCCTGGAAGCTATCCTCTTAAATACTTTTTACGTATGGATTAATTTAAACTAATGGATACTTCTATTTCTCTCTCAACATATACAGTATGAGCTACGGCTTGCGTCCTCCGACAACCCAAAGAAAAACCACTACAGTGGTGATCTGCTGTAAAGGAGAGACCTGCATATCGTACCCAAAGGAGGATGATTGCAATCTTCCCAAAAGAGATCCAAGTCGGACGATTGGCCCACACACAGAAAAATTACGCATGCCTCATCGGCCCGCCCTGTCGTCCCTGAAAAAAAATTATTGCATGCGCTATGCACTTGTTTTTATTTTATCTTTTTTAAAATATTCTTTCAGTTCTTTTTCTGGGATAGGTTCTCTTTCTTCTGTTTTTTTTTTGTTTCATATTTAAATAAATTATCCAAATCATATTCATATTTTATTTTTAGATAATTTATCTAATAACAAGTTATTTCCTCTAGATATTGGGCAGACTCTAAAAAGCAACAAGGTTAAATTATCTACCCACTAGAACCTATCCCAGACCAGTGATTGTAAATTATTCCATATCTGTGTAATATTTCCCGATAGTGAAAGAGAATTTTGATTTGTTGGGTGGGTAGGGGATCCTGAAATTATGCATACTAATTTATTTTGTTCGGCCCATTTGATATTAGTCGATAAAAAAATCGATATATTTGGATGGTACGAGTATGTAATTTGTTATAACGTGTTAATGTTTTGAAATTTTATTTATTTTTAATTAGAAATTACATATAAATCACTACGTATATTTGTTTGTCTTTAGTAAATAATATGCTTTTGTGTGAATAAACGAAATTGATTAAATTTTAATAATAATCGGTTTACATTTAAAATAAACAAATCTAAAGACAGTGCTTTTACATATAAATACAAGCAGTGGCAGCTCCTAACTTGGATGTGTGGGGGGGGTTCAACATTTTTTTTTTCTTTTCTTACATTCCCTATCATTTTAGCAGCTTGGCTAAGATAGAAATCATGAAGTAAGCCAGGAGCCAGGTAAGAACTTGCATCCTTCCGAGTAGATATAATTTGCGGATTCTAGGGCCATTTTTTTTGAGCCCCAGGCACTTATGAATTTACGCCCGAAGGCAGGGTCTGGCGCGCGGCTACAAAATTACGATGAGACCCCCATCTGATTTTTAACCAAGGAAAAAAAATATTTTTGAGCCGGGAGATGGCATGCGAGACATGCGGCTACGTTTTGAAAAATCTAGCTTGAAAACAGTCTAAGGTAAAAAAAATATTTGTTAGCCGCGAGATGGGCATCCCTGACCTACGGCTATGTTTTATAATATTTAGCTTGAAACATTTTATGGACTTTAATAATGTTTTTGAGCCGTGAACTGTCATCCAAGTCGAGGGCTACTATTTTATAATATTTAGCTAGACACTTTAATATTTGTTGATATTTTGTTCATGTTTACACTTATAATATTTTAGCTAAACACATTCTAAGGACTTTAACATTGTTTTTGAGCATGCCTGACCTGCGGCTGTGTTTTATAATATTTAGCTTGAAAATATAAGGTCGAAATTTGTCAGGGAAAAAAAAATTTTTTTAGCCGGGAGATGGCATGCGAGGCATGCGGCTATGTTTTATAATATTTAGCTAGAAACATTCTAAGGACTGTAATATTGTTTTTGAGCCGGGAGATGACATACACGACATGCGGCTATGTTTTATAATATTTAGCTACAAAAATTAAATATATTATCATCTAATACTATGAATAAAGACTTTGTTTTTTTAATGTATTGTTAGAAATATTCTAAGGACTTTATTATCATTTTTGAGCCGCGAGATGGCATACAAGACTAGGGCTAATATTTTATAATTTAGCTAAACACTTTAATATTTGTTGATATTTTGTTCATGTTTACACTTATAAATTTTTAGCTAAACCCTTCTAAGACTTTTAACATTGTTTTTTTGAGCCGCGAGATGAATACCAAGACTAGGCTAATATCTTTTATAAAATTTAGCTAAACACATTTAATACTTTTGATATTTTTGTTTTCATGTTTTACACTTATAATATTTAGCTAAACACAGTCTAAGGACGTTTAACATTGGTTTTTTTGAGCCGCGAGAATGAGATACAAGACTAGGCCTAATACTTTTATAAAATTTAGCTAAAACTTTAATATTTTTTGATATTTTGTTCATGTTTATCATTATAATATTTTAGCTAAAACACATTCCTAAGGATTTTTAAACATTGTTTTTTGAGCCGCGAGAGAGATACAAGACTAGTGCTAATATTTTATAATTTAGCTAACACTTTAATATTTTTTTGATAGTTTGTTCATGTTTACACTTATAATATTTAGCTAAACACATTCTAGGACTTTATTATCATTTTTGAGCCGCGAGATGAGATACAAGACTAGGGCTAATATTTTATAAATTTTAGCTAAACACTTTAATATTTTTTGATATTTTGTTCATGTTTACACTTATAATATTTTAGCTAAACACATTCTAAGGACTTTAACATTGTTTTTGAGCCGCGAGATGAGATACAAGACTAGGGCTAATATTTTATAAAATTTAGCTAAACACTTTAATATTTTTTTATATTTTGTTCATTTTTACACTTATAATATTTTAGCTAAACACATTCTAAGGACTTTAACATTGTTTTTGAGCCGTGAGATGGCATACAAGCCTAGGGCTAATATTTTATAACATTTAGCTAAACACTTAAATATTATTTGATATTTTGTTCATGTTTACACTTATAATATTTTAGCTAAACACATGCTAAGACTTTAAACATTGGTTGTTGAGCCGGCGAGATTGAGATACAAAGACTAGGCTATATTTTATAAAATTAGCTACACACTTTAATATTTTTTGATATTGTTGTTCATGGTGTTACCCTTTATACATTATTGCTAAACCCATTCTAGGACTTTAACATTGTTTGTGAGTACCCGAGATGAGATACAAACTAGGGGCTGAATTTTTATAAAACATTTGTAGCTAAACCCTTTAATATTTTTTTGATATTTTTGTTCATGTTTAGCACTTACTAATATTTTAGCTAAACACATTCTCAGCTTTAACATTTCATTGTTTGGCAAAGCGAGAGAGCTACAAGATAGGCTAAATATTTTTAAAATTTTAGCTAAACACTTCTTTAATATTTTTTGTATTTTGTTCATGTTTACACTTATAATGGATTTTAGCTAACCCATCTAAGGACTTTAACATTTGTTGTGAGCCGCGAGATAGATACAAGCCTAGGCCTATATGTTATAATATTTAGCTAAACACTTTAAAATTTTTTGTTCATGTTTACACTTATAATATTTTAGATAAACACTTTCTAAGCACTTTAACATTGTTTTTGAGCCGCGAACTGTCATCCAAGTAGAGGGCTACTATTTTATAATATTTAGCTAAACACTTTAATATTTGTTGATATTTTGTTCATGTTTACACTTATAATATTTTAGCTAAACACATTCTAAGGACTTTAACATTGTTTTTGAGCATGCCTGACCTGCGGCTATGTTTTATAATATTTAGCTTGAAAATATAAGGTTGAAATTTGTCAGGGAAAAAAAATTTTTTTTGAGCCGGGAGATGGCATGCGAGGCATGCGGCTAAGATGTGTAATATTTAGCTTGAAACATTTTAAGGACTTTAATAATGTTTTTGACCCGCGAGATGGCTTCCAAGTCGTGGGCAAACATTTTATAATATCTAGCTAAAGACTTTATTATTTTTTGATATTCAATACTTTGTGTATTTTTATGTATTTAATTCTGTTGTAATAAGGTAGTCATAATAAAACAATTATTTCAAAAAGAAAACTTGTTTATTTTATGTTTATCTTACAAATCAGTTCTATATAAATTATTTATTATGTTTTGTTTTTATAATTACATCAAGAAAATTACAATGGTAAATTTCATCCAAATCTCTAATAATATTATAATATGAGCCGCCGATAAGGCTACATATGCAAGTGTCATGTCCTACTTTACACTTTGGGTTTGACCAAACACAACCTATATAATGGAAAGGTTTATGCTTGCTTTTTCTAATATATTCTTTAGAATAATTTTCCAATTCTTTCATACGATTGTATATTCTCATGAACTTAACTGCATCGTCTCCATCTTTTCCTAAGGTAATTTTGGAGAAATCTTGTAGAAATTGATGGTAGAAAGGGTGTGATGTAACATAAGTCCACTCCTCCATTTCTTTTATATTGTAACAGCTTGCTAATACAAACACAACTAATCTCTTGTTGGTTGTGTTGCATTAGTTTTGTGTTAAAGTATATATTTCATATAATAACAGTATGGGCTTTCCTTTTTATGCAATGTACAAGGAGAATCTGTTACCATATTTAAATCTAATACAAGATTACAATACACACATGTTATTGTATCTTTCTTAATATAAACAAATCCATTAAAAGCTAACACATCTCTACTTACACAGTTGTAATTATTACATCTAGTAAAAGTATTTAATCTAGCTTGAGAGTTGAAAAGATCTAATTTAAATTTGTTAATATTTGCCCAAGAGGCCAATCTATACACATATTGAAGTGAACAAATATACTTAGTATTATTATGAAAATTACACTTAAAATGATTTACTGTGGGCAATGTTTTTATTGGGGGACACCCAAAATCTTGTAAATCATATACAGGTTTATTCAGTTTCTTTTCTAAAAATAAACACTTTTCCAATCTTTAGAAAACAAATACGTACAACCTAAAGTGCACCTCTGTAAAATGGGGTCCAGCTGTTCGTATCTAAATCACCATCATCTTGTGCAATTCCATGATGATTGTTCATTAACCATCGGTTAGGAGCACTGGATAAGTTGTTAGCATTGTCGGGCAATTTAAACATCCAACATCCCAAGATGCTTAAGTTTGTGTCAGCAATGGCCATCTCGCGAACAATAAACGTATCATCATCATCAAAACTTTTCCTTTTTGATATCCCTGTCAGTCATTTATTAGAGGATGCATGATGATGGGTGGGCACACATACAGTGTATGAATGTGAACTAAATGTATGTTTCCTTGCATTTATATATCCAACCCCTATAGAAATATGGTTTAGTACGTGCATGCGCATGTGATGATGAAATTGAAGAAACAGCGTCTAGTTTTACCCGTTCTAAATAATGATTCAAACCTGGAAAAAAAGAAGTTTATTTAGACATAGTGCACTTTTCCCAAACATCATGCGTTGTTTAATATGTGGACCAAGTAATTGTGGCAAAACCAATTTGTTATTAACCTTACTTATTCAAGAGAATGGCTTACGTTTTAAAAATTTATACATTTATAGTAAATCACTAAATCAACCAAAATATGAATATTTAAGTCAAGTGATGAAACATGTTCCCAAAATTGGTTATTATAGATATTGTGATATGGACGATATAATTAGTCCACAAGATGTTAAACCTAATTCTGTAATAGTGTTTGATGATTGTGGTTTAGATAGTCAAAATGTGATTAGTGAATTCTTCACCAGAGATAGACATCAAAATATGGATACATTCTACCTAATACAAACCTATGCATACGCCAAGAAACATATGCTGCGCGATAATACAAATGTAATCATCGCCTTTAAAATGGATGATTTAAACTTGAAATACATTTATGATGATCATGTTAACGTGGATATGAGTTGGAACAAATTTAGAGAGCTATGCAGTCTGTGTTGGGATGATAAATATGGGTTTTTAGTGATTGATAAGGATAAACCGTTAAATAATGGAAGATATCGTAAAAGCTTTGACATGTATATTGTGGACATTTAGATTTCTCCGTAGTCTCAAGATGGAACGCGCAGTAAAAACAACAAGAAATATTGTAAAAGCTGTTAAATCGTTAAAACGCAAATATAAAGCTTTAAAACATCAAGAACAAGAACAAGAGAGTCTGATTAAAAAACAATTGAAGCCAGTTATAGAACCTTTAGAAGAAAAAAGTAGACATGCTAGGGAAAAACCTAAAATAGATGATTATAAGGATGGTAGCATAATTAAACAAGAAGAAGAATTAGTAGATGATGAAGAGGAGGAAATGGTAAAATCTTATATAAATTTAAAGCAACCAGAACGTGATTTACAATATGGTATAAAATTTACTCATTCTGGAGGAAAAATGACAATAGGTAATAAAGAAATTTCCATAAATACTAATAATGATTTCATTATTGATAAACATAGATTTAAGGGAACAAAGGGGTTATATGAATTACTGTTTAAAACAGACCCCAAACATTATAACGATGGTGATTTAAAGTCATACAAAGAAATTCTGTTATTATCAAATGCTCATAGAAGACATTATAGTGAACAGAAACCAATTAATGCTAATCGAGGGAAAAAATATGCTTTAATCATATCAAAATTGTTCCCATTCTCAGTAACACCTAGCAAAAAAGGCTATGGATTCATGAAAAATGATGATGTAGTCTACGAATACTACAACGATCCTAATGAATTGGTGGACAGATTAAAATTATGTCTAGCCTCGGAACAAAGTGGAAATAATAGTTTAGGAAATGAAATAATTTCAATTATAAGTGAGCTGAAGGAAGATGGTTACATCAGTTAAGTGGAACAGTGCAAATAGAAGACATGTCCATCGATAAATTTGGAAGATCTTCAGAAATACATCATCATCAAGATTTGTATGATATTTATAATATTGGCAATGATACATATGTAGACTTCAAACATAAAACAATAACAGGAGTTAATACGCCTAAAAAAGGATTAGACGTTGTGAATAAAGAATATTTGGAAAAGTTTATTCTTAAAGAAAATATCGTCACTAAATCATATCTTCAAGAATACATCGACGTTTATGACAGTAAAAGAGTGGAAAATGAAAGGAACCTTTTGCATCAGATATTTGCTACGATTAGAAATAGAATAAGTGAAAGGCCTGAACATATGAATGTGACAATACAAATGCTTAGAGACCTTCTTCAGTATCCATGAAAACATGTCTATGATAAAAAAGGAAATAGTTGATGAGTTAATGGCACCTGCTAGAATTCGATTTAAAAGGAGAAAAACTGTACTAAAAGGAATTGATGACTTGTGGCAAATCGATTTACTACATGTTAAGCAGTATGCAAAGTATAATAAAAACAATACTTTCATTTAACCGTAATTGATTGTTTTTCCAAATATGCTTGGGCTGTACCAGTGAAGACAAAAAACGCTAATGATGTTACCAATGCTATGAACAAGATATTCCAACAATCTGGAAGAGTGCCTAAAAATATTCAATCCGATCGGGGTTTAGAATTTTATAATTCCAAATTTCAACAGCTTATGAAAAAACATAACATAAATCATTATAGTACTTATTCATCGATAAAAGCATCAATAGTGGAACGATTCAATAGATCATTACTTGGTAGAATTTATAAACAGTTTCATTACAATGGTTCGTATAAATATTTAAATATATTACCATCAATTGTCGATGAATACAATAATACAATTCACTCTGCAATTAAAATGAAACCAGTTGAAGTTAATAAAGGAAATGAAAAAAGTATATTGAAAAATATTTTATTAAAACAAACGAGCAGCAGCAGCAAGAAAACTCTAAATGTTGGCACAGCTGTTAGGATATCGAAGATTAAAAATGTATTTGCCAAAGGCTATACTGCTAATTGGTCTACGAAAATTTTCTACATTTATACTGTGCATAATACAGAACCAACTATTTACACTTTACAAGATGAAAATAACCAAATTATTCAAGGTAAATGGTATCGTGTAGAATTATCTCCTGTCAAACATGATAAAGTCTATTTAATTGAAAAAATACTGCAAAGAAAACATGATAAATTGTTGGTAAAGTATTTAGGAATGAACAGTAAAGGATGGATCAAAAAACAAGACTTGGTATAGTGAAAAAAAACATTTATTGTTGTGTTTCATGTAATACATTATTGTGTTTATTAATATCTATATTAACACAATTATCATTTTCAATATTATGTACTTCATCTGTAAAATACATAGTATTTTCCAATGTTATTATTAACATTAAATTATGTAAATAATTGTTAATTATCCAAGCATTATGTATAATTGACATTATTTGGTTTTTATTTAAATATATTTCTTTACTTATCACATCTGGTGTTGTTGTTATTGTTTCCTTAAGTGTTAACACTTTTCCCTTTTTATGTGCAAGATACATGGAGAGGGTGCTGTCTTCCATAAGCATCGTCACATCTGCATTTATATTTTTCGTCCTCCCAAAATATGAAACGATCTCACCAAATTTCTGCTGTAGATGATGCCAATGAACGAGTGTCAAATTGATTCCGACACGTCTCTTTACTATTTGCACCACAACGTTATAATTATCACCATTATGTTTTGTTAGCCCCACTAACAGTTTGAAACTTCTTTTAAACTGTAAAAGAGATGTGGAATAATGAAGAGCGTCACTCATGTTTATTGTGTAATGTTTTCAATCAGACTGATTAAAAAAATGACTTGGTGATCAACTAGTTCAGTAAGATACCGCCAGTGGCGGAGTGAGGGATGTTGGTCTAAATTCAATCTACAATTAGATGATGAAATGCTGACAAGTGTCAGTATGGCTAGAGTAGTTGGAAGAGGTGTTATCGACTCTGCAATCAATAAACTTCCTTTTGAATTACATCTCCCTGGTTATAGATTTTGCGGCCCTGGAACTAAATTACAACAAAGAATAAATCAAAGTGGTATAAATCCATTAGATGATGCTTGTAAAGCTCATGATATTGCATATTCACAACATAAAAATTTAGAAGCAAGACATAAAGCCGATCAAATATTGGAACAAGAAGCTTGGAAAAGACTCCTAGCTAAAGATTCTTCGCTCGCAGAGAAAACCAGTGCATTGTTGGTGGGAAATATAATGAAAGCTAAAGTTAAATATGGAGCTGGCAAAAAGCGACATCGTCCTTCATTTAATCAATTATTAAAAGCAGCAGCAGTTGGAAAAAAGAATAATAGCGGTGATGTGTTGAAATCGGTTAAATGTGCTTTGAAAAAAGCTAAAGATTACCTAAAATCAAAACCAAATAATATTAAAGCACCAAGAGTTATTCCATTGAGGAAGAAACCATGGGTAGGAGGCGTACTACCGCTAATTCCAATACTTGCAGGCCTGTCGGCGTTAGGTTCATTGGCTGGAGGTGCAGCAGCCATAGTGAGAACAGTAAAAGACATAGATCAAGCGAAAAAAACTCTTCAAGAGCAAAAAAGACACAATATGGTTATGGAAGGACAGAAGGTTGGGCAAGGACTCTACCTGAAACCGTATGGAAAAGGTTTAGGCCTTTATCTAAAACCTTACAACAGAAATTAAATCTACCAAATCGGGCACTTACAAATTATGATATAACTAAGGTTGCCAACAAATATTTACCACATTTCCGGGGCGTATTCATGAGAGATAATCTACCATCACGTCCTAGGACTCAAGAACAAGGTATAATCAATTTTGATTCTTCAAAGAATACTGGTACTCATTGGACAGCATATTCTAAAAAGGGAAATAAAGTGTTCTATTTTGATAGTTTTGGTAATTTAAAACCGCCTAAAGAATTGTTAAAGTATTTAAAACAGTGTGACATCTATTATAATAGAGAACGCTATCAAAAGCGTAACCCTTGGAACTGTGGACATTTATCTTTACAGTTTCTGTTGAGAGAGCAAGCGGCAAACAATGTCTAGCTATTCTTTTCTTCTAACTGGTTTTGATTCTGTATTGCATGCATCCATATTTCCACCATTGGAATTGGCTGCAAATAAAAATTATAGTGTTGGACTATTACGACTAGAAACGTACAATTCAATACCAATTGTGGAGGCTGGAGTGAACAATAAATTCCATTTCAATTTCGATAATAAATTATATGTTATAGAAATACCAACTGGTACGTATGAAATTGGTGCTATTGAAAGATATCTTAGAACGCTGTTGTTGAACAAAAATAAGTCGCTTGTGTTGCATTTAATGCCAAATCACAATACGTTAAAGACTTCGCTTAAAACAACATTTGAAGTGGACTTTACACAACCCCACAGTATTGGGCCACTATTGGGGTTCAATAAAGTGATTTTACCCCCGAACAAAACACACATCTCCAACAATATTATAGATATAAATCCGGTGAATGCGATCAGTGTTGAGTGTAACATTGTAAGTGGATCATATAATAATGGAAACCCAAGTCACAGTTTACACACATTTTCACCATTAGTGGCAGCAGGTTATAAAATAGTGGAAACTCCATCACCAGTTATTTACCTACCCATTAATACAAATTATATCGACAATATCAGTGTAAGATTGGTAGATCAAGCCGGACGTTTGATATCCTTCAGAAAGGAAAGAATTACAATTTGTCTACATATAAAGGAAGGATAATGGGTGTTGATTTTAACAACATTTTTTCTTCTTCTTCTTTGGGCAATAATTTTATACTTAAAGCAAAACAAGGAAAAAGTAACATCAGTGCTAAAGCAGAAAGTGAACAACAACGACGTCGACCTTTATCAATAAGCAACGTCAAGTTTTTAAAATCAATAGTATACAAAGTGCACAGATATGGATCACATATTAAACATTAATCAAGAGGTTACTTTCAACGACAATATTGAAAGCTATGAATATCATTCGTACACGCCATTTAACTCATCAGGCCTCTCAAATAATGATGAAATTCGCATCACCATGTTCCAAACTGATGTGTACACATTACCAAGTGAAAGTTATCTGTTCATCGAAGGCAAGTTGGGGAAAGGCGAAGCTGAAAATGCTACTTATGCCAAACTAATAAACAATGCTTTTGCATTTCTATTTGATGAAATTAGATTTGAAATTAATTCAGTGGAAGTTGATAGTGTTAGAAATGTTGGTATTGCTAGCACATTGAAAATATATGCATGCTTTTTCCCCTCTCAAATTAGAGCTTTGGAAAATGCTGGAATTGTTGACCCAAATGAGGCTACACATCAACTATAGTTAATGCAGACCAGCGTTTCAACGTTTGTCTACCACTTAGATATCTATTAAATTTCTTTGAAGATTATAAGAAAATATTGGTAAATGTGAAACAAGAATTAATATCAAAAAGATCCAGAAGTGATTTGGATGCTCTTGTTGGTGATGCAGTGACGGCTAAAGATTGTACTATTACATTGGAGAAAGTTGTTTGGAATATTCCACTTATTAAGCTATCAGACCAGGCGAAACTACATATTTATAAGATTATCGAGAGTGGTAAGCCGATACCGCTAGCTTTTAGATCCTTAGAATTACATGAATATCCGAATTTACCTACAACTAATAAAATCACTTGGCATGTGAAAACATCAAATCAATTAAACAAACCAAGATATGTGATTTTAGCCTTTCAAACCGACAGAAAAGATAATATGGCACAGAACAAATCTATTTTTGATCCTGCTGATCTACGAAACTTTAAGCTTTATTTAAACGATTACAAGTATCCGTACAACGATATGCATTTGAATTTCGAAGAGGGTAAAATTTCACCATTATTTGAAGAATATGTTAGATTTCGTCAAGAATACTATGGATCGACAAGAATCGAGTCGTTATTTGACAGAAAAGGATTTGCTCAAACACCCTTTGTGGTAATTAATTGTGCAAGACAGCCGGATGGGTTAAATACATCTGTAGTTGACATTCACATACACATTGAAACTAATAGACCACAAAAAACAAATGCTTTTTGTTTAATAATTCATGATACACTTATGATACACCATTGAATGGTTTAGTACGTAGATATTAGTAAAATGTATTTAAAATAGCTAGAACGTAATATTATTATAATTGGTGTTTTGCTATATTAAAATATTATTTTATCATAATGTGTTATTTTTATAAGATATAATAAATTATGAGAAATGTATACATTATAATTGGTTTTTTTGCTATATTAAAATATTATTTTATCATAATATGTTATTTTTATAAGATATAATAAATTATCGTTCTAAAATGAGTTGTTTTTTTTGAGCCCCAAGACCGGATATTCTTATTGCGTTAGTACGACTAACTCTATCTTATTATGTGTTAAAATTATGTCAATAAATTTTTTAATCTTATTTTTAAAATAAAAAATTATTATTATTATTATTATAGAAATGTGCGTACTACTAATGGTGTTAAAATTATGTCAAATAAATTCATAATCTTATTTTTTTAAATATAAAATTATTATGATTAATTCTTTTTAATCAGCCGACAAAGGCGGTATATAGAAACATACCTTATCGCAACAGTATAATATGATTCACCGACTTTATTATTTTATATTTTATCTACACACAGGATGTACTCAGCTTCGCCGCCTTTTATCTTATTATGTGTCAATACAATTTTTAATCTTTATATATATATATACCAGATGTTTATTACTCAGCTTTGTATTTCTAACAAGTGGTGGGGGCCTCATATAACAGTATAAATATCGGAGTAAATACATTACATCTTCAGCTTTGTTCGTCTTCACAACACTCAGGGTAAGTTTAATTTCTATTTTTTCAAATCCAATTAAGTCCTATGTCTAGGAGGAGACCCTCTGATTCTCTTCGGAGCTCAGAGGAACCGACTAGTTAGCTATTCTTCTCAAATCCAATTAAGTCCTCGCACCATGTCTATGTGTAAGTGGCTAGAAGGAGACCCTCTGATTCTCTTCGGAGCTCAGAGGAACCGACTAGTTCGCTATCCAGATGCGGATGTTCTGACGAACGTGTGTAAGCTAGGGCGCTCGGCAAAGTTCCAATAGGCCCCGATAAAACGCTGCACAAGTAGGCTAAGTTCATCCCGAATCCGCTTTGCGGTCGCTGGATGCGGTACAATCAGGCAGGTGCATAGGATGATGGATTTTTTTTTGTTTTTACATGGGCATAGGATGATGGATTTTACGTGTAAAAACTATAAGTATAACTATATTTCAGCTAAAATAATGTCTACAATTATTTTGAAGAAGCTGTTGGAACGATCACCATCCATTATTTATAAACGTATTGGAGATTTGGAAGAAAACAAATCATATCCAATTGCGGCGTTTAAGAAGGTGGAACATACCAAGTTCGGTCCTGGTCTGACAGCAGTGCTCCATGACCAAGAAATTCTAATAAGAGTGTTCCTTCCTAAACGATTTGTAGAAGCGTTGAGCGATGAAGATATTCTCACTTATGAAGGTATGTAGAGCAACACATATTTTATTCTATTTCCCCCTTAGCATGTAATATATTTTAGTTTTTATTTTAAGATGGTGATCTTGCGTTAATATATAAAGGAGCAAGGGGCAACTTTAACAATATAGAATTTACCCCATCACATAAACCAGGGGTTCCTTCCAGAAGCAAGAAGCCTAAAAAGACACAAACGGACCAAGATTAAATTTTTTCTGTGTAAGTTTTTACATTATGTCATCTCTATCTTGTGTTAAGTGTGGAAAGAGTTTTGCCAAACCATATAATTTAAGGAGGCATGCTTTAACATGCTAACAAAAAACATGTCCTTACTGTGGCATTATATTCCGCACATTGGTGAAATTCTTAATACACATCTCCTCGTTTTGTATTAAATGCGAGGATTGCAACATAGTATTTGACAAAAAATCCCTCTTTCTAAAACATACTTGCCAAAACACACCTCATTCTTCTTCACACATTATGATAGACAATGACAAGAAAGTGTTAAATAAAAAGAAATATCGTATGTTATCGGTTCCTCTACAAGATGGCATAGTAGTTACGGCATTAAATAAATCAGCCCAAAATATTTGTATAAAAAATGTTGACAATATAAAAGACCCGTTGCTATTTCTACAAGATAAACACAACATACTTCTACAGTTGTTGAGTAAAGCTAAAGAAGAGTTACTAGTTTTCAAATCATCCATTCTATTGGAATGTGTTTACAGTCGGTATAGGAATTCTGATCTTGAACAGTTTACCGATGCCAATTTTAAAACTTCCATAGAAGTTATTGACGCTAGTTGCAATTTAATTCACTACCTCCGAAGAGTTTTTGCAAAACTTGTGAGCGAGATTGAAGAATTTGAAACTAGCGGATCAAACTGGAAACTGGATTCTATTGATAGCATTGTCATTAGAATAACTAAATATCAACCTTTACGTGGAAGAGGTTACATCGCTTTACCAAAGGAAATAGCCGATAAACGGGCAATCATTAACATTTGCAATACTGATGATTTTTGCTTTAAATATGCCATCTTAAGCCGTCAGTTAAAGAAGCCGCGTAGATTATCGACGTATAAAAAACTAAATCATCCTTACAATTTCGACAATATTTCCTTTCCCACACCATTAAAAGATATACGTAAATTTGAAAAACATAATAATGTATCGATAAACGTTTATTCTTTAACCGAGGAAAATCAGGTTTATCCTCTAATGATAAGTTCAAATGAAAAGTCTGTAGAACATTTTGATTTGTTATATTTAAGAAACGAAAATACTTCTCATTATTGTTTAATAAAAAATTTATCCAGACTTGTTTCTTCACAACTTAGTAGACATCATCGCGGC